>JAOWBW010000618.1:85492-458301 GCA_026119855.1 Campanula takesimana | reverse complement strand
TCAGCTTTAATCTTTACCCATGCTCTGTAGCGAAGGAATTTAAAGCTAGAGTTCTTGGTGTCATCACAAAATACTTTCATCTATCTCAGTCGTATTAGAGATGTAATAGTGAAATTTAGAAAGAAGACAGGAAAAGGCTTCAATTTCAGTCATTTACGTGCATGTATACATGCTCTCCCTCTAAGTTTTGACTATCCTCCTTTTCATGTATACCTTTGTCTAAGATGAGGATTTACGTACCAAAGCAATGAAATCCAAAGCATGTACGGATGTTACCTATTTTCGTTTCTCGTACTCCCTCCGTTTCGCAAAAACATGTCGTTTTAGGTGTTCAATTTGTTCCAAATATTTGACACTTTTCAATTATCTAGGAACTTTTACCATTACTTACCAATTATACCTTCATTTAATAATTGACACACCTTTTGTAAATGCATTTAATTACCTAGGTAAATGAATTGTTATAGGGGTGTTTGAGTCTTTATTACATGTAATAATTGCTTTTCTTAATCTAAGTGAAGAAGGTTAAAACGTCAAGTATTACGAAACGGAGAGAGTATTAGCAAATTTGGAGATCAGATGAAACAACCATTTAAGGAGACATTAATTACTGTTGCCAACACTCATAAATGACTCAATGTAATAAAAACTCAAAAACAAGTTTTCAACTGTTTCAGACTTATCCTATATGAATGAATGCGGACTATGCTGCTTTAACTTCAAACATTAGGTAATTAGCCATCAGCACAAGTTTGATCAATTGCAACAAACTTATCCTCAATTTTCTAGCACCTGTTATAAATGCAATACTACAGTACTGAGCATAAGCCCCCGTAGTTATCCTACCTATGGTGGATACTTGGCAGCATAAACACATAATAAATTCTAGGGAATAGTGCGACTACGAATATAAGATACTCCTTCCACCCCAAAATAAATGTAGCATTTGACTTGTCAATGTTTTTAAGGAAGGTGCTTTACTAGTTTGTACATTGCTTATACAATGATAAAATTGCACTAAGTCTCTTTCCTAGTTTAGAAACGCGACATTAACTTTGGGAGGGATCAAAAAGGAAAATGCGGCATTTATTATGGGACAAGGGATTAGTAAGTAATTACCAACTTAAACTTATAGGCTTCATCAAGTGCAGGTAAGGGGAATGAATTATGACAATGCTAGGCACATATCACATACCAAGCACATTGGGTTGTTAACATCATTACCTATACACAGCATACTCATTTTATCCGACTTGCATTACAAACATTTTCCGATTTCCACAGTATTTTACAAGTATTGATACAAATCAATAACTGAGAGTAGTTGTATCATTTTCTGACTCTCTCCGTCTCAAAATGAATGTTAGATTTTGTTCTTGATCAAGAACAAATCAGGGGAAATCATTAATCATTCCACACACACACCGCCCACACCAACAAACACATACTCCAACACACACAAATTCGATCTTACAAAAACACAAAATGTTATTTATACCTTGATGGAAACCTTACTTGTAACCAAATTAGACAGAGCTTTAATCATTGACTGCAAATGATCAATATAACAAAATAATCATCAACTCAAAAAAAAAAAAAAAAAAAAAAAAACACCGATTACAACACATTTCTACATATAACACACAGACACATTTACATATAGTATCATCGAATTCATTTGTTGTTGATTAAGAACCAAAATGAAGAATCATTTATGGACATGTGGTGTAAAATTATGAAGGATACCTGGTCAAACTCAAGAAGGACTTGGATTGCTAGTTGAGGAGTGAGCATCTCCTTCTCAATCAATTCCTCCAACGCCCGAGTCAAACACAGTCCAATTGTCGAACTACGGTACACTTCATCAAGCGTTCCAAATGTTGCCATCAATTTGCTGTCACAATCTGTCAAAAATTTACGCAAGAAAACATAGAAACTGGTTAAATTCAACTTCAATGGACAATTTGGCAAAAACAGCAGAGAAAAAATGAAGGAAAAGGAGGGAAAATTTGGGAATTACAGAGCATTTTTCGCCTTCTGTTTTGGGCTATTTTCTAACTTTTGTGTCACGCCTTTGGAGTGGAGATGGGGTTTGGGTTTATTGTTATATATGGCCATATGGGCCGGTGTGACAGGACTAAATATTTAATGCCGGAATTACCCTTCAGAGTCGAGTAATGTAGTTTTGTTCCGTTTCTACGCTACTTCATTTATTAAAAAAAAAAAAAAAAAAAAAACTCAAGCGAATTCATTTTCATCTATGTAAAATTGATTTATATATCTATTACAAAGGTTCTTAGTTGCTTTATTACCTAAAATAGATAATGGGGGCCCACTTGTCATTCTCACAACAAAAAATTTCTGACAAAAACTTGTGTGAGAACACTCCAACCCGTCTCATGGGTGAGACGGGTCATTTTTTTGACCCATTACCCGACCCACAACCCTGCTCCAGGACCCATGGGGGGACCCTGCCACGTGGCAGTCCCTCATTGGCCCCAAAAAAAAAAAGAAAAAAAAAATTATTATTATTTTTATTTTTATTTTTTTTTTTTTTTTGCTTTTTTTTTAAATTTTATATTTTTTTTTTGGTTTTTTTTCGGTTTGTGAAAGTAATAGTTACCATCTCTTAAAGTAATAGTTACCATCTCTTAAAGTAATAGTGTTATTCCTATGTTTTCTTCGTTTGCCAAAAGTAATACTACCTCCGTCCCAACTCAATACGCATCTTTACTGTTTGGCACAATATTTAAGGAGAGATTATTTATATTCAAAAGTATTGTGAGTGGAGAATAATGAGTGGTTGGGAGGAAGAAAGAGAATGAGTGGGAATAATGAGTGGTTGAGAGGAAGAAAGAGAATGAGTGGAGAATAATGAGTGGTTGGGAGGAAGAGAGAGAATGAGTGGAAGATTATAAAAATAATAAAAACTTTCCTTTTTGGATTGTGCACATATCAACGACACCCACTTAAAAGGTAAGTGTGCACATTGAGCTGGGACGGAGGTAGTACTTATTATAACTAAAATGTAACAAACGTGTTATTTATATGTAATAGTATTTGTAAATAATTGTAATACATATGTATAGATATCTATTTGTTTTCAAACAATAAGTTACAATGGGGTCAAATTTATCATGATACATGTAAAAGTATTACATTATCTATAGAAATCTGTTACAATTTCGTCAATCAAAGTGTTACATTTACTTGTATAAACTTACTATTACATTCATATACATAAGTTATTACTTTTCAAATGGGTAAAAACGAGCTTTTGTTTTTTTAAAACAAGTATTACGTTTACTTATGAACAATGTTACTTTAAGAGATGGTAACTATTATTTTTTGCTAAACCACTGAAAAGCCGGAAAAAAATATATAAAAACTCAAAAAAAACCAAAAAAAAAAAAAAAAATCGGCCAATGGTGGGTTGCACGTGGCGGGTTCGGCCCATGGGTCATGGGGCGACCCGTCTCATGCATGAGACGGATCCACTTGTTCTCATGGGAGACCACCTCAAAATTTCTACCCACTTTCTCTCTCCTACTTACTTTTCATACTCACAAAAATTTTATCTATTTTAAAATAGATAAAATTTGTAATAAAATTTAATAAATATTTTAAAATTTTTAATATGAATCTAAATTTTAAAATAGAATATTTGGAATACACTCAAATTAAACATATGTATAATGTATAACTCACTCTTATTAGAAAAAAAGCAACATAAGAATTGTATGGAGAAAGCAGGGAATTAGGGTCTCTCTTGGATAGAGCGATTTCAGAAGTGGAACAATGATTGATTGATAGAAATGAAAAAAAATATTTTGTTAAAACCCGAGTCACATTAAGGCTCCGTTTGTTGGCGGAAAACAACTTCTGGAAAACATTTTCCCCATTTTCCGGTGTTTGTTAAACACCGGAAAATGGAGAAAATGTTTTCCAATGAAGTGGTTTTCCTCCATTCCTAAGGAAAACGTTTTCCTTACCTCCATCTAAGGAAAACGTTTTTTCGGAAAATGCTAACACTTCAATTGTTGTTTTAACTCCAATTTTTGTTTTACGAAAATTATTTTTTAAATATACCCAGTTAATTAAAAAATGTCTTAAAATATTTTATTTTTATGAATATTTTGCAATATGTTAAATTATTAACTTTAGTCCATTATAATTACAAAACTACATTTCTATTTTACTTTATAATTGAAATTGGAGATAATGACTAATTTATTGATTATTTCTTTTTAATATATACTCTAGGTGATCAAAATTAATGTATCTAAAAAAAATTTCCGGAAAGCATTTTCTTAAAATTCACCAAACAGTGGAAATTACATTTTCCGGAAAACATTTTCCAAGAAATCGTTTTCCGGAAAACATTTTCCAGAAATCGTTTTCCGGAAGTTATTTTCCGCGAAACAAACGGAGCCTAAGCAATGAAGAGAGAGGTGGTGAGAGGGGGAAGTACGTCTATATGCCCAATTCAAGATTTCTCTTGCAATTATGTCATATCTAAAGTTGTATAGTGTCGATTCCCAAAGGGTTTCTTCATATCTTCGTCTTGAGTCTTATTGTTGGAAAACAATGTCTTTTGATGCAAAATATGATAGAATGAATACAAAACTAATCAATCACTCATCTAGCATGTAAATAGATTATGATGCATGGAACAAGAAACATAGTATAACAAGGAAAGTTGAAGCTGGCATGTGGGAGTCGCAAGATCGATGTCCTAAAGTCACTATCGTCTCCCTATGTATAGGTCTTGACGACAATTAGTGGCTCCAAGACAAAACCCTTAAGCTCGCAACAGTTATCTCTAGATGTACGTCCGTAGGAAGACACGAAGTATCCGTCTCAAAGATTGCCCAAGACCGGTGGTGTTGGGATAATGCTTTTCCATTTGGGACGCCAAGTTAGAGGATTATACAACAGGAAGATTTCATAATTCCAAGACCGGTGGAGCAGTAAATATATTGCAATAAGCATTATTAGTTAGTCCGTTTGGGACAAGGACTTTTGTACCCTTATTGTTTCGGGGATTAGGGATTATTATTCATCCTATAGGGATTAATAAAAGTTATTCCTTCTGTCTTCAAGATTAGGACTATTTTGATTAGTATAAGTAGGCTAGTCATCTTAGCACAAAATCGTACCTCCGAATTAATGTAGAGTGCTCAGAGAGAGATCAATAATTTTAGATATAGAGTTTGCACAGTCAGGAATTGTGTGATAAAAATTCGTGCAAACTAGATTAGTGTGATCTTGTAATCGTTTCTCCAGATTGATAATAATATTCTCACCTCTCCCCGTGGACGTAACCAAGTTGGTGAACCACATAAATTTTGTTCATGTGTTTGATTTACTTTTCGCCATCAAGCCTTGTTTATTGCTCTAACAAGTGGTATCAAAGTCTGGTTAGTTAGAGATTCAGAGTTACGCTGCAGAAAACGAGAATGTGGGTCAAGGGAACAGAATCAATCGACAAGTTCAATGGGAAAAATAGTTTTTCTCTATCGCAGATCAAGATGAAAGCTTTGTTGGTAAATATTTATGGGAACTGTTTGAGATTGCAATCAGGAATCGTAATGGGAACCGTTGGAGATTGTCAGAGAAGGATAAACAACCAGCAGAGAATGAGGTCGCATCATTGAAGAAGTTAGATCTGAAGGCTCATGCTAAGATCATCAGACAGTTAGATGATGAGATTCTAACCAATCTTGCGGGAACGGACTCCAGAAGTGATTTATTGTTAATGTTGGAGGATATGTACCTGACCCGTTCATTGACCAACAAGTTATACCTGAAAAATAAGTTGTTTTATCATCGTATGACAAAAGGTACCCCCATTAATGATCATCTTAATAGGTTCACATCTATTTTACTTGAACTGCGTAATATAGGTGCTAATGTGGATGATGAGGATGTAGCCTTGCAACTTTTAGTGTCTTTACCCATGTCTTATGGACATTATGTCAATTCGTGCATAAACCGTGAAGACGATCTCACTCTAAAGAAAGTGAAAACTGTTAAGATTTGACACAAATTATAATTCTTATGTGATTAAGAGGTATTAATTGCAATTCTGGTAGGCCTCGATTAATTGAGAAAGTGGGTGTATACCTTACAGAGTGCCGTACAAGTTTAGTGTCCTAATTATAAAAAGAAATGTAATTAGGGTTATTTATCTTGTTCCTGCATAAATAATATATAGGTTTTTATTTAGGATGTGCCTTGTGGTGCCATGATGGGCTCCCCTAAGGGGAGAGTGTGAGGAAGCGGGGATTAGTGGGTGTACCTTCCCAATACAAATAGGCTTCACCAATATGGGTTTTGGGGGTTCATTGTGTGTGTATTTTTAATAATGTTTAGAATGAGAGATACCTCTATTCTTGTAATACCAGTTTTTGAGTGAGTGGTGAGTCTTTGCGAATTTCTTGAAGAAAACTCGTCATCTTGTAATTCCATGATATTATAGTGAGAAGACGCTTCCGCCCGCGCCCAACAAAAACTTCTCTTAAGACGAGGGAGTTACGCCGAATGGACTAAACCAATAATTCGATGTGATGGTTTGAATTGAAACGGGTCTTATATGTTCCATACACCCTATTTGAAATTACATATCGTGACCTAAAAATATTAATTCGATCGCATTTTTGCCAATAATTTACTTAAATTTGAATTATATCAATAAAAAAAAATTGATGCATTATATAACAATATTAAATTTCATTAGAATATGTTTTTAAATTATTAGTTAAAGTGCATTCAATTGGCATTAGAATAACATTGATGCATTATATAAAGAATATTGATTTCTTTTATTTTATTTTGAAAAAAGAACTGTTGAACACTCCCCCCACAATCTAAATTGTTCCTTTCAAAAATGTTTCGCAACACACCTATTGTTTTCTTCATGGTATACCTCCAACTTCAATAGCTACCTCGCAATCTAAGTTGTTCCTTTCCCCCCCTCTTCGACCAACACCTCTGCCACCACCATTACCCTTTCCTTTTTCCCCAAACCCGATCATCTGCCCCTTCGCTTTGAAACATGTGTCCTCATCCCACTTCCAAATGACAATGTTAATAAGTAGAGGAATAGGCTGACACACAGAAGAGAAAAACAACAGGGGTGCAGTGTAGAGCAGGGGAAAAGCAGTGTTTAAATTGTAGGAGGAAAACAAAGAAATGAAAGAGAGGAAGAATAGTCATTCGCAGGAAAATGAATCGGTTTTCATAATCAGGGAATAAACAAGAGCTAAGAGTGGTGATGATGATGGTGGCGGAGAGGCTGACAGATACACGGGGAGTAATGGCAGTTGTTGTGGTGGTGGTGGAAGCTAGAGATGTATTGGGAAGATGAATTGGAATTTTTAGGTGTTCACAATTCAATTCCAAACTTAAAATGCTTGATGATTATTAAAATGTTTCATGCCCATTATCAAGAACCTAGGAAATTAAAACCAAAATAGATATATGCAAATTATCATGAGTAGTTTGAAAAAAGACATTAGAACTTCAAAAACAACAATTAACTCATTGTTGGATTATGATAACAATGTCAAGAAATTAAGCAAACTATATTTTGAGACCTCACATTTTACTTGCAGGTATAATAATTAGAACCCACTAAAAACATGGATAATTGTTATCAAATTTGTCCCAAAATTATAATTCATTTTTTTTTATTATTTAAGAACAATAATGAATAATTATTCTCGTGCGAATATAGTATGTAAGCATATGATAATTTATGTTATATGGCGTTAAATCCTTGCAACATTATTACATGTAAAAATCGACATGTCAAAGACATCGACTCAATTTTTCTATCTTGTCATAGATTCATGACTTAATTGAATCATTTAGCAATATTTTAGATGTGGTTTAAACAATAGTTAAGTAAGAATGTAAAACTTAGTGTGTAAAATATGTTTTAGTCCACTGTACTTTTAAGCATTCTTGGCTTTTACAATTATAATGAGAACCCACTAAAAAATGGATAATTGTTATCAAATTTGTCCCAAAATTATAATTCATTTTTTTTATTATTTAAGAACAATAATGAATAATGAATAATTATTCTCGTGCGAATATAGTATGTAAGCATATGATAATTTATGTTATATGGCGTTAAATCCTTGCAACATTATTACATGTAAAAACCGACATGTCAAAGACATCGACTCAATTTTTCTATCTTGTCATAGATTCATGACTTAATTGAATCATTTAGCAATATTTTAGATGTGGTTTAAACAATAGTTAAGTAAGAATGTAAAACTTAGTGTGTAAAATATGTTTTAGTCCACTGTACTTTTAAGCATTCTTGGCTTTTACAATTATACTTTTTTTTCATAAAATTAATTGTCTTTTATTCTCATAAAATCATTTGTACTCAATTTACGGCATTCGTTTTAGACCCAAGGGTTAACAAGGTTGGATTTGTTTAACAGATCGATTGTCGTGTCTGTCGTTGTTGGTTAAAAGCTCACATATTTCATATGTGTCCATTTGATATGACAGAAAAACACACAAGCTACACACATGGCTCCTCTACAATGGTTATTTATTCCCCGAAATTTTAGGGTTTCTATTATGAAACTAGCGTTACACCTGTGCGTTAAACGCACAAACAACTAAATGATAGTCAGTTAAAAAAAAGAAAGAAATTTAATACAAAAACAAACATTAATTTAAGAAAATATATATTTGAGGGCACCAATTTTAATAAAAATATTAATTGTGATAATATTACAAATTTTGGAAAATAATTGTATGGACATGTTTGTTAGTATATTCAAAATTTATAAAATGATTAGGCAAAGTAATTACTCAATTCAAAAACTATCAAGCATAAAATAAAAAACAAGTGGAAGAAAAAATTCAAATGAGCACATTTACAACTTGTAGTTCCACATATTAATAAGGATAACTTACAAAAGGGGGTCTAATTGTATACGAACAAATAAAACATGACTTTTCAAATACAAGGGTGTAGGGTATAATATGACAAAATATGATCAGAACAAGTTATTTTTTTAATTGATTTCGTTAAAAAAATCAATTAAGACACATGTAACTTGCGCGTGATTGACATAATAGATTTGTTTACAATAGGCATTAGTTCATATGGGGGCAAATGCAATCCAACCCTAACCTCCATGCTTCCTCCTTCCTAGTGTCAATCCTTTCCTTTATTATTTTTTTTAAATTCGCATTAGCCCCTGTTGGTCTCAAAGGGCAACAAAGGTATCAAAAATAGCTAGAGATGGGGTGAATAGTCGTTTTGAAAATCCTTTTCTACCCTTGAAATAAGATTGACAAATGCGCACTTAATCAAATAAGCGTTATAAAATGCACCTAAGTGGAAGAGTGAAATGCACAACAAAATTTTAGTTAAGTATGGAAATGCGCGAACTGTGAAGGGGGCCCACACGCACATTAAGAGTTTGGCTTAAAGTGTGGGTGGAAAGAAACTAAGGCAAAGTCCAAACAAACACAACACAAGTAAATAGTAAGATGAATTGGAATGCTTAAGAGTAAAGTGCAAGTAATAAAAGCGCACTATTTGGTTTGATCGTGAAAAGATCTACGTCCTCTACCAAAATGGTTAGTCTTGGATTTCTAATGATAGATCTTGTATTATATGAGATGATTACAAATTACAAGTTTGAGTATGATCAACTCAAAAGATCTATTTTCTATGAAAAAACAAATCTTAGACTAAAACCAGTGTATCTCTTTAGGAAACATCTAAGTGATCAAACTTGAAGAGGTGAGTGTGTGTTCTTAGATTCTAGGCTCTTTTGATCTATATAGTTGAGAGCACCAGAATACTAAAAATATTACAATGATTTGTAGGATCTGGGCTTGAATATATGAATGTGTTGGAGCTCGTTGATTGGAGCACATGTCCATTTGTAGCCATTAGACACAAAGCTATTTTGAGACAAATGTCTTCATCTTGAAGTGATCTGAGCTCTTGGTCCACCGTTGGATTCTAGCTTGAGTTTGAAACTTGATATCTTCAGATCTTCAAGGTCTTCAATTTTTCTAAGTGTTGAAGTTGGAATGTTTTATATGATGGTTATGGGGTGCACTAAGTATAGCGAGCGCACCAACTTTGAAGAGGCACGTCATCTTCCACGAAGGCGCACCAGCAGGATAAAAAGGCGCACCATAACTACTAAGGGGCGCACCATCTATCTGGAATTAGAATGTTTGTCACCAATTTCATATTACAAAGCCTATATAATATGAAATGGACTATTTAAAAAGTCAAGTATAAATACTTCTTACATAGGATCCTAAAGTCCATGAAATACTAATTAGGTGATGGATCAATCAAATCTAAATATTAAAATATGAGATATAAGTGGACATACCAAACAGA
The DNA here is from genome assembly GCA_026119855.1 of Campanula takesimana. NCBI lineage: Eukaryota > Viridiplantae > Streptophyta > Magnoliopsida > Asterales > Campanulaceae > Campanula > Campanula takesimana. The sequence continues at coordinate 447,899 of JAOWBW010000618.1, read as the reverse complement.
CCCCTTAAGAAGTAATACTCGTTCCAAACAAATCCAATCTGTGTAACACGTGCAACTCACTCGTGCCTTAATTGATGTTTCCAACAATATTATCTGTTGTGGGGAACGTTACAATTCACTTCCATTGTCAATTGGTCATCAAACAAGTTAATAAAAGATTTCCTCTTATTAGATACCTATACTAAAATAGGAAAAACTACCTAGTAATTACGAAATAAAAGTCTAGCACAATATTCACCCGGTAGCGTTCTTGATACAAAGTCATTTTCACGGTTCACCAAAAATAGGTAACTTAGATTAAGTGGATTATAAAGCAAATAAGGTTCCCCACATATAATGATTACAACACTTCAAAATATTTTTAATTAATTTTTTCTACGATAGAATTCTCAATTTCTCATAACACAAAAACCTAGAAGGACTTTGTAAGATCGCGCAGATATACAAAAATTTGGCTACTCGCATGTTTTATGTTAGAAAAAAGGCGGAAATATCAAACGCAAAATTAGTATTGAGTTACTAACTTTACAAAAAGCACCTTTACAGGTAATTTATTACGCGCATGACAACTAAGAATCCAAACACCACATCTATCCATTAGAAAGTCGAAAGTCAAATTCGAATACTCCCTCTGTCCCCAAATGTTCTTCACGCTTTTTTGACATTGTTGCGAAGCATCTTTGAGCAAAGATTTTGGGTTGATTTAATTATCCTAATGAAAATATAAAACTTGTTTTTGATAATATTGTTGATGGTGGGTCAATAAAATGTTTTGGATTTTGATTGGGAAAACTAAATCAACCAAAAACCATAGCTCAAAGTTCCTTCGTAGTTATGTCGAAAAAAGTGTGAAGATCATTTTGGGACGGAGGGACTAGTTCACATATGATTTTGTTATCAGTAATTGCGACTCACCACTAGGGATGGCAACGGGGCGAATAAGGGGCGGGTTTGACCAAAACCGTACCCGCCCCTCAAGGAACTCCCTTTATACCGAACCCCCCCCCCCCGGCCCCGCCCCATCAACTAGCAAAACCGTATCCGCCCCGCCCCGTATGGTTCATAATCACAATTTTTTTGGGCTTTATTACATCCTTTAAAGAGTCCAACAGCCCAACAAAATACAATTACAACACAATTACAACATTGTATCAAATTTAAGTCAAATCTAATAATTTCAATCATCTCATTCACACCTAAAGTATACAATTACAACACATTTATAATTTATTGCATATATTAGTATACGGGGTGGGGGCCCACGGGTTGGGGTGTGCAACCGAACCCGACCCTCAACCCGCCAGGCGCCATGTTTTGAAAAGACTACCAAACCTGCCCCGCTGCGGTGCGGACTGTGCCGAATACGGAGCGGGTTCGGATATATTGTCATCCCTACTCACTACTAGGGATGGCAACGGGGCGGATAAGGGCGGGTTTGAACAAAACCGTACTCGCCCCTCAAAGAACTCCCCTTATACCGAACCCGCCCCGCCCCGTCAACTAGTAAAACCGTATCCGCCCCGCCCCGTATGGTTCATAATCACAATTTTTTGGGCTTTATTACATCCTTTAAAGAGTCTAACAGCCCAACAATATACAATTACAACATTGTATCAAATTTAAGCTCAATCTAATAATTTCAATCATCGCATTCACACCCAAAGTATGAGTAAACGACCAAAATGACCCGCGTACTATATGAATTCAACCAATTTGACCCGCGTAGTATCTAAACTACCAAATCAACCTGCGTACTATGCATAAATCAACCAAATTAACCCAAATCGTTAGTATACGTTAATAAATGTTAACAAATGTTAAAAACATAACAAATATTACAATCAAAAGGGGTTAATCTGTAATTTATTAAACTAAAGACATTGAAAATTGAAATATCAATTTACAACCACACCCCCTCATCCCTTTTATACTTTTTATACTGCCTTTTACACCCCATCCCCCTTTCATACTTTTTATACTGCCTTTTACACCCCATCCCCCTTTCACTTCACGAAAAACGGAAAAAGGAAAAAAAAACTCAATATTTTCCCCACCGGTCGCACCCCCACCCTTTCCTTTCCATCGGCTTCTCCTCCGGCAACGGCCTTCTGGGTCGATTCTCCTTGGCTCGTCAATCACCCACTACCATGGTCGCTTCTTCCTCCCTACACATCACCCACTCCCCGATTTCCTCTCAAACCCGCCTCCCCCGCCCCATCTCTTCCCTCCTCCGACGTCTCCCTCACCGTAACCTTCTCTCTCACCAGGCCTGCTCCTCACCAGTCTGAGGCCTCCTCTGCAACCTATTTACCCATCTTAGATTTTAACGATTTTTTTTATATTTATCAGTACATATACCGGTTCATGCTGATTTTTCAATGTATTGTGTGTGCGTTGGTTTAAATTTCGAAGTTGAAGCCGAGATTGCAGATTTTGATTTCTTCTTAATTTGAAGATTCTTTTTATCTGGGTTTGAATGCTGGAAATTTTGAAGATTTTGAAGATCTGGGTTTGAAAGGTGAAGCCGACATCGCAGTTTTTGACTGCTAAAGATCTTGATTAATCTAAATATCATTTTATTTGGGTTGTTCAGCCATTGTTGTTAATTTTGGATCTTACGAAGCAACACAATCTATGGATTCTTTTCTTTTTTTTTTTTGAAACTGAAGCTGGAATTTTGTTCTTGTTTTTGAAACTGGAAATGGATTTTGGTTCTTGATGAATCTCTATAATATGGCATTTTGTAGAACATGAAAATTTACACAAATGGTGTTGATGGTGATGATAGTACTCCTGATGGTGGTGCTACTGGTGCATAGGGTGGGTGAAGATGGTGGTGAACATGGTAATGGGTGGCTGGATGGTGGGGCTTTAATTGATAGAAACAATAAAAAAAATGAGATAAATATAATTATACTTACTTTGCCTTTAAGTTTTGATATTCAACAGCCCCTTTATATTTTAGATAAAAAAAATTGTGGTCTCTAGTTCAGTTATTTATATTTAGACCCTTTTGATCGGAATGTTCATTAAGTTTTTAACATTCGTTAACATTTATTAACATATACTAACGATTTGGGTTGATTTTGTTGATTTATGCATAGTACGCAGGTTGATTCGGTAGTTTAGATAGTACGCGGGTCAAATTGGTTGAATTCATATAGTACGCGGGTCATTTTGGTCGTTTACTCCCCAAAGTATACAATTACAACATATTTATAGTAATTCACTACATATATCAAATTTAAAATTTGGGTTCAAGAATTAAGAAAAAAGTGATGTGTTGTGAGTGTAGATGGGTTGGTAGCAGAGAGAAAGTAGGGTAGAGAATAGTTAGTGGATAATTGTTGTGAGTATGATATGTAAAGCCCACAAATAATTTTTTTATTTATTTTTGAGTTTTAAATTTAAAATGAGACAACCAAAATGATTTTTTTTGAAGTTTCGAATGAGACGGGAGTATTAATCTATGATTTTATCGAAATAGGGTTACAAAGTGAAATTAGGGGAAACAAAGGGAAAGAGGAGAGGACCCATTGGGCCAAAGTGCAAATACCGCCTCTCTCGACTGCGTGTAGTGTGTTGTCAGCTCCCTCCTCCCCCCTCTGTATAAAGTTACGCCTTCCCCGTCTCGAGGGTTAACCCAAAAACACACACAAACACACACCGAACCCCTCCGCTCTCTCTCTCTGGGGCTTCTTCTTCTTCTTCTTCTTCCTTTCTCTCTCTACAATTTCACAACAACAGCTCTCTCTCTCTTGGGGCTTATTCTCTCTATTGCCCCCGTTCTTCAAGTCCGCCGGATTTTTATGCATCCCCCGCTTCTCTCTCGTCACAATCAGGTCAAGCTCTCTCTTTGGATGGATATATATATGTATCTGTGTATATGTGATTTTGTAATTGTGTATTGATTAATTCAATTTTTTTTTTTTTTTTTTTGATAAAATCTTAGGTTTTTGTTTTTGTGGTTGTTGATTTGGTGTGGTTATGGCTTTTTGTGTAGTGTAAAGAAGAAGTAGAGTAGAAAGGGTGCCAAAAGAATGGCAGCCCTAAGATCGAGCTTGCCTTCACGGTTGCGTCAACTGCTATCTGGTGAAGGAGCAATCGGTCCTTCTGTTAAACTTGACTCCGAGACTGTGAGTTATTCTTTTTTTTTCTCTTCTTTGGTTGTTTATTTGTGTTGCTGTTCTGTAGCAGCAACTGATGTGATTGATTAATCAATTAGGGCAACATTGCTTGGAGACCTGATTTGATTTTGAACTAGTATTTTTTTCAACCCTTTTGGTTTTGATTCAATTTGCCCAGTCTGAGCACGGAATGTGCTTGAAATAGTATTGATTTTGGTTCCTTATCTGTGCCCCTTGGATTGGTTCTTTACTATTTTTGTTGACTGTCTTATGTTGGCGCACTTTGATTCGCTTTGTTGGAGTAGTTGTAGGAATGAACGGTACACAGTTTTGGACTTTACACACTGTATGACTGGATGAACAGATGTTTAGAATTGGGCAGTATCTACTTGGAGTGGAATGACCCCTGTTTATTCCCTTTACGCAGGTTTCTTGACTCTTTTTTTACTGTAGTAGCTAATATGCGATGAACTAATCTCTTCTGCTTAAGTCTGTACTTCAGAAGTACCATGTGTTGTCAAGGAGATGACTTAGAATTTGTGAGTTGATGTTCTTCTCTTTAGGACTAAATTATTACAGAAACTTGTGGGGATGTGCATACTGCTATTACCCCCAACAACAAAGCCTTAGTACCAAAATGATTTTTGGGGATACTATTGCCGCCAAAAGGAAATTCTGTCAGAGGCTGTAAAATGCTCATTGCTGGGTGCATCTATGTATCTGTCAGATGCAAAGCCCGTGAGTTGTCTGCACCATCTAGCCTTTCTCAGTAGCTTTCTCTCCCATATAGGGATTGGTAAATTGTTCATCTTATTTATGCGCTTGTAGGCTGTTAAAAGGATAATTATCTAGAAGAAAAATTTGGTTCAGAATAGTATTTTATAGCAGTAAACTGTGTGTGGGAAATATTGGTTTACCTTATGATTATTTTCACACCAGATTGGTCAAGAACAGATTGGCGCAAGCCCACACTCCTTTTTCATCTTTGATCTGAGTTCTTTACTGACATGGCCTTGATTTGTTTTTAACAAGGCAATCTTTTAAGCCGTAAGTGACACGGTTTCCTCCATCCCACAACAGATAAACAGCCACATAGGCTGATAGGCATCATTATTGATGATGAGAACTTGGTTTCGGAATCGCTTGTATTGTCCAATCACACCATGTTAAATTGGCGTATTGACCTCCTCAACTTGTTCATGCATTAATTTACTACAGCTCCATTTGTTCTCAAGCCCTTCATTTCAGGAGTGTGTGTGTGTGTTTAAAAGATACGTAAACCCTTTCGTGGCTTATGACTTAATAACTCGGAATACCGGACAGTTGTGGTGCTTGAGGATATTGATTATTGAGCTACCTTGTTATCTCTTCCCAAAAAAGAGGGTTTGGGAGGTTACGAGTGTTAGATTGCTATATAGTTCACTGCCATGTGTTTTCATTTAGAAAGATTTGGAGGTTCCTATCTCCCCAATCTCTTTATCTTCTCCATGACTTCCGCATGAACGCTTTGTACGTATTGTTATCATTAGTATTTTGTGGTACAGCCCCACCCTAAACCACATCTTGCTTGCTCATTGCCCCATCTTCCAGGTGACCCAAGTCAATTTACCTTTATTTTACTATTCTGAGAGAACAGTTGTGTGCGAAGGTTAGGATTTACGTAAAAGGTTACATAAAATCAAATGAGATATTTGTTTGAATTTGTTAGTCAAATAACAAGCTTCAAGTATAGAATGGTTCGTGCGATTAGGTGACAGAACTCATAAATTCTTCACTGGTGGTAAACTGTAACTGGTGATTTGTCTCAATAGAAAATGGCTTCTTTTTCTTTTCTTTTTTTAATTTTTTTTTGGTGGGGGTGAGAATGTTAGCCTACTCAGAATCATCTTCGTCACTCTGATTCATTATAATCTACTCAACTTTGTTTCTCGCTAGGAAGCACTTCATATGGCTGGTCACTTTGAAAGACCGATTGTATCATTGGTGATCAATAACATTGCACATGCATATAGAGTATTAACTAGTGCTTTATTATCATTTGCATTGTGATTTAGTGGTGAATCGACTTGTTCCTTGTTATATTTCCACATTTGAGACCATTGTGTGGACAGACTAGATTCTTTAATCACCCATTGCCAAATTTACTGCTGTTTCCTTGGTTGTGCTTATGCATGTATACAATCTTCAATTCCACCAATGTCTGGTATAGGCTCTACTCTCCTTTTCCTTTCCAGACTTGTGGTACTTGTTGATCACTGTGAGGCAATAAAGTGATTTCTCCATGCGTTGTGTTGCTGTTGTGACCAGTCACCCATCTGCATTAATTAGTGCTGACTATCGTCCTTAAATTACATAACAACCTGCATTTAAGAGTAAGTTGACGTGATCGACTACATGGTAAGTCTGCTTCAAGGAAAAATAGTTTTGCTATCAACTGTTTACTTAGGTGTTGTTAATCTTCGTGATGCAACACTAGGGGGGTCCTCTCTCGCCGAGTTATGTGCAGTTATCTTATGGATCTAGAAATTAGCACTCACTACTGTTCTTAAAATTAGAAAATTATGAGATAACCTGTATGTTAGGGTGTTTCCAAGAAGAATTTGAGAATGTTTTCGTTCATGATGTTACCTTTTTAGTTTTATGTATAATATGATTTCTTCTATTCAGTGCTGCTCTCTCTTTTTCTTTATGCTCTAATAATTTTTTCTTTCTGCTCTAATTAGTCCCTTCTGTCTCTTCATATTTTGTTGCAGCCTCAGAAAATAAAGGCATTCATTGACAAGATAATCCAATGTCCATTGCAAGATATTTCAGTACCTCTTTCAGGATTTCACTGGGAGTACGGCAAGGTAATAGGTTTATTCAGCTGCCCATTTCAATTTATTATGTTGAGCTGGAGTTCACTTTTCATTGTATTCTTTTAGGGAAATTTTCATCATTGGAGGCCGCTGTTTCTACATTTTTATACATACTTAAAGACATATGTATCTAGTAGGAAAGATCTTCTCCTGACTGATCTGATCCTAGAAGATGATAGCTCATTTCCGAAGCAAGCGGTTCTACAGATTTTACGTGTGATGCAAATTGTTTTGGAGAATTGCCCTAACAAGAGTTCATTTAGTGGCTTAGAGGTACGACATAAAAGTAGAATAACAGAAGAAAAAGAGAGTGTTTTTATGGAGTTCATGATTTAGTTTTTTTTTTTTTTTTTTTTTTGCGTGTGTGTGTTCTCTAGTTTTGTTTTACTTGACAGTCCTATATATTGCCTAAATTTTCGCTGTTTCTTGTTCAGCATTTCAAGTACTTGCTTGCATCAACAGATCCTGAGATTCTCATTGCAACCTTGGAGGCTCTTTCTGCATTAGTGAAGATACATCCTTCTAAACTACATGCAAATGGGAAGCTGGTTGGGTGCGGCTCAATTAACAGCTGTCTCCTGTCGCTAGCACAGGGATGGGGAAGCAAGGAAGAGGGCTTGGGTCTTTATTCATGTGTTACGTTAAATGAAATAACGCAAGAAGGCGGTATGGCTTTGTTTCCATTTGATGTACAAAGTGATCGTGACAGTTCCCAGAATCGTGCAGGATCAACTCTCTATTTTGAGTTGCATGGGACAAGCTCCCCTAGTACCAGTGAAGTTGGTGATGAGACAGGGTCCCCTAGCGCTAGTGTTATTCACATTCCAGATCTCCATTTGCGCAAGGAGGATGATCTTTCACTCCTGAAACTTTTAATTGCACAGTACAATGTACCTCCGGAGCACAGGTTTTTGTTGCTGACTAGAATTAGATATGCTCATGCTTTCCGTTCCCCGAAAATATGCAGGCTGTACAGCAGAATATGCCTTCTTGCATTTATTGTGCTCGTGCAGTCAAGTGATTCTCATGATGAACTCGTGTCATTCTTTGCTAATGAACCTGAATATACAAATGAGTTGATCAGGATTGTGAGGTCTGAAGAGACTATTTGTGGAACCATTAGAACTCTTGCAATGCATGCCTTGGGATCACAGTTAGCTGCATATTCATCATCCCATGAGAGGGCACGTATTTTGAGTGGGTCAAGCATCAGTTTTGCAGGGGGTAATCGCATGATTCTTCTCAATGTGTTGCAGAGAGCAATATTGTCGCTGAATAGTGCCAATGACCCATCCTCTATTTCATTTGTTGAAGCACTTCTACAATTTTACTTGCTTCATGTCATATCAACTTCAAGTTCTGGGAGTGTTATCCGGGGGTCGGGAATGGTGCCAACGTTCTTACCACTTTTAGAGGATTCTGACCCTACACACATGCATCTGGTCTGCTTAGCTGTGAAGACACTGCAAAAGCTCATGGACTATAGCAATTCAGCAGTCACTCTATTCAAAGACCTAGGAGGAGTAGAGCTCTTGACACAGAGACTGCAAATTGAGGTAGTTAGGGTGATTGATTTGGCCAGAGGAGATGATAGTTCAATGAGCGTTGATGAATCTTCGAGGAGTAATGATGATCAATTGTATTCCCAGAAGAGGCTTATCAGGGTTTTGTTGAAAGCACTTGGGTCTGCTACATATGCCCCAGCAAACTCTGCAAGATCTCAAAATGCGCATGATGTTTCGTTACCGGCTACTCTGTCATTGATATTTAAGAATGTAACTAATTTTGGAGGTGATATTTACTCCTCAGCAGTGACTGTTATGAGCGAAATGATTCACAAAGACCCCACCTGTTTTGCTGCTTTAGATGAGATGGGTCTTCCTGATGCGCTTTTATCATCAGTAAGAGCTGGAATACTGCCTTCTTCGAAGGCTCTTACTTGCGTCCCAAATGGTATAGGGGCAATTTGTCTTAATGCTAAGGGCTTGGAGACAGTGAGAGAAACCTCGGCACTGAGGTTCCTGGTTGACATCTTCACCAACAAGAAATATGTTCTGGCTATGAATGACGGTATAGTTCCTTTGGCAAATGCTGTTGAGGAGCTTTTGCGTCATGTATCTTCATTAAGAAGTACAGGCGTTGATCTTATTATTGAAATTGTTCGCAATATTGCGTCAACGGAGGATAATAAGTGCCCCGAAAAACTGGAAAAAACAGATGGGAGCACGGAGATGGAAATGGACTCTGAAGACAAGGAAAACGTAGGCCCTAGCTGTCTTGTTGGTGCTACTGATTCGACCCAAGATTGTATTAGCGATGAACAGTTCATTCAATTGCGCATTTTTCATGTGATGGTATTGGTTCACAGGACAATGGAAAATACAGAAACGTGTCGATTGTTTGTGGAGAAATCGGGGATTGAAGCTTTACTCAAACTTCTGTTACGACCTAGTATAACACAATCGTCGGAAGGGATGTCTATTGCCTTGCACAGTACCATGGTTTTCAAGGGTTTTACTCAACATCACGCTGCCCCTTTAGCACGTGCTTTCTGTTCCGCTCTCAGGGATCATTTGAAGAAAACATTGACTGGATTCCGTGTGGTGGCTGGTTCCTTTCTGCTGGACCCCAAGATTACTCCAGATCATGGAATATTCCCTTCACTTTTCCTTATTGAATTTCTTCTTTTTCTTGCTGCCTCTAAAGAAAATCGATGGGTAACAGCATTGCTCACAGAATTTGGGAATGGTAGCAAGGATGTTCTTGAAGATATGGGTCGTGTTCAACGTGAAATTTTATGGCAGGTTGCTCTTCTTGAAGATACGAAGTTCGATGCAGAAGATGACAGTGCTGCTTCAGCCGACGAGTCACAACCAACAGATATTAATACGACTGAAAGTGAAGAGCAAAGGTTAAATTCATTTAGGCAGTTTCTTGATCCTTTACTTAGGAGGAGGATGTCAGGATGGAGTTTTGAGTCCCAGTTTTTTGATCTTATAAATCTATACCGCGATCTTACTCGTGCATCTGGTGCTCAGCAACGTCATGGCATTGAAGACCCTTCAGATTTACGGCTTGGGGCCAGTCGGCAGTCGCATCTATTGGCTTCTTCTGATGGTGCTATTGCTAGTGCCAGTGGTAGAAGAGAAGCTGACAAACAGAGGTCATATTACTCTTCTTGTTGTGATATGGTGCGGTCACTGTCTATGCACATTACCCATTTGTTTCAGGAGCTCGGAAAAGTAATGTTGCTTCCTTCGCGACGACGGGATGACATGGTGAATGTTTCTCCATCTTCAAAATCAGTTGCTTCTACTTTTGCTTCCATTACGTTGGACCATATGAATTTTGAAGGCCATGGAAGTCTTTCTGGATCAGTTGCATCCTGGTCAGCCAAGTGCCGCTACCTGGGCAAGGTGATAGATTTTGTTGATGGCATTCTACTGGACAAACCTGACTCATGCAATCCTGTTTTACTAAATTGCTTATATGGACGTGGGGTTCTCCAGTCGGTTGTGACCACATTTCAAGCCACCAGTGAGTTGCTTTTTGCAGTTAACAGGACTCCTGCATCTCCTATGGAGACTGATGAGGGAAGTGTAAAGCCCGATGATGTGGATGAAACAGATCATTCATGGATATATGGTCCTTTGGCAAGCTACGGTAAACTTATGGACCACCTTGTGACTTCGTCTTTCATTCTGTCGCCTTTTACAAAGCAATTGCTTGCGACCCCGCTTGTCAGTGGAGATATTCAATATCCACGAGATGCTGAAGTATTTGTGAAGGTCCTTCAATCTATGATTTTGAAAGCAGTACTCCCAGTTTGGGCTCATCCTCAGTTTACTGATTGCGATAGCGATTTTATTGCAACTGTTGTTTCTATCATTCGTCACATCTACTCCGGGGTTGAAGTGAAAAACGTCAGTAATGCTGAAGCCCGTATTTCTCGTCCTCCTCCAAATGAAACTACTATCTCTACGATCGTGGAAATGGGGTTTTCCAGATCTCGAGCAGAGGAGGCTCTGAGGCAGGTAGGCGCAGACAGTGTGGAGCTGGCAATGGAATGGCTATTCTCACATCCTGAGGAAGTCCAAGAAGATGATGAACTTGCTCGAGCAGTTGCTATGTCTCTTGGGAACTCTGCGTCTGAAACCAAAGATAATGTTACATACATAGATAGTCAGCATATAGAAGAAGAAACTGTTCAACTACCTCCTGTGAGTGACTTGTTGTCTACATGTAGTAGGCTTCTACAAATGAAGGAGTCTTTAGCATTTCCTGTTCGGGACCTTCTGGCAATGATATCTTCCCAAAATGATGGCCAGTACAGGTCTGATGTTATATCATTCATTCTGGAGCAGGTGAAGCTTTCTAGTTCCTTCTCTGATAGTGGAAACAATAACATGTTATCCTCCCTTTTTCATGTTCTTGCACTGATACTTAATGAGGATGTGGTTGCGAGGGAAATTGCATATAAGGGTGGGCTGGTTAAAATTGCCTCGGATCTACTTTCACGCTGGAGCTCTGGTTCATATGACAAGGAAACAAAACAAGTTCCTAAATGGGTATCTGCAGCATTTCTTTCTATTGACCGTCTTGCTCAAGTGGATCAGAAGTTGAATGCTGATGTTATGGATCTATTGAAGAAGGCTGATGTTAGCAACCAGACTGCCGTAGTGATAGAGGAGGATAAGCAAACCAAGTTGCAGTCAAATTTGGGCGTATCTTCTAAGCATATGACAATTGAGGAGCAGAAGAGGTTTATTGAGATTGCTTGTGGTTATTTGAGGAGCCAGCTACCTTCTGAAACAATGCATGCTGTTCTGCAGCTATGTTCTACGCTTACTAGAACACATTCTGTTGCTCTTAGTTTCCTCGACGCGGGGGGCTTATCTTTGTTACTTTCTTTACCTACAAGTAGCTTATTTGTTGGGTTTGATAATGTTGCAGCCACTATCATCCGCCATATTCTTGAAGATCCTCAGACTCTCCAGCAAGCCATGGAATCAGAGATACGACACAGCATTGTTACAGCTGCTAACCGACAGTCTAATGGAAGGCTTACACCCCGTAGTTTCCTTTTGACTTTAGCCTCTGTAATTTCACGTGATCCAGTAACTTTCATGCGGGCTGCCCAGTCTGTATGTCAAGTCGATATGGTGGGTGAGCGGCCTTACATAGTTTTGCTGAAAGATCGTGAGAAGGATAAAGTAAAAGAAAAGGATAAGGAGAAAGAGAAAGAGAAAGAGAAAGACAAAGAGAGAGGTGAGGAGAAAGACAAATCTCAGCCAGCTGATGTTAAGATTAATATGAGCTCATTGTCTCCGGGAAGTGGCAAACTTCATGATGCAAATTCCAAGAATGTCAAAGTTCATCGGAAACCTCCTCAGAGTTTTGTAAATGTGATTGAGCTCCTTTTGGATTCAGTTGCTACGTTTGTACCTCCTTTGAAAGATGACGTGGTTACAGGCGATGGAACATCCTCTACAGACATGGACATTGATGTTGCTTTAAATAAGGGGAAAGGAAAAGCTGTTGTCCCTGTGTCTGAAGGGAATGAGGACAATGGCCAAGAATCTTCTGCATCTTTGGCCAAGGTTGTATTTATTTTAAAGCTCCTGACAGAAATTCTCTTAATGTATGCTCCCTCTGTCCATGTTCTGCTTCGAAGAGATCTTGAAGTTAGCAGTTGCCGGGGGCCTCCACAGAAGGGTCCTACCAGCTGCACCGGTGGAATATTTCACCATGTCCTACATAAGTTTCTTCCAAATTCAAAATTCTCGAAGAAGGTAAAAACAGATATTGATTGGAGGCACAAGCTGGCAAACAGAGCTAGCCAATTTTTGGTGGCTTCTTGTGTTCGATCTACTGAGGCGAGGAGGAGAATATTTGTGGAAATCAATAATGTTCTTAATGATTTTGTTGATTCTTCTAAAGGATTTAGACCACCGAGAAACGATGTCCATGCTTTTGTTGATCTGCTAAGTGATGTTCTTGCTGCTCGATCACCCACAGGTTCTTCCATCTCTGCAGAAGTTTCTGTTACCTTTGTGGATGTCGGTCTGGTTAGATCACTTACTCGAACACTGCATGTGTTAGACCTGGATCACGCCGATTCTCTGAAGATCGTTACTGGACTTGTAAAAGTTTTAGAGCTCGTCACGAAAGAACATGTTAATGCATCTGATACTGGGAGTGGTCGTGGTGAAAATTCAACAAAGCTTCCTGATAATGGCCAACAAGAAGCAGAAAATAGTGGTAACACAACCCAATCCATGGAAACTGTCTCTTTACCGAATGTGAGTTCTGCGCCTACTGATCGCATCGAGTCCTTTAGTACTGTCCAGACCTACGGTGGATCCGAGGCAGTAACTGATGATATGGAACATGATCAGGATATTGATGGAGGTTTTGCTCCTCCAAGTGAAGATGATTACATGCATGAAACTTCAGAGGATGCAAGGGGTCTAGAAAATGGCCTCGATACTGTGAGAATAAGATTTGAGATCCAAGCCGATGTTCGAGAGAGTATTGATGAAGAAGATGATGAAATGTCAGGGGATGAAGGAGATGAAGTCGATGAAGATGAAGATGAAGATGGGGATGATGAGGAGCACATTGATCTGGAAGAAGATGAAGTTCATCACCTGCCCCATCCAGACACGGATCAGGATGACCATGAAATCGATGAGGATGAGTTTGATGAGGAAATGATTGAGGAGGAGGAAGATGAAGATGATGAGGATGATGAGAATGGTGTTGTACTTCGGTTGGGCGATGGAATGAATGGCATAAATGTATTGGACCATATTGAGGTTTTTGGTAGAGATCATAGTTTTTCCAATGAAACTCTTCAAGTGATGCCTGTTGAAGTTTTTGGCTCCAGACGCCAAGGACGTACGACATCCATTTATAATCTTTTAGGAAGAACAGGTGATAACTCCACCCCTTCTCAGCATCCACTTTTTGTGGAGCCCTCTTCCTCACGTACAATGCCTTCGAGACACACAGGTATGTCTCTCTCTCTCTCTCTCTAGCTGAAGGATGCTTTCCTGGTTCTATTCTTTGTTTTGAAGGTTCTGATCTGTATTTTATCAATTTCACAACCCCCCTCTCTCTCTCTCCCTTCCTTTCTCTTATTTTGGTATTTGTATTTGTATTTGTTTTTTACATTGAGACTAACATATATGTACCAAGTATATACTGACATCTCTCCTTGCGGTCTATTTTGTTTTTATGTTTCCTCCCAGAGAATACGCGTGAAGCCCATCCTGATAGGAGCTTGGAGAATCCCTCTTCAAGATTGGATTCAATTTTTCGATCTCTTAGGAATGGACGTCATGGACATCACGCACACCGACTAAGCATGTGGGCTGATGACCAGCAAACTGGTGGATCAAGTGCTTCTGCCATTCCGCAGGGTCTTGAAGATCTACTTGTATCCAACCTTAGACGCCCAAGCCCAGAAAAACCTGCTGATCAAGAGACAGTGGTGGAATCTCAAGCGAAAGACGAGCCTGGTCAGTCACATGAATCTTCTGGGATGATACCTGAAATCTCTGAGAATATTGTGCCTCCTTCCACACTGCTGGATGGGAATTCTGAAGTCAGACCGTCGGAAGAAGAGTCTCAAAGGGGCACTGATGCATCTGGAAGAGATCTACGGCCTGTTGATATGCAGTTTGAACACAATGATGCGGTTGTGCGAGATGTTGAAGCCGTAAGCCAAGAAAGTAGTGGAAGTGGAGCAACATTAGGAGAGAGCCTTCGGAGTCTGGATGTTGAAATTGGAAGTGCTGATGGACATGATGATGGTGGCGATAGACAAGGTCCTGATTCTCGAATAAGGAGGACAAATGTTTCAGTTGGGAATAGTATACCAGCTATCGGGCGAGATGCACCCCTTCACAGTGTAACAGAGGTCACTGAAGTTCCTAGTCAAGATGCAGATCAAGGAGGTGCTGCAGAGGAGACTCAGCGTTCTGGTGTTGCTGATTCTGGATCAATTGACCCTGCATTCCTTGATGCACTTCCTGAGGAATTGCGTGCAGAAGTTCTTTCAGGTCGACAGGGTCCAGTGGCACAGCCTTCTAATACTGAACCACAAAGCAACGGAGATATTGATCCTGAATTTCTTGCTGCACTTCCCGCAGACATCCGAGAAGAAGTTCTAGCTCAGCAACATGCCCAGAGGCAGCATCAGTCACAGGAATTGGAAGGACAGCCTGTGGAAATGGATACTGTCTCAATAATTGCCACATTCCCTTCAGAGCTACGAGAGGAGGTTAGTCTATGTTTAGTTATATTTGTTTCACCTACTACACTGTACCAAATGAATGTCCGAACCACATTCCCTTCAGAGCTACGAGAGTAGGTTAGTCTATGTTTAGTTTTTATTTGTCCGAATTTGCTCTTGATCAAGAGCAAATTCATTTTTGGGATGGACTTAGTATGTAGTTTGTACCTTTGTAGTTGACATTCTTCTTGGTTTTTGTTTAAATTGTCAGGTTCTTTTGACGTCCTCTGATGCCATTCTTGCCAATCTCACACCTGCTCTTGTTGCGGAAGCTAACTTGTTACGCGAGAGGTTTGCACGGCGTTACAATCGATCACTTTTTGGTATGTTACCAAGAAGTCGTAGGGGTGATTCTTCTAGACGAGGAGAAGGAATCGGATCTAGCCTTGAAAGAATTGGTGGAATTATTGCTCGTAGGTCAATGGGAAGCAAGCCAGTTGAAGCTGATGGAGCTCCTTTAGTTGATACAGAGGACCTGAAAGCAATGATTCGGTTGCTACGTATAGTTCAGGTATTTGCTTTGGTTGACTGCTAAATATTTTAAATTTTGTTAGCATCACGGTTCTCATCACGGACAAATGCTTATTATGCAGCCTCTTTATAAGCCACAACTACAGAGACTCCTCTTGAATTTATGTGCACATGTTGAGACAAGATATTCCCTGGTGAAGATATTGATGGATCTACTTATGCTCGATGTTAGAAAGCCGACCAATTATCTTAATCACTCTGAGCCTTCGTACAGGCTGTATGCTTGCAAGAGTCACGTGATGTATTCTCGTCCCCAATCTTTTGATGGTAAGGGCCACTATGGTCATCTGTTTGTATGTGATCTGCAGTTGTATAGAATTAGAACTGTTCCGTATGGTGTCTTTGCATTTTTAGCCTCTATATATCTATGTACGACCTTTAGCAGATTTAAAGTTTTAACCGTCTAGTACCTGAAGACAATGTGATGTCTACATTTACATTAACGTAGATTTCCAACTTTTTTTCTTCAGTTAGTCGGTAACTTTCCATATATTCTAACAGTCTATTCAAGCAGCTATACTTGCTTGTACATGTATTTGGAGCGTAATTTTATCTCATTTCTTCACAGGTGTACCTCCGTTGGTGTCTCGGCGTGTTCTGGAGACACTGACCTACTTGGCTCGTAATCATCCCTTTGTCGCAAAGCTTTTGCTTCAGTTTAGGATGCCCAGGATAGCTGTTCAAGAGGCTACAAGCCCTGATCGGGATCGAGGGAAAGCTATCATGGTTGTTCAAGATGGTGAAATAGAAAAAAAGCAGTATCAGGACGGAGTGATGGCCGTAGCATTGCTTTTGAGTCTCTTGAATCAACCGCTCTATTTAAGAAGTATAGCCCACCTTGAGCAGGTAGATATTTCCACTTAAGCTGTTAATACATGCTAATCATTTGATTTGATTTGCTTTTCAGCTATTGAACTTACTATATGTATTTTATTTGATTTGCTTTTCAGCTATTAAATTTGCTAGATGTTATCATTGATAATGCTGAGCAAAGCAAACCAAGTTCTGAAGATCGTGGTGAAGCTCAAACTGAACAATTATCTGGTCAGATTTCAACATCAGATGCTGAGATAAATACAGGCTCAGGTGGCATATCATCTGGCTCTGATGCTAGATCGTCTAAGCCTGATGATACCTCTAAACCCTCAGCTTCTGTCTCTAACAGAGAATCAGACGCTCAAAGTATTCTGCTAGACTTGCCTCAACCTGAACTTCGACTCCTCTGCTCATTGCTTGCGCGAGAAAGGTTTGCAATTTTACCTCAATCAGCGTTTTTCCCCCCCTCCAAAACTCTATAATGTTTTAGGTGGCCAATATGTTTTTTTACTTGTGCATGACAAGGTTTCACAGAAAAGTCCCATTTCTGTAAAGAGGAGTGATTCTAATGCAATTTCAGGAAGGTAGACGAAAGTAAAGCTCCACACTCTTAATAAGTTTGACGTGTTTAATGGGACTAATACTGTGGGATGTAGGGAGTTAGTGTTATTTGTTCATGAAGAGGTTTATCCTTTTGCCTAGACATTCCGTGACAAACCTGCATATTGGTTTGGGTTTTTCTTCTCAGCATTGTGCTAATATGCTTTATTTTCTCAGTTTGTCAGACAGCGCTTATGCCCTTGTGGCAGAAGTATTGAAGAAGTTAGTGGCTATTGCTCCTTGTCACTGTCATTTGTTCATCGCAGAGCTCTCTAGTTCAATGCAGAACCTGACTACCTTGGCGATTGATGAGCTGCGCATATTTGGAAAAGTTGAGAAAGCACTCCTAAGTACCACTAGTTCAGATGGAGCTACAATTTTAAGGGTTTTGCAGGCGTTAAGCTCGCTTGTTACGTCACTTGATGAGGCAAAAGAACAAGAAGTTCTTGCTGAAAAGGAGCAAGCTGCTACCCTTTCTCTGGTTGGGGACATAAATGCAGCGTTGGAGCCTTTGTGGTTGGAACTGAGCACATGTATAAGCAAAATAGAGAGCTATTCGGATTCTACACCTGATTTACCATCTTCCTCTATGACTTCACAATCCAGACCGTCTGGTGCGATGCCTCCACTTCCTGCGGGTACTCAGAATATCTTGCCATATATTGAATCCTTTTTCGTGATGTGTGAGAAATTGCATCCTGGTCAGTCAGGTGTAGGACCTGATTTTGGTGTAGCCGCGGGGCCATTTATTGATGATGTTGGAAGTTCAGATGGCCAGCAGAAAACTTCAGGACCTGCTAAAGTTGATGAGAAACAGATGGCATTTGTGAGGTTCTCAGAGAAGCATAGGAAGCTCCTCAACGCTTTCATCAGACAAAATCCCGGGTTACTTGAAAAATCTTTCTCGCTCATGCTGAAGGTTCCTCGCTTTATTGATTTTGACAACAAGCGGTCTCACTTTAGATCTAAGATTAAGCATCAGCATGATCATCATCACAGTCCTTTGAGGATTTCTGTGAGACGGGCTTACATACTTGAAGATTCGTATAATCAACTTCGCTTGAGGTCAACACAAGATTTGAAGGGGAGATTGACTGTTCACTTCCAAGGGGAAGAAGGTATTGATGCTGGTGGACTTACCAGGGAATGGTATCAGTTGTTATCAAGGGTCATTTTTGACAAGGGGGCACTACTATTTACAACTGTTGGCAATGAATCAACGTTTCAACCAAATCCGAATTCTGTTTATCAAACAGAACATCTCTCGTACTTTAAGTTCGTTGGGCGAGTAGTAAGTGTCTCACTTTTTCCTCATTGTTCGAGTGAGCCTATCACATTTTTCTTTCTCCTCCCATGTGTAGCTAACAACTGGGCATTTTCCAGGTTGGCAAAGCACTTTTTGACGGTCAACTTCTTGATGTTCACTTCACAAGATCTTTCTACAAGCATATCTTAGGGGTGAAAGTGACGTATCATGACATTGAAGCTATTGACCCGGATTACTTTAAAAATTTGAAGTGGATGCTTGAGGTTCGTGTGCCCCATAATTTATAATCTCTCTCTCTGTGTGTGTCTGTTTTGGTTGCAAGAGTTTGATACATTTATACCTGATATTTTCGGTGCTCATTTTTGGATTGTAGTGAAGTGAGTTGTACTGCGGTAAATTTGCATGTTCCCTTCATGCCAAAAGAAAGATCTGATTGAATGATTAAACATCTAATATTATTCTTTTATTTCCATATATTTTCTTTAAATTGCATCAATGTAGAAGTTTTTGCATTTTTGTCTGGCACATGAGAGAATTTCATGTCTTCACAAATGAAGGAAAATTTACTATTTAGCAGAGGGAGTATTTTATTGTTACTTTGAGATGAATTGAGCAATGAGAAAAAGGGGGAGGGAGACACTTCGTTGCAAACAGCTTTATAGCTTTTCCCAAGGCTGACTTATTAACTTTTGTTCGTTTTCTTCAGAATGATATCAGTGATATTCTGGACCTAACATTCAGTATTGATGCTGATGAGGAGAAGCTGATTCTATATGAACGTGAAGAAGTAAGGATTTTGCCAACACCTTTTTGTGTTTATTATCTTAATCTGACATTGATTTGTTCTAACTGTTATACGATCAATTGTGCAATGCAGGTGACTGACTATGAACTTATTCCCGGTGGACGAAATATTCGGGTTACTGAGGAAAACAAGCATAAATATGTTGATTTAGTTGCTGAGCATCGGTTAACTACTGCCATTCGTCCTCAGATAAATGCATTTTTAGAGGGCTTTAATGAGTTGATTCCTCGGGAGTTAATATCCATTTTTCATGATAAGGAATTGGAATTATTAATCAGTGGGCTTCCAGATATTGACTGTAAGTTCCCTTCTATATTATGATTGTTCTTACCTTCTATCATTGCAATGTCCTCGAGAGTTGAGGACCCTTATTCTAACTGGGAATATATTGTGGTGTCTTTTAGTGGATGACATGAGAGCGAATACGGAGTATTCTGGGTACAGTGCTGCATCTCCGGTTATACAATGGTTTTGGGAGGTTGCGCAAAGCTTCAGCAAGGAAGACAAGGCTCGTTTATTGCAATTTGTGACAGGCACATCTAAGGTACTTATTTTGTGCTTGCATCCTTTCTTCCATGATGAAGTTTGGACAATTTGAACAGAGCCTATTCAGTACATTACATTACCTATATTAGTATAATATGATAGTTTTATCCTGAAAGAAAATTTGATATTTTCTCAAGGTGGTAGAATTACCCGCGCCCATGTCGCGTTTGTTTGGTCGGGTTTTAAAAACTCCATCCCATAATGATAGTCACATTTGACTATTCAAACATTTTAACAACTTATTCCATTTACGTCTGTCTTAGATGAAGCTTATCCATTACTCCCCTAGCAACTGTTCTCATTAAACAACTCTCTCTCCCTCGTCATCCTTGTTGGAAAATTATGGAATTTTTGGAAGTGGGACTATCTTTTGCACAAGCCAAAATGGCATATGGGACTATTATTTTGGGACGGAGGGGTATGCTATTTCTTTGCACATGATTAATATAGGCCTGGTGGACTTTATATTCATTGTTAAATCAAATCACCTAAATGAAAGGACACTACCTTATGAAATTGGCAAGTCTCCCTCATTTAGCTGTCAGTAGAAATGAGTTATAGGAGAGTTTTTTCTGTTACAATGTTACTCACTTTGTCCCGGAATAAATGTCATAGTTGACAACTCAATGTTTTTAAGCTTTTAGTTATGTTTCCTTGATTGCCCCAATCTAGTCATTGGGTAGAGCGACACCTCTTGTGACATTGCAAAGATCGTGCCTATTAGAATGGGTAGTATAGGAAGATCACCAAACTTCATACCCTATTTTAGTAAGATGACATTTATTTTGGGACAAATGAAAATGGAAAGTAGGACACTTATTCCGGGACAAAGGGAGTACATTATTTTCTATAGGATGACAGGTATTGTAGTTTTGAGTTGAGGGCCAATTCAAGTGGTCCCGGGCTACATGATTCTTTTGTTGCTTCTTTCCTATATGCCTTCTCTTGAACGTGAAGTTTTCAAGTAGGTTTTTTGTTAAAATTTCTCCATGGGTTCTTCTAATCAAATTTCTGGACTATATTTTTGCAGGTACCACTAGAAGGATTTAGTGCATTACAAGGTATCTCTGGCTCTCAGAAGTTCCAAATTCACAAAGCTTATGGCAGTCCTGATCACTTGCCTTCAGCTCATACTTGGTAACATTTCTACCCTTTGATGCATATATGGTTTCCCAGGTCTTTGTTGAAGATTTATAATCAATAAGCTACCCACACACACTTGAAACACCTGCATGTGTGTGTGTGTGTGTTTAGACAAGTATGTAGGTGTTTCATGTGTAGGTAGCCTACCAATGAAACACCTACACATGCACAGGGGCGAACCTACACTTAGTGGATGGGGGGGGGGCAATGGCCCCCTTTTGTTTTTTTTTTTAAAAATACTAGTGTAATTTAGTATTAGTGCAATATTTTAGACTTTGCCCCCCTTTGTTTTAAATAATAAATGCATTAGTATTTATTTTTGCCCCCTTTAAATGTGTTATACAATTTTGCCCCCCTTGTGAAGAATTCGTGGGTCGGCCACTGCACATGCATATATATATATATATAACGGGTAACCTAGGGCTACAAAAGCTCCCACTGTGGGTGGAGTCCAAGGAAGAGCCGGTTCACATGGGATATACTCCCTCTGTCCCACCTCACTTGAGACTTATTTCCATTTTGGTCCGTCCCACTTCACTTGTGACTTCCTAAAATGGTAATCTTTTTATAATTTTATATTCAATCTACGACACCCACTTATTCTCTCTCTTCATATTCCACCACACAATTCATTGAACCAACCTACTATTAACTCCACTCATTATCTCTCTTCATTTTCTACCACACATTTTCCTTATTTTATTCTTTTTCCTTAGTTATTGTGTCCACCTCTTAGGTCTCATGTTCAAGTGAGGTGGGACGGAGGGAGTATGTGTGTATATCATGTATATATACATGTGTGCCAAATCTACCGTCGAGGATGTATTTTTATTTTATTTTGAATGATGCTTAAAAAAAATTGAAAAAATTATAGTTATAAGAAGGGTAGAAATAAAATTGTTTTTGCAGAGAGTGTTTTTATATTTTGGATCTTACCCAATTTGTTATGATGGATGCAGTTTCAATCAATTGGACCTGCCAGAATACCCTTCAAAACAGCATTTGGAAGAGCGGCTGCTTCTTGCAATTCATGAAGCCAATGAAGGGTTTGGATTTGGTTAACAAATACAGTATTGTATTTTTTAGAAAGGTACATGAAGTTATCATGTAGATAAAGAAAAGAAAACCATGCAACGGTGAGTAGTAGTAAAAGATATTTTGATGATTCAAGCAGATACATGTTGATAATACTGTACAGTTTTTATTCGTTATAAATCAATTGGTTAACTTTGTGCCTGTTTTATTTTCCCCACCTTCTCAATTTTGCTTTAATTAATCGCTCCGTTTTTTTACTTGTGCCTTAATTTCTCCAAAATGCAGTGAGTTTAGGCCTTAAAACACTAAGTTTAGGCCTTAAAACACCACGAAGAAGTTTAAATTTTAAAATATTGAGTTTAGGCCTTAAAACACCAAGTTTGTATATAAAAACAAGACTTTTTATAACTTATGAAGGAACTAGTTTTTCTCTCTTTTTGCGTGTTGTTGCTCGAATATTATAAAAAGACTCAAATGCCCCGAGTGTGGTCTAACATTTAGGTCAAGTATTGGATTAAATGATGGAAGTGTGGAACTCATCATAGCCATTTTCGATTTTTATGTCAGAATGAGTTTCCACAACTTGCTCTACTGTATGCAATTTGTGCCTACAAATGGCACATTAGTGTACTTAAGTTTCACCATAGTTGCAATGTGGCTTTCAACGTTTTATTTTTGGCAATTTGAATTTGAACATTTACATATTCGATAACCAATTGCAACATTTTGTAAAAATCAGGTAACCAAATTGCAATTAGCCCTTAAAAACTCGTCTAACTAATTCACCAAACTTTAAGCCAATTCAACTCAAGTACTCAACACATTTTATATAACTTGTGCAACAACGTATCATATTGTATAATACTCCTTCCGTCCCAAAATAATCTTCACTTTTGACTATTCAAACTTTTTAAGGATATGAACGCTTGCTATACTAGTCATGTTTTATTTACGCACTTTTAAGCCTAAATTATAGAAATTGGTACAACTTTTGGGGACAATGAAAAGTGGCAAATAGGAAGATCATTTTGGGACGGACGGAGGGAGTAATAATAATAATAAATGCATGTATAATTTTTCTTTTGTAAGTTATGATTGTCACAAAGACGTGCAGGCTTTATTGGTTGCCATGATGAGCCCTTACCTTAGCTGTCCAAATGGAAGAAAACCCAAAAAGTCAGTCTGAAATGGATTTATTTCTAATAGATCCAACTCCCGTAATGTCAGCAAATCAATTAATTCTCTTTTTTGCCATTGAAATGATTTCAAGATCAATCCTTTTTCTTATTTTCTCATCTCAATGTGAACAAAACACACCAAAATCTTTGTCAAACTTTAATATCAATGTGATTTGATTTACACTTTTACAACACAACCCTTTCTTTCCCTAAAGGGTTTCTAAAGAAACTATACAAAGTGGGTATCATCCATTACAATCTGTCACAAAGGTTTTTTCCATTCATGGACAAAGCAATCTCTCCCTAAGAGAGAAGAGAGACAGAGAGAGATACAGATATATATACATACATATACAGAGAGAGAGAGAGAGAGAATGTTGCAGAGAGCGGCGAGGAATGCATATTCATGGTGGTGGGCAAGCCATATCAGGACTAAGCAGTCCAAATGGCTCGACCAAAACCTTCAAGGTACGCACGCACCCACCTCATTTTCCACTTTGTATCTTCAACATTTCTTGATTCATTCCTTTACTGCTACAACAACTGGCAATTTAAACAAGAAAGAAAAGAAAAAAGATTAATTGAAGATATTAAACACCTGAAATCTCATATATAGAAGATATAGACTCCTCTGCATCGAACAAAAATTGTAGCATCATTTTACAACTGTAGGAGCAAGCGTGATGAATCTTACTCCCTACGAAAATGAATGTCAAATTTGGTTTCTAATAAAGAACGAAAATGAATACAAATCATTATGGAACATTCATTTTGGGACGGACGAAGTTAGTTTATAACTCAATATCTCCAGAAACCTTGCAACTTCACACACTTGCCACTCCCATTAGCAACATATTCACAAGAAAACCACCATGGAGAATAGTGATATATATATATATATATACACACACGCAAACATGTTTTTATGTCTTTCAAGATTTCAGTTTCTGGCACTTGTCGAAACAGTGAGTACTTGTAATATACTCCCTCCGTCCCACAACACAACACTTTGCATTTATTTCCCTTTTGGTCGTCCCACACGGTGAGCGTATACTTATATATTCAATTCAATGGAACCCACTTCTCGTACTCACAATAACTATCCACCTACTATTCCCTATTCCACTTTCACTCTCCTACCTCACTTTTCATACTCACATCCCCTACTCCACTCCATTTCCAATATTATATTACCTCCGTCCCAAAATGAAGGTCTATAAAAATTTGAAATTTGTTCTTGATCAGGATCAAATTTGATTTTTTTAGACATTCATTTTGGGACGGAGGGAGTACTACCTTTCCTTAATTTCCGTGAATTTTGGCGCAAAGTGTTGTGGGATGGAGGGATTATGCAATCTGGTGAAATCATGCCAGTTTATATCAGTAACCACTAGCATCACTAACAAGTATTGTATTGGAAATATCAGATATGGAGGAGAAGGTAGAATACATCCTCAAAATAATCAACCAAGATGGGGATTCCTTTGCAGTCAGGGCAGAAATGTATTACAGGAAGCGGCCCGAGCTAGTAAATTTCGTGGAAGATTGTTTTAGAGGATACAGAGCTTTAGCAGAGAGATATGATCACCTATCTCGAGACTTGCAAAGTGCCAACCGAACAATTGCTGCTGTTTACCCTGAAAGAGTTCAACTTTCAATGGACGAAGAGGAAGAAGAACTTGGTTTCCATGCTGCAGCATCTGCTGCATTTCAAGAAACCAATGTTACCAAACCCCCTGCATCTTTGCCAGCTGTACCAAAATTCAACCCCCCGAAGTCAACGAATCTTGGCAAGAAAAAGTCAAAGATGCCGTCAAGACTTATGTCAAAGAAGGGGTTGGTCAAGATAGGGGGAGATGATGAAAAGGTAGTTACTAGAAGTTCTGGATTGAGCAAAACTGAGGCATTAGAAGAGATTGATAAGCTCCAGAAGGGGATTTTGGTGCTTCAAACAGAGAAAGAGTTTACAAAGAGCTCGTATGAGACTAGACTTGCGAGGTTCTGGGAAATCGAAAATGGGGTTACTGAAATGCAAGCTAAAGTTAGTAACTTACAAGATGAGTTTGGGATTGGCACGGTGATTGAGGATGATGAAGCACGGACATTGATGGCTACTGCAGCTTTGAAATCGTGCCAAGAAACTCTGGCTAAGCTGCAAGAAAAACAGGAACAAAATAATGAAGAAGCAAGAATCGAGTATCAAAGAATTTACAATGCTCAGGAAAAGTTTGAGGCTATAAAAGAAGGGCGCATGAACAGTACAATGAACATGCAAGAAATTTCAGAAGAGGGCAAGTTTGAAAGAGAAGATCAATACCTGAAAGACTTGCACGAGGAGGCTGAAAGTGTTAAACAAGAAATGTTGAAGGTTAAAGAAGAGCTTTTACTTGGTGCAGCTCCTGTTACCATGTCTGAACTTGTAGAGAAGATTGATGAACTTGTTGATAAAGTCATTAGTCTAGAAACGGATGTAATTTCTCAGACTTCTTTGGTAAGGAGGCTGAGATCTGAAACAAATGAGCTTCATTCCCACCTTCGAAGTCTTGAAGAAGACGAGGGAGTGATAGAAGGTACGGAAAACAAGAGCGGCAAGATAAGACAGCTGGAAGAAGAATTGAGAAGAATTCAGAGCTTCAATCAGAATGTCCAAGTCCAAAATCAGAGCCTCCAAACTCATTTTCTGATAGCAAGTTCCAGCATTGATCAGCTTTCTGAGAGTCTGCTTAATGTGAAACCAGATGAGGAGGTTCAAAGTACTGAGTTTTTCGAAGACGCGGGTGCTGGCCCAGGTGAGAATCTATTTCAACATAGAACCGCAGCAGACAAGAAGGACGATGAAAGTGTGAATCGTGACAATGATTTACTGAGAGCCAAAGAAAACTATGTTCAGTTCAAGCCGAAGGGATTTTTTGATGTTGTGGTGGAGGCAAGTCAGCTGAAAGCTGCTTCGAAAGACAATACAGAAAGAGGGTTCAAGGATAATCCAGAAATTGTAGCTTTTGGTTCTAATTCAAAAGCAATGATCACAAACGAAGTGGGGATGGAAGAGGAAGCAACAAAAGATGGCATTCAGGATCAAGACTGCCTTGTCAAAGCTGAAGACGAGGAAGCAACAAAAGATGGTCTGGATTCAGATTCTACGATCTCGAAAGATGGGAGGACAGGAGAGGAAGCGGAGAAAGGTGATCTTAGGAATTGTAACCATCTTGGCAAAGCTGATGAAGAGAACTTTGTTGAACCTTACCAAATTATTCAACATGAGGGTTTTTCAAAGAAAGGCTTAGTGAAAGATGTTTCTGAAGACAAGCCAGAAATAGGGTTAATAAAACCTGAGGATATGGTTCTTTTTAATTCCATGATCTCGGAGGGGAGGATGGAAGTGGAAACTGAGAAGGATGATGTTTTTAGTTGCAACCCTTTTGTCAATACTGAAGAAGACAACACTGCTGATACAGTTCCCAATCATGGTCAGAGTTCTTCCACAAATGCTGGTGCAGAGAGTTGGTATGTGCCTCACCCTAGCAATCCCTTTGATGATCAATATGGAATTTTAAGTTCTAGGAATAATGGCGTAATAGGAGAGGAAAATGATAATCACTTTCCTGATTCTGCTCCTACAAAAGCACAAGTAAGCAGTCAACTTGATCATCCTTCAGAAAAAGCTCAACAAGTGAAAGGAAGAGATGAGAGTCCAGAGTCGTTAAAGCAAGTAAACACAATTATGGAGGAACATGATACAGATGAACAAGACGAACCAAACTGGAGGCACATGTTCATGTATGGTCTGGAGGACAGAGAGAAGATGTTACTGGAAGAGTACACGGCAACCCTCAGAAATTTCAAGCAAGTGAAACAGAAGCTTAGTGAAGTAGAAAAGAGAAACCGCGCAAGCCTCTTCAAAACTGCAGTACAGATTAAGGTGCTAAAGAGTTCCAATGAATCAAAAGACGCTGAGATCCAGTCTTTACACCAAAAATTGAACTTGTTTGAAACAAACATAGACGAAACTCCAGATTTTCCCACCATGAAGAAAGAAGAAGATGAAGAATGTGAGATCAAGACAGAAGAAGAGGAAGAAGGCGAGATCAAGAAAATTTCAATAGACGAGGCTACTATTGTTTCTAGCATAGAGGAGAAAATCCGTATGGACATTGATGATTTGCTTGAAGAAAACATAGACTTTTGGTTGAGATTCAGCACTGCCCTTCACCAGATACAAAAATTCCAAACTGCATTGCACGACTTACAAACGGAGTTGAAGGGAGTCGAGGAAAAGAAGACGCAAGATGGAAGTCTAACAAAGCAGGATCAGTCCGAAATCCGTCCAATATACAAGCATTTGAGAGACATATTAACAGAACTGACACTCTGGTGGGAAAACACTAAAGTTTTGAGAGGCGACTTGGAGCATAGATTATCATCACTGTCAAACATCCTAGAAGATATATCGAGATTATCCATCAATGGAGGGGGGAACGAAGAAGGAAGCGAGTTAAGTGACTATCAGGCTGCAAAGTTTCAAGGGGAAGTTATGAACATGCAACAGGAGAACAAGAAAGTTGCAGATGAATTGAGAGCAGGGGCTGATCGTGTGAAACGACTCCAGATAGATATAGAGAAGACAATAGCTAAGTTGGATGAGGAACTCGGAAAGAGTCAGCAAACTAAGGGATCTTCAAGCCGGTCCAAGATTCCATTGAGGTCTTTCTTGTTTGGGGTAAAGTTGAAGAAGCAAAAGCCATCATTCTTTGCATGTATGAGCCCAGCGTTGCAAAAACAGTATAGTGATCTGAGTGCATTGCATCATTAGATGATAAATAGCACATACTACATATTGTTCTTTACCTCTCAATTTCATAGTAAGGTGTGATATTACCTTTTTTGTTTTTTTTCTGAATTACTTTTCAGAAAGATTTATTTTCAGCTCCCTCCCCTCTCTCCCATTAGAAGGGGTACAGTTTGACCAAACACGCAAATTAAGAAATTAAAGAAAGTGGTTGACAATTATTTAATTCTCAAAACTGCCCTCCAAACATTTGAATTCAAGATAAGGAGAGAACATTTGATTCAAGTTGGGTGGAAAGAAAGGTTGTTATAGAAAATTGGTTGAAAAAAGGAAATCCGAAAAAAGGAAAACCTGCCTCTTCAAAGGAAGAGAAATACTGTTCTTTAACTGTAAGTTGACTATATGAATGCAAAAACACATCCCAAAACTATTGAAAGGATTAGCAATTACACCATTCACAAAGAAACACATCCTACACCTTAAATTTTCACAGCTTTAAAAACTCTCTAACATTACCATCAACAGAAAAAAAATAGAGCTTGTGCAAGTAAACTAAACAGTTTCTAACATATGAACGTATGACCAGGAATTGATAGAAGTTGAGTACCGTTAAAGATGTACCAGCTTTTGGTGGCTGCAACAATCAGACCGTTTGTTTTTCCACATCTCCTGCTTCAGTTCCAGCAGCCACTTTCAACTTAATGTCAGTTTTCTCATCTCCCCCATCCACTATCATGGGCATGTCATCCTCTTCTCTAACATTCAATTTTTGCTCCTCACAGATTTCCATTGGTACAGGATGATTAACATCTCCATTGTTAACTGGCAAAACAGCATTGTTATCACCATGTGGTTGTTCCATGTCAACCTTCTGGTCATTTTCTCCAGTCTCCATACCTGATGAACATTTTGAACTCGAAACAAGGCCTATTTGACACTTGGGGGAAGCTTGATCTTCTTGAACTAGTTCTGTTTTCGCATTAGCTAAAACACCAACCTTTTCTTGGGATTCTTCCATATATGCATTGCCTGCAAATGCTGCTTTATTTTCTTGAAGTTCCTTTGACAAGATGGAAACAATATCCTCGGCAGTTTTAACTTCGAGAATGTTCGGGGAGACAAAAGCAGCATCGCTAGCAGCTTCAGATGGTGTAATAATTTCGGGGCCAGTGATGCATAGGTTAGCCTGAACTGAGGAAGCACCAGATTTAAAAGATTTTCCTACACCTAGATGAGGCCGTGAAGCATTCGGAGGGACAGTAGAAAAGGTAGATGGTGGTGTTGGTGCAACACCCGTACGAATAAAGTGCGCATTGGGGTGCGAACCCAAATGGGGATTGGGCAATGGGTTAGAGCTAGTGATTTTAGAAACTCCACCAGGCATAATGTGAATGGTTTTCTTTCCCTGTGCAGCCTTGAGGAGTGATGCAGCGTCCGATGGGCTAGCAATGCGGGCCCCAGCAGCAACTGCAGCTAAATGTACACCTGAATCTGGCACGGGAGCAGAAGGCTTGGTAACTGGCTTCTTGGGGGCCGGTCGAGATCTTGAAGATGATCCTGGTGCTCCTAGTCTTTGCACTGCTGTAAGGGTCAAATCTTGTTGTGCTTGGTTTCGAGCATGACTGCCAGCAGAAGAAGGTTCGGCCACGGTAGGAAGTAAAGAGTTACTTGGTGTAATTTTGGGAGTCATCCCAGCTGTTTTCACAAGAAGAGTTGTTAGATGTGCTAGCTGACGATAGTTGCAAATAAAATAAATGTGGCAAGATATGAAAGAGAAAAAGACAATAGTTACTGAGCCAAGTCCATTATCTTAGATAGCTAGCCAAAATATCAAACTTGTCACCATACTAGCCACTTTTTTACATGTGCTCAACGTCCATTTTTACAGTGTCCGCAACAAGTTGGACAAAAATTGGCACATGATAACTACATGCTATCAAACATGCCACATCAGATCACACATAGTTGGACAAAGAAAAGTCTGATACCTGCAATCATTCATCTCTCTACCAACATTACTCGGGGGGAAAGAGAAACTCGTCTTCAGTTTGTTGACCATTTAAGGGACAATTTAGGTAATTGGTAAGGGTGGTATGAAGGCACTAGTGCTGATCAGGCCAGAAGACAGTAGATTTTAGCAGTGTAGAAGCTGTCATGGGGAAGAGAAGATGATAGCTCCAAAGTGGGAAGTCTATCTATAATATGTACAGATCAGCTTTAATTTGGTATTAAGGAGAAAAAAAAGGAGAATTCTCACAATCTCACCTACCTACTACATAATTTCCAGAATAGAATCTTCATCAAAAGAATATCCACAATCAATATATATATATATATACTCCCTCCGTCCCAGCTCACTTGACACTTATTTCCATTTTGGGTTGTCCCAGCTCACTTGACACTTCCCAAAATAGCATATTTTTTATAATTTTATATTCACTCTACCCCACCACTCATTCCCTCTCTTCATTTTCCACCACTCAATTTATTCAACCAACACTACTATTTACCCCACTCATTCTCTCTCTTCATTTTCTACCACACATTTTCTTTATTTTATTCATTCTCCTTAATTATTGTGCCCACCTCATGGGTGTCAAGTGAGGTGGGACGGAGGGAGTATATATATATACCCTCTCACCCATACTACTATTCTTCTCCTCCGTCCCCGTAAAGCATTCACGCACAAATTCACTCAACACCTTATTTTCTTCTCCTAAGGTAATTTAATTTTTGCTTTTTCTAACTATAAATTTATTTTTATTTAGAAATCTTACTAGAGAGATATCATAATTAATAAATTGTAATCAAATATTTTTTAATGACTCATACCCCACGTTTCCTTCCCTCTTTCCTCCAAATAATTTCTTACTCCCTCTGTCCCAAAATGAATGATCTTTTGGGATATGAGGGAAAAGGTTGATTTTTAATGATGATATTCATAAATTTCCTTGTTATCCGCTTTCAAAATGTTAGTTTTGCAGGTATAAACTGAGTTTTGAAAAACAAATGGTAAATAATCATTTAAGGACACATTTTGGGACAAAAAGGTCGTTCATTTTGAAACACATGTTGTAATTGTTACCTAAATTTACTCCAATCAACATCAACTCTTCCAAGGGTAAAAATGTTTAACAACAAGTGGTAAGCCCGACGAGTTTTGTTTGTTTTTACTTTCCTTCATTTTTTCATTTCTTTTTGTTTCTCTATTTAGTTATGTTTTATTAGTATTTTTTTTAATTACATAACTACTATAATAATATATTTTATAACTAAATTTGATTAAAATATAATGTGTAGACAAAAGCTTAATATTCAATAACTTTTTTAGTTACATGAGATCTTATGTTTCTATAAATTTACATAGAATTTTATTAAAGGGAAACAAATGGATTAGTTTCTATAATTATTATTCTATTTCTAGACATATATCTATACAAGCACAACTTCTATACTCCCTCCGTCCCAGCTCACTTGGCACTTATTTCCATTTTGGGTTGTCCCAGCTCACTTGACACTTCCCAAAATAGTAAACTTTTTATAATTTTATTTTCACTCTACCCCACCACTCATTCTCTCTCTTCATTTTCCACCACTCAATTTATTCAACCAACACTACTATTTACCCCACTCATTCTCTCTCTTCATTTTCTACCACACATTTTCTTTATTTTATTCATTCTACTTAATTATTGTGCCCACCTCATGGGTGTCAAGTGAGGTGGGACTGAGGGAGTATATCTATATAAGCACAAATGATGTTTTCCCGCCAAAATGTATCTTTGGGACAATGAAAAATAGCAAACCGCAAATGACAAAATTAATTCGAGACACAAGAGTAAAAATTAATGAAATAGATTGTAATCATAACCAACTAAAGAGTTAATGACTCCTTAATTTTCCATGTATAACTTTCTTATATTAAATGCCCACCTACCCTCTTACCCAGAGCTACTACTCTTCTCCTCCGTCCTTGTAGATCCTTCACCCACGTCTTTACTCTCATTCTTCATACAACGCCTTATATTCTTCTCCTTTCTTAAATTTATTTTTTTACGATAAATTTAATTTATCCAAATTGAGAGATAAATTATAATTAATGAATTCAAATCAAATAACTTTTTATGACTCGTACCCACCTTTCCTCCCTTTATTCTCACTATAATTTTCTTATATACTGTAATACATAAGTTTTCTCCAATCAACATCAACTCTTCAAGGGTAAGTGGTAAGCCCGATTGAGTGTTGTTTGTTTTTACTTTCCTTCATTTTTTTCGTTTATGTTTGTTTGTCTATTTAGTTATGATAATTTTACTTAGGTTTTTTTGAGTTTATTATTTATATTTTAGTACGTTATAATTAAATGAGTTCTATAATAATATATTTTATAATTAAATTTAATAATAATATAATGTATAGACAAAAGCTTAATATTCAGAAACTATTTTCGGTACATGCGATCTTTTTGTTTCTATAAATTTCTAAAGAATTTTATTAGAGAGAAATAAATGTATTACTTTCTATAATTATTATTCTATTTCTAGATATATCCATATCTTTGTATAAAACTATCATTTATGAATTGTTATCCTTAAATTATTATTCTATTTCTAGATATATCCATATCTTTGTATAAAACTATCATTTATGAATTGTTATCCTTAAATTTCCATGTATACTATTTCTTATATTAAATGCCCACATACCTTGTCACCTATAGCTACTAATCTTCTCCCCCGTCCCCGTGAATCCTTGTAAATCTTTCAACCACGCCTTTTCTCTCATTCTTCATACAAAACCTTATTTTCTTCTCCTTTGGTGAATTTAATTTTGTTTAGAAATCTAAATTGAGAAATAAATTATAATTAATAATTCAAATCAAATATTTTTTAATGACTCGTACCGCAAGTTTCCTCCCCTTTTCCTCACAATAAACTCTTAATTGTTACCTAAATTTACTCCAATCATTCAAGGGTAGAAAACGATTACAGGCAAGTGATAAGCCCAATGGAGTTATTTGTTTTCACTTTACTTAATTTTACCGTTTCTTTTTGTTTCTCTAATTAGTTAATTTCATTTTTTTCATTTTTTATGTTTTATTAGTATCTTTAAATATATAAATAACTAAAATAGTATATTTATAACTATTTTTGATGATATAATATAATATGCACACAAAAGATTAATATTCAGTAACTATTCATGAGATCTTTTTGTTTCTACAAATTTAGATAGAATTTTATTAGAGAGAAATAAATGTATTAGTTCTATAATTATTATTCTATTTCTAGATATCTATATCTATACATACATACATACATACATATATATATAAGCACAAGTGACTCACCAACCAAAAGTAGCAACTTTGGATAAAAATGACATTTTTTTTATTTACTGAAGACAAACATTGCTGCAATAATGGAAATAAAGAGCTACTGCTACCAAAACCGTGCAAAGAGCATGACAACTTTTGAGAAGACCAAAAGTGTAATAAGTGTACTAAATTTCCAAGCAGTATCATTGCTCTATTTGGTAGTGCAATAACAGAGACTATTTTCCTCTCTTTCTCTGTATGTGCATGTGTGACTATAGTTTCAATATTATGAATTTTCTTTCCTGATATTTTATACTTGGATTTTGACAGTCTTGTAGCCAAATTGAATTCAGCTCAATCCTCACCCTTTTGCAGAGCTGGCCGGTTATCATTCCTACTGGTTCGCCCTCAATAATCAAGAAACTCCGATGAATTTAACAGGAATCAGATAACAATAAATGGGGGCTACTTAAAAAATCTTTGGTGAGGTTTTTTTTAGAGATGCAGATTGTGTGAGCCTGCGGAAGATGTCTGAACAGTTTTTGAGCAAGTTGGAAATGGATTTGAGAATGATTAAATTGCCCATTATTTAGTTTAGGAATATTTGGTGGGGAGATTACTAATGAATTAAATGGAATTTATACAATTTAAACAAAAATCGTGTGTGATTTGAGTTTTGGGACCAATTAGCTTTTGGTTTATGCTAAGAGTCATTAAAATGTTTCTTTGAAACAAATACAGATTTTTATTTTTGGAAACAGTGTTTTTATAAACTCATCTATTTACACTGTCCCATAATAAGTGTTTGTTTATAAAAAACTGTCAAAAAGATTTTCGGCAAAATAAATAAATATATATATACACACACACACATTGTTATACGTTTGCAAAACAAAAGTTTAGAAGGTAAGTAACGAGAATATTTGTATATTTGTCATAAATTTTATAAGAAACAAACATTTTCAGAATATTACCTAAGTGTTATAATTCAGTTTAAGTACTTACACTTTAACTTATGGTACAAATATATCAAGGCCACCTTCCATGATTTAATTGTGTTTTCTTTTATCAAAGAAAAAAATTAACAATTAATATTTTCAATAAAACAAATTATACATTTTTATTTAATAATTGCTGAAATACTGTATTTTATTTAACATAAATTAACAGCAGAATATCTAAATTAACATAAACAACATTAATCATTATAGTGAAATCAGAAAATATCTTTCACTACTTTTGAAAAATTACTCCAATAATTACACGATTAAAAACAATTAATATTTTCAATAAAACAAAATATACATTTTTATTTAATAATTGCTGAAATACTGTATTTTATTTAACATAAATTAACAGCAGAATATCTAAATTAACATAAACAACATTAATCATTATAGTGAAATCAGAAAATATCTTTCACTACTTTTGAAAAATTACTCTAATAATTACACGATTAAAAACAAAAAACTATCTAGCAAGTTTCAATATAAATAGGGATGCTATTTAAACAGACAATAGAACTTGAAAAGTCTATTACAATGTAAATGAAATGAAGGGTTTTCTCCTAATGTCTGCAACACATATATATTCAAGAATAATGACTATATATTCTTACAAAATATGCTACGTCCAATTAAGTAATTATATTTTGTTATACATTCACATAAAAGATGGTTTTGATGTTTCTTTAATCCTTTAATTAATTTATCAAATTTATTTATCGAGCGTGTAACGTACGGGTGCAACTAGTTCCACATAAGTAAGTGCCTTCATATTTGCACATGGATGCTTGGTCACAACGTAGGAAAGACACTTTTATAGACCACGAGCTAAGCTATATGTGTATGCACACACATAGGTATCA
The DNA here is from genome assembly GCA_026119855.1 of Campanula takesimana. Lineage (NCBI taxonomy): Eukaryota > Viridiplantae > Streptophyta > Magnoliopsida > Asterales > Campanulaceae > Campanula > Campanula takesimana. The sequence goes on along the minus strand of JAOWBW010000618.1, from coordinate 412,724 downwards.
ACCAATACAGGTTAAATCACATATTCGGTATGCTAGCATGATAATAAAAGGTTTTCAATCATTTCACAATGTCATAAAGTTTTCAGTAATTTCCTAGGCCATTTCAGGCAATCAAACCGAAAACCACAGATAAACCATCAAGCCAAGCCATAATCATAGACTACATGCGTGACTTTGACCTTTTCAATCCGCACAAAGTACAAAAGATGTTCATGATCATCCAGAAAACAAAAACATTATTAGACCCTGGACGAACGAGAAGTACCAGTCAAAGAAGAAGCCTTCAATTTATCTCCAATGGGTGGCATATTGAGAGCTAGGGACACAGCATGCCGAGTTGCAGATATGGCCTCTTCACCTCCCCCATTTATGTTGCCTTTCCGCTTCCTGATAATGGTCCACCTCTGCACATATTAATTACTACATGAATATTACAAGAAAATACAATGGGAAAAATACATACGGGAATATATATGTGTATATATATGTATAGACATATATGTGTGTATATATATTTATATGCATATATGTGTGTGTGTAATAAAAATATATAGAATTTGTCCTATAATAGTACTCAAAGTCAACATTTTGTCCTACTTAAGTACCTGACATTAACTTTTCTCGTAATACTTTTATCATAATGACTAAACTACTCTTTAGTAGAACAATTGACTAAACTATCCCTATGTAATTATAATTCAAAGAACATGAATAATGAATAATGAAGATTTAGTAAAATAAAATAAAAGCCAACAAACATAACTAGAAGGGGGAGGCAAAAACAAAGTGGGAGCAAAAGAAACCCAAATTCAAACACACCCCCACACAGTCTTCCACACATCTCTACTAATCCCTTCGACCAAGCCCACTTCAATCCTAGCTTTACCAAATAACAAATAAATGGTTATTAATTCAGAGGTTATAATAATCAGCAGATTGTTCTTAGATGTAAAAAAAAATGATTATCCTTGCTCTCTTAAATTTAAATGATCATTGAGCAAAAAATTATTAATACAAGACTATTTATCTTTAGTATTAATAATTCAACCTTTTAATAATAATTATGTGGGATAAGTTAAGTCTTTTTTGTTCAACATAAGGGAATTTCGGTCATTACAATAAAAAACAATAGGCTAAACAGAAAACTATTAACGATAGAAAGTTAAACAGTGTCAAGTTTGATACCCAATCAGGACTTTTAAAAGTATGAGTAATGAGTACCAATATAGGACAGTGTAAAGTTCAAGTGCCAACTATTCCATATACATACATATATACACACACATGTGTATATATACACATATCTACATTTCATGACCTACAAAATGATAATATAGTCCGTTCCCCATATTTGAAGACCGGAAACCTGGGGCGAAAGCCAGACATCCTAGCCATACTGGGTAACAATGGATTACTACAATACAATGTACTAGTAAAGTTTCTATTCAGCAACAACTTCCAAATGGCAACAAATGTTACAGAAATGAAGATAACAAGAAAGTCTTAAGTTCTTTCTTTTTCTCATGCTTATCCTACTTCATAATGTATGTATAAGGTTCCCTGTTTTGTTAGAGAGAACAGCTAATGAATTGCTTTTTTCACCACCAGTTGCCTGGAAAGAATTCAGTGGTGTTGGAGAAGTAGGGCAAGATATGAAGAATACCGAGGAGTGGCGAGGAAAAAGTATATAGAGTATTACTTCCACAGGGACACCTAAAGAGAACAAAATAACTAATTATCCAGTAACAATACCACCAAAAAATTAGTAGTGTATGCATTTTAAAGCTCGATACTCAAATCTTTGTTAAACTCACAAGTAACCAGTAAACATTCTTGGCCAACTTAGCCAAGTGGCATGATCAATCCCCATTCCCGAAGTTTGCAAATTTTGATAGTACTCTGTTAAAAAAACTGCAAAAGTACTCCTTTGTTTCCTTAGAATTAGTCATGTTTGACTCGAGAGTCGAGACACATATATAAAAAGCTAATGACTACATTTTCAACTTTCCAGTGTTGTACGAATGGCAGTTAGACCATCAATGAAGAAGCAGTTGGATCGAGGTTCAATGGTACAAGTAACACTCTACAAAAGGAACATTGAAAAGTAGACTTCTTTTTCTTTTTTTTGGAACGATCTAAAAATGAAGATACTCATTTTTGAGATGGACGGAGTACCAATGTTCAAGAACAAACTGTGCAAGCATCAATCATATGATTGTGGTTCAAAGCCACAAGGAAGTGAGGGAGGAGAGAGAGAGAGAGGATAAGCAAAACTAGGATGAATCTAGGACGAGGTAAGAAAAACTTGTGAACAAAGTCCACTACAATATGCATTCTATAGAAATAAAAACAATGAAAAAACTAAGAAATATAATTGCAACACATTTAAAAGAGGATAACAAAGCATTAAACGGATCAACGATCCTAGCTGGGTAAATGAAGAAACAGTGTATTAGTGTCTACACACACAACGCACCATCTTGAGCAACCCGTCCTTTTGATAATGCATTCAAGAAAAGCAGAAGAGAAGTTTGATGCAGCTGATTATTGAAGGCTTTATAGTCTGTTAGCTATGTCTTAAGACTCCATCCACAACTAAGAGTCTTGTTACTTTTCGCGCTAAGTTTAATGCAAAACAAAGTTTGTGGACACAATTGAATTGGAGGTAGGTCATACTCCATAGTATATTTGTGGACACAATTCATCCATTCTTTCCCTAAAAGGAAAATGGACACTTTTTTGAACATCCTGAAAAAGGAACTGCCGACTCTTATTTATGGATAGAGGGGATATTTGATTTCAGTCTTAGTAATCTTGTAGGTCCTATAGAAACCTTTAAAAATATCGCCACTTCATTAAAAGAGCTTGTTGCTGCCGGAATAAAATATAAGATTTGAGATTTTCCTCAGAATGAGTTATTTGAATAAGTTTAGATTACTTGCATTTACTTATCAGTTGGAGCTTAGTCCTTAGCGTTGCTTGGTTACCATTTTAACACTTTTAGAGAGTATAAAATATTTGTACTCAATTTTTCATTGACAATAACTTAATTAGGTTAGGGAGTTGAATTGATTTTTTGAGATATGAAATTTACTCCTTATCTAATATATTGTGGTAAATCAAAGCCAAATCCATTTTTTTGGATATTTCTAAAACATGCACCCAAATCCTTGATTTGATATTTCCAGGATCCAACACTCAGATTTGTACCCGTGTCGGACACTTGTACCCGAGAGTATTAGAATATAATATCTTTAAAGGTAAAAAATCATTAAATATATTGTAGTAAAAAATGGAAATTCATTTTGGAACAAATATTTTGAAAAAAAATAATGGACATTCCTATAGGGTCGGAGGAGGTATACGAGTAACTAGTATTTAAGGAACTAAAAGGTTATATACAATTGAATGCCTTGACTTTTGACTTTTGACTTTTGACTTTTGAGTTTTAAGTAGAGGGCTTCACAGTTACTCGCTAAGATTCCAACTCCAATTTAAGAAGAATGCTTTGATCATTGTATATATTGGGCTAATGATTTGATCATTATATGTTGGGCTGCTGAAAAGAATTTTCTTTACAGTTTTACCCATAGATGATTTGAATTATTTTCTTGTTCATCTTAGCATTGATAATGCCTATTGCCTAGAGCTTGCATATTCTTTTCTTCACTTTGTATGTACTCCCTCCTCCCAAAAATGATTATCCATTCTTTTGTTTTGTAGACATTTTGGAAAGAAAAAAAATTTACTTTTTTCAAACATAGACTTGTATCATTGAGATTTGAAAGTACATAGGGGGAAGATCTTATACATGAAGCCATTTCAGGATGGGATTATGTGATTAATTACTTTAGTGTGATATTGTGTTGGATTTTGTTGGATCAAATCCCTCCATTTTTGATAATTCATTTTATTAATACTTAGACGAACCCGATACACCATTGCATTGTTATGCTAGTGCCTAGTGGTATCAAGATAAACCTCAACACTTGCAAGGGAAAATCTCCTAAGAATTCTAATCCATCACATACTTCAGATACCCCTAGCCCTAACGCAGCAGCCACTTCCAAAAGCTAGAGACGGAAATTAAAGGAAAGAAAATTCAACCTCTAACTTATACTCCCTCCGTCCCACCTCCCTTGAGACTTGTTTCCATTTTGGTCCGTCCCACCTCACTTGAGACTCCCAGAGTGGAATGCTTTTACACTCACAACACCAATTAAATCACTATTTCTCCCACTCATTCTCTCACCTACTTTACCTTTTATACACACAACATTTCTTCTCTCTCATACTTCTTCTTAATTCTTGTGCCAAACACAAAGGTCTCAAGTGAGGTGTGACGGAGGGAGTATTTATGAGCGGTACTTAAGAAAAACATGAATACAAAAAACCCTACTTTTAACTTGTATTCATCAAGTTTCAGACATGAGTGATATCCATATTGGTAAAATCACTTGTATTTTTGAGGGCGTAGGACTCCTCCCCTAATCTGGAAGACAAAAACTTGTGTGAGACGGTCTCATGCGTGAGACGGAGCTCGTTGAGAGAGTAAATGGTTTGCCCCTCTATGGGCGGGGCAGGGCAAGCCCATTTCCTCACTCGTTGAGATCCGTCTCACGTGTGAGACCGTCTCACACAAGACTTCCTCAATCTGGAATTAGAATACTTAAGTGATATACATTTTTAATCAGATTTAGACCTACCAAAGTGGTTAGAGGTAAATTTGGATAACTCTACGAGATAAATACGACATGGACTCTTAAATATTAATTTGGAAAAAATTTAAGAACTGAATATTAGTACCGAGTAGATGAGAGATTTTATGTCTATCTATAGAGGTAAAATCGGAATACGAAAGTTAAGACTCTTAAGGGCATCTGTGCATTAAAAAAAAAAAAAATGGTTGGACGTTATTGTTATATTTTAAAGACAGTAAACTGTTATTGGTTCACCGGTAAGATGGAGAGACCTACTAGGAGGTCAAGGGTTCAATACCGTTTACATGAATCTTTTTTTCCTCCATTAGGTGATAAAAGTAATTTTTATTTCTTAACCAGCAAAATGAAAACATTGAAAATTTGAAACTTAATTATCTCGTAAAATATTTATCCTTTCAAATCCATCTTTTTTAAGAATGGAAATTAAGGGAATTCTAGTAGTATAAATAATAAATTGCATAACGATTATAATAACAAATAAAATATAGAAAGGGTGGAATATAATTTCATTCTAACTAAAAAAATGAAGGGAAAATTACAAATAGGGCCTAATGTCTACGAGGAGGTTGCAGTTTAGGGCCTGACGTCTAAAATTTGGCGATTTAGGGCTTAACATGCCAATTTTTACGCAATTTAGGGCTTTTTGACGATTTTCATCCAAATTCATGTTAAGTGGTCACGTGCAACGCATGTGACATTAATTTGGGGGTCGATTGCAAAATTTTGAAAGTTTAGGGAAAGGTTAGAAAACCTACCCATCTTATACACTTAAATTTGTACATAAATTAAATGTGTACAACATTCTTAGCATAGATCAATTTTGACTTTAAGTTAAAAGATTTTTTTTTTACAAGGATTTAAATCAAAAGTTGAGAAAATAGAATACAATATATTTTATATATTAATAGTCTAACTTCAAAAAATTATTAATTTTTCAAATAATAAACAATATAAAACAAATAATATCTTAGAAGTAATAATAATTGAAATTTCAGATTTTACTAATTTTGTACATAAACTATACTCCCTACGTCTCACTCGAATTAGGACAAATTTTCATTTTGGGTGTCCCATTCGAATTAGGACAACCCAAAAATGGAAGTGTTTTATTTAATGGGACCCACATTCACACTCACAACAACTTTCCATTTATTATTCTCTACCCCATTTTCTCTCTCCTACTTTACTTTTCATACTCACAACACCTACTCCACTAACACTTTTTCTTTAATCCCCGTCCCCAACCCAAAAATCCTAACTCGGGTGGGACGGAGGGAGTATACAACATTTATATGCATAAATTAATATTTTAAAGATATACTGTACTTGTTTTATTAATTATAGTGATGATATTGTTAGATATTAAAATTTCAAAAATCAAAACAAATTAATGTTCATCATCTTCACCTTCTTCTTCCATATTCATCTTCACCACCACCACCTCTAACACCACGACCACCACCTCTAACATCATATCATCACCAATTCTCGAATTTCACAACCTACTTTCAAAACCTAAAAATCACACTCTAAATCAAAACCCAAACTCTATATCAAAATCAAAAAATCCAAAATTTTAAAATCCACTTTCCAATTACAATTGGCAGCAGCAGAGTAGTGGCGGCAGACAACTCAAGGGAGACTCAAAAATGAGTGGTCGGGGGTGAAGAAGCCGGTCGGAGTGTTTGAACGGAGGTAGATCTAAGGTTTTCCCGGCGGTGGCTCGCATTAGACGGAGAGGGGGAGGGAAGTGGTGATAGGAGGAGGAGGATAGTGTCGCCGGAGGAAGGGGAGGGGACGGATCGCTGGAGGTGAGAATGGTACCGCCGGCGTGAGGCGGAACGGAAGTAGTAACGAACGCCGATTGTGGCGAGAGAAAAGGACGCGGTTGGGTTTGGGTTTTAAGTATCCTATTATTGCCATTTTTCAACTCTTCCCTCTACTTTCAAAAATTTACAACTGACCCCCTCAGTAATTGTCACATGCGTTGCACGTGACCACTTAATATGAATTTGGATGAAAATCGTCAAAAAGTCCTAAATTGCGTAAAAATTGGCATGTCAAGCCCTAAATTACCAAATTTTAGACGTCAGGCCCTAAACTGCAATCGCCTCGTAGACATTAGGCCCTAAATTGTAATTTGCCCAAAAATAATTTCACAGCGTGCTTAGAACTATTGTTATATATATGAGTATTAAATAATGTTGAACTTATGTTTTCTATATGTAACTTGAGATTCCTTTATAGAGAGATTATAAGTTATCACATTTATTTAAAAAATACTTAACAATAAAGGATAATTAATTCCACGTATATTCAGATAATAAATTCCACATATATTTTGACCAAGTAAATGAAGATTTTTTATTGAATATAGAGGGATTGACAAAGTTTCAAGTAACTGTTACGTTATTAATAGTTTAATAACGACGCAATATTTTAATATATATATATATATTATTTTTGTTATGGTATTATTTTCTTTTATACATAACATATTAATAAAAATAAAAATGATTGGTTTAAACAATGTCAATGTGTACAAAACAATTGGCACCCACTAAATATAATTACTGGATCCACCATTGTATACGTATATATGTATGTATGTGTGTGTGTTTCTTTTATCTTCCAACATAAAATAATCATGTGCCCGGTAACATTTCACACATGGCATTATCCACATGGTTCCAGATACTTGTCTTACATTTTTTTTAATCATTCTCATTTTGTAACAGATACTTTTCCCATACGAAAAAAGATCTAATGCAATCAATGGGTGAGGGAAAGACACCAAACAAAAAAACATGTAACTTGGGTAGTTAAATTTGTTTTGGCAGCAGTGTGGCAATCTAAATTATATCACATTCACATATGGTTATTTCTAGAGATAGAGATGTTTCTAACCAATGATGAAAGGCTGTAGCGCAATAGAAATTGAAACTTGGTTAGTTATTTGTGCATGTTTACAAGAATCAACATCATAACTAGATATTGATATATGCTCCCTCCATTCAAGTTCACGTTTGAAAGTCAAACTTTATATAATTGTATTTTTATGTCTTCGTATCTCTTTGATTTGTACTAAACTTACAAGAAAATCTAAAATATGCAAGCAAATTATCATGCGGTTGAGTACCGAATATCTTAATAAGGAAAAGTGAACTTTTGAAGTGAAACGTCAAAAGTAGAATAGTGAACTATGCGGAACAGAGGGAGTATCATACTCGTATTTAAATTATGGAAAATATAGTAAGCACGCTCATAAAAACAACCAACCTGAGATAGCTGTGAGGCAGTTCTATCACCCTTAAAATGGCCTTTCAAGATATTTGCCCAATTTCCTTCGCCCATTTTCTGAACAGCAGCTATCAGTTCATCGTCCTCCTCTGCAGTCCATGGTTTTCTTTTCCTTCGAGGAGGAAGGTTTGCACTTGCAGAAGCTCCAGTCACATCCAATATCTCTGCAGATGTCACAGTGGGGAGTGGTTGTTTTTGGACAGAAACTGGGACCGTGATGTTAGTCCCTTTCATAGAATGTGAATTCTCTGAAGGAGTTCTTTGGCTATTAGGTATATTTATGGTCAATGGAGCCTCAACGGTCAAGCCATTCATTAGATTGGAGTCACTTGGCAACCCTGATGCAATCATTACCTGAAAAATACAACCAACGTATTGTAAGGCACTTAAAGACCATATGTCATACCTGGAAAAGTAAGACATTAAGGCTTTATGCTATTATTATCAAGGCAGGTGTACACTGACAAATTAAGTTATAAATCCAAAAAAAGAGTGAAAACGATGTTTAATATGCTGCCCGTCTTTCGTTTACAAGGAGAAGTTAGATGTTGTAGCTTACACAATTAAGAGAACGTACACGGTATTTTCTGTAATTTCAATGATACTACTCATTGTCAATACTAAGCTAATAGTTTGTTTTATACCTTCACACATGCTGCAGCCTCCGTTGAAGCTTCAGCGCTCACAGCTGGGAAAGCTTCCAGTTCGCATTCCAAATCACTATCATCATCCTACAATTCAAGAATTCAAAAAGGGAAAAAGAAGATTAAAAATATTCCAATGGTAGCTGGAGAAAAAGTAAAATTTCATAATATATCGCTAAGCAGAAAAACAGGGCATTTTAAGGAGAGAGTATATTGAGAAGTATTTGCTAGTCTGGAAAAGTAGATGGTGTTTCCATCAACTTTTAGCAGTTTGTGTGCATCGTGAATTTGCATTGAGGTATGTAACTCTTGAGAAAATACTCCCTCTATCCCGGAATAAATGTTGCCCTTTTTTGTACGTTAGTACGAAGGAACTTTGAGCAATAATTTTAGGTTGATTTAATTATCCTAATGAAAAACGAGAAATAAATGCCAAAATTCATAGATCATCCCTTATGTTATTGTTATATTAAAGATTGTTATTGAAAGTATTTATAATGGCTTATCACTAACAAGTTTTATAATTTTATTAGGATGATTAAATCAACCTAAAATCATTGCTCAAAGTTCCTTCATACTAACGTACAAAAAAAGACGACATTTATTCCGGGACCGAGGGAGTAATAAAAATGTGAGTGTGTGTGTGTGTCTGTATATATAAACACATGTAAACCAAACACCAAACACCATGAATCATAAACCAAAAGATAAAAACCATAACCATAAGCTAGAAGTTAAAAGAATTTTTTTAAAAAAATTAAATAAATCCAACCATGGGTATAAAATGAACAATACAATAAGTGTAGATCATAGCCAGTCTAATAGGTGTGATACAAATAAGCTCCGAATAAATGCAAATACTTCACACCATTGACCCACATGCAAAAAGGGAATACACCTGTTTTGTACCCTAAAAATTATTATATGCGGCACTTAATTTCAAATACTCCACATGAGAGGTGATAATATGCATAAATACATACAAACGACACACAGGGAGGTACAATGGGTAGTAGAAACGATGTTACATTTCAAGTGTGAAATTAAGAGATCATGTAAACCATTTGAACTCCAAATAAATAGAATGAAAAGAAGGCAAAATGCAACGCAGCTCAAAGAAAAATATTAAATGTCGGTCACAATTCACACGTGTCTAGAGTCCAAGTCCAACAGCACAGATCCAGCCATGTGGACTGAAGGGGGCCAATTTATATGAGCATTCCTATTGCAGGTTGGTGAGACCAAGCTCAACAGCACCGATCTATTCTTGTGGACTGAAGGGGGAAATCGAAATGGGCATTACCGAATCTTACATGATTCACATGAGCCTTGCTTAGTGTCCTATTTATAAAATTGACACTAAATAATAAATGCACAACTCCTCTCAATTACCTTTGATACAGTACCGAAGCCACGTGCTGGGATGGAATCTAGTTGACCACTTCAACTATGGAAAGATATCATTTTTACACCTTGAGATTTTTATAATTATGACTTCTCACCACCAAATACAGTAGCTTACATAAATCTGACCCCTTTTGTTTTAGGAAATTATTGTACTCCACTACATAATTATTTTGACCCCCATAGAAAGGAGATCATATTCACTCCGGGACAGCAGTAAATATTCCCATATAATTCCTATCCATATAAATTTGACCCATTTGATTATATATCTAAATTCGCCAATGCTTTAATATGATGACACTCGGAAAACAAATTGCAACTCGAACAAGGAATAACTATGACATTATCACTTAAACGCTAACATCAACAAATGACGATATGCAAAATAACTGATTCAAAATGACATGTTGTAAGAAAAACCGATGATAACAACATATCAATCACCATTCAAAGGCCAAGAGAAACAATACTAGAAAGAGACTAACCAAGGGCTTAGCCCCATCCTCGACTTGTTCAAGCAAGGGGTCACGACAAGCCAAATGCCGCCACAGCATTTGGTATTCCCTTGGATTTGTAATACCAGTGGTTGTCTTCTTCACCAACTCATTCCAATCCATCTTTACATCCTGCACTTGAGCCACCTCCTGAAGCAATGCTAGGATTTGCGTTGCATTATACCTTCAAAAAGCAAAATCAAAATCAAAAACCCTTGCCCCAACCAAATAACATAAAATCATAAAAAGAGCATCAGATAAATTGTTTCCAAAAGGGTAACATTAAACCCAACTCCAACATTCTCCAGCAAAGAGGCATATACACATTGAATCATTGACATCGATCTTAAATTAAACTAGAATAAATTTTCAAAAACAAAAAAAAAACTTACTTTTGAAAAATGGTGGAGATATCTTCTTCACTAATGGAGGCCTTCTTTTGCTTTTTATTTCTCTCAAACATTGTAAAGTCTACTGAATTTGCTTCTTTAGAACTAAAAATTCACCAACAAAAACCCTAAAGATTAAAACACTTAAAGCTCTAGAGAAAGGCCTTAGCGGAGTGCTGGATAACATGCAGAACTGAAAGAAAAAAAAATCCGGTGAACGACCAACAGAGCGGAGATAAAGGCAGACGAGCAGAATTGCCGGCGTTTGAAGAGCGTGGACGACACGCGCCTTCGTAGTTGGAAACCGACTGAACCGGAGGAGGGTTGGGGTGGGGAGAATGGAGCGGCGTGTTTTGAGGGTAGAAAGGCAAAGAGGTACGCATGGAAGTTACAATTAGCACCCTTACGAATGGTTACCGTAATCACGGCAAGTACTGTATGCAAATAATTGCAAAAAGGTCCTTAAAGTATTTCCAATAGGCCAAAAGCTAGGGGTGTAAAAAGGTTCGCTTCAAACCGCGGTTCGAGACCGAATCAAATCGAATCATGTGATTCAATTCGACTCGATTCGATTTTTAAGTATGAGCTATTTGGTCCGGTCTTGAAAATTGACAGATCATCCGGCTTGGCTTAATTTGTGGTATGATCCTTCCCGATCAAACCAAACCAGACTATCATACTAAATCACTCGACTAAACCACCAAACCATCGGACCCAACCACACTAGTCCACATATAATAACGACATATTATTACGATTTGGCTTATTTTGTGGTTTGATCCTTATAATGTTTGTGTAATTACAATGAAACAAATACTCAGCTATCCAAATTTTTACACATTTATATTATTAATAGTGTCTTGATTAATATATTCTCAATCTACTTGCAATATTTTACTCATTTCTAATTGTTTTTGTAATAAACGCGCAAAGCCCGTGTAAGATTTTTTTTTTTTTTAAGACTGGAGGAGCATTTATTTGGGACGAATGAATGAAGTATTTCAAATTAAACGTAAAAAGTACTAATCAATTAAATACTCCTTATGTCCCAGAAAGTTAATCCCTCTTTTTCCGTTGTTACCACGAATGAACTTTGAGCAATAATTTATGTTAATTTTAGTTATCTTAACGAGAATCTAAAAATTGGTATTGATAGTATTTATAAATACCAATTTTTAGATTCTCGTTAAGATTATTAAAAGTAGCATAAATTATTTATCAAAGTTCATTCGTAATAAAAAAAAAAAAAAAAAAAAAGACTAACTTTCTAAGACAGAGGGAGTAATAGTTTTAGTATAAATTTATTTATACTTCCTACATATATTCGTATTGTAAAAATAGTTTCATTTGGACTTATTCCATAAAGATAATTTTACTTTTATTCATCCTAAAATGATACTAATTTACTTTGACTTATTTGATTGGTTTGATTGATAATAATTTTAATGAAATTCTTCTTTTTTCTAATGAAATTTACATAAAATTCTAAAAAGCATGTATTGATTATATTTACAATGCCACAACATTTTTTTCATTATGATAACTAAATTGTGCTAAGATCTTAGTCAATACTCGATCCAATTTACTTTCAAAATTTATGTGAAACATCAACCGGTCCAAACATGGTATATCTACCAAGTATTTGTCAAGTAAAATTCTCGTAATCCAAATGAACTAATTCAAAAAGCGTATTAGAAAAGGAATGTGTGTAACCTTAATTTTTTTATATCAAACCACAATTAAATTAAGTGCAAAAACACTAGAATATGGAAAAAGTCTCTACAAATTTTTGAGGTTTAGCCCAAGTATTATCAGGTGCTACTTAGGCAATTCGAAGTTCAAGAGAGATGACGAAAGATGGTATTTGTGTATAAAGGTGCAGTGTCACCAAAAATTGAATCTCGTTATGAAGTCATGGATTACCTAAAATCCAAATATTATGACCATTTCCAATCTTCCGCGTTGTACCTCTTTTAACAATGACTTGAGATGCTCAAATGTCTCTTTTAAGTGTAGCTAGGACGCTTTCCCATAATAACATTCACAAAATCCCCCTCGGAAAGCTTTGAGAATAAAGGAACATAAAAGCATGAAGCAATGACTAATAAGTTATTAAAATGAATAACTTACAAGTTGGAAAAAGAACGTGCATAACTTTAATTTTGACTTCAATAGAAACACTTTAAAAAGCGTAAAGTAGTAACTAATCAGTAATTAAAAACAACTTACAAGTTGAAAAAGAATGTGCCTAATTTTAGTTTGAGTAGGTTTTGAGAGAAACTTTGTCCCTAAATTGCAGAAAATCTTTTTTTTTTTTTTTTACTTGCAAACATTTGGCGAATATTTAAAAACAGTTTGAAAAATATGATTTCTTATAATTTAGGAAAAAAATGATTTCTCCAAAATATTGTGTTTTAGTTTTGACTTTAACATGATGTCAACCAAAATAAAATAAAAGGAAATGTTATGTTTGTAACGACCCCAAAATCCGTCTTTATTTATTTTATATTTTTGGGAATTTTAATTTAAAATTATGTGTGCATTTTATGTGTTGCATCATATTTCATAATTTGCACATCTTATTTGATTATTGAGTATATATGTTAGTTAAAATGTTAGTAGTAATATTTGTTTTGGAAGTTAAGTTGTGATAGTGGAATTTTATGGGCCAAAGTATAAAAATAAGGTTCAAGGGCTTGGTTGTTCAATTTGGAAGTAGAGGGGCTTTAATGAATTGGTATAAATACAAGCAATGCATGCTTATCTTCATAATTTCTTTACCTAGGTAGAAAGCAAACACACACACACACACACTAAAATTGCTTGCTCTCATTTCCATGGAAGAAGGTTAGGGTTCTTGTCTTTGTGATTTTCTCCATTTTAATTTACTACTCCATTTTCAAATCTAATAATATATAAATGTTCAGGGTGTTGAGTAGATTCTTTCTACCGATCAATATTATTTTTCTTGATATTTTTTTCGGAAAATAGGTAAGTTACTAATCCCCCTTTTAAATGTTAAAATGGTCATATATTTGTTATATATGCTATATGGGTTGAAAAATTATGTTTTGAATGCTTTTATGATACTTGTAATTTTGGGACAAGGGGAGTAGTATAAAATTAGCTTTAGATGGATGTTATTGTTGTTGTTAGGCTGATTTCATAGCCTTAGTCAGTGTATAAATGTTGTATGTTGTAAGGGTTAGTACTTTTGGGTTGGTGAGATGAAGGGAGTATATATTTTGCAGGCAAAATGTTGCTACAGGCTTGATTACACGACTCGTGTAAGGTTACACGAGTCGTGTAGAGGAAAATGCTGAATGAGAGAATTTTTACACGAGTCGTGTACTGATACACGACTTGTGTAGAAGTTGTTACACGAGTCGTGTAAAAGGCCAAATTCTGCACTTGTATATTTTACGTGAAATCTTCCGGAGGCCATAACTTCTTCATCCGATCTCCGTTTTGGTCGTGTAAACTATCGTTGGAAAGCTCTTCTCGAGTACTACACGATGGGTTGGTTTTTCAGTTGGGTTCTGATTTTTATAGTACGGAAATCCAGTAGGTGTTTAGTACCAAAAAGAGTATTAATGGTTCATTATGGTAGAGTTGATCTTTTGTGATCAAGTTTGAATTAATGTGATTGTTTGGATGGATTGTGTGATGACTTAATGTCAATATTGTGCACACTATTATGAAAACGTGTTTACTTCTCTATGATGAGCTTGTGTGGTTCCCTACTTTGAATCATACCCCGTTTGTTGTTTAAGCAAGTATTCTTTGCTTCGTTTTGTGTAAAGTCCAGCTGGTACTTTTGTGTGTGTTCGGGCAATGATAGGGATTATAATGGCATTCATTGTAAGGCTCCTATCATTGGTTTCCCATTTTTAACCCCATTTCTTAGGCCAAAGGTTTGGCACTTTGGGTTATGACTCTGTGTCATTTTTCCCGTTGTTGTTGTTGTTGTTGTTGTTGTTGTTGTTTGGTTCCGGAACCCGTTTCAGCTCTTCGATGCTGCTCAGTTAATGCCTCTTAGATGGCTATTGTTTTGGTTCGAGAACCTTGGCTCAGTATCCACGTATGAGTGTTTATTTCCGCTTTATGTGTAGTATGATGAGTTGGTCGTTATTTCCAACCGGTATTGGACGGTTGGCGATAGGGAGCCTCTCATATTATGTGATATATGCTATATGATCATTTGTGGTATTGTTCCTTTATGTTTATCATATTAGCATGTAATGTAGTTGCATTTTAGTAACTTACTGAGATTTATTCTCACCCTTTATTTGTTTACCGTTTTAGATAAGAAGGAGCCCAGGGGATAGTTCACACACAGGGAAGACGTCGAGAAGGAGATCTTTGGGTGAGACATTTTGGGAAGTGTTGTGTATGTAAAGGATACATTATGTAAATGTAACACCTTTTGGGGTAGTGTACCCGTGACTTAGTTGTTGTATCATCTCTTTTGGTAGATGTTAAGCGTTTATAAATGAGTAAGTAAAGTTAGTAGTTGTAGCCGAGTGGCTAAGTACTTGTTGTGAAAGTTTGGTTTGTTTGACTTGAAGTCAAGTTTAGTAAATGTGTTTGGTTATAAGACTTTTTATGAAAGTATATTTCGAAAAATTTTCTTTAAGTTGTTTTATGACGTCTTCCGTGCGGGTCCCGGACGTGGGGCCAAGTAGGACCACGGGTCGGGGCACGACAGTTGGTATCAGAGCTAGGTTGTAGATGGTCTAGAATGACTAAGTGACCTAGGAGGGTAGTTGAGTATGGAGTGAGTAACGTTGAGTGTTTAATGCAGGTGCTCAGTAAAAATGGTTGAAAATGAGGGTGAGCAGTCTGGTACTGCAGGCCAGGGCAATGTAAGGGAAGAGGCTCGAGCTATGTTCCAAGGAATGTTCGAGGCAGCTATGAAAACTATACATGATCAGAGGCAAGGAGGAGAACATGCACCTCCGAGGTATGGTCTGGAGCAGTTTTTAAAGATGAAACCAACCGGATATGATGGGGAACCGGATGTAACCAAGGTAGAGAGATGGATCGAGTACATGGAAAAGATATTTGATGTCTTGGGATGTTCTGAAGAGGAGCGGGTCAGGTTTGTTACTTATAAGTTAATTGGAGCTGCAGAATATTGGTGGGGAACACTGAAAGCTAGTTGGGATGAGGCGCATGTACCCTATACTTGGGATTTTTTTTTGAGGAAGTTCAAGGAGCATTTTATCCCGAGGGTGGATCAAGACAGGAAAGAAGTGGAATTCCTTAGCTTGGAACAAAATACGATGTCGGTGGCTCAGTATGCAGCTAAATTCACGGAGTTATCCAGGTATTGTACTCACTTAGTTGCAACGGAGGAGAGGAAGACAATGAGATTTGAAAAGGGATTAAAAACTGTGATCCGAACTCAATTGGTGTCCCATAAACTACAAGAATTTCAAGATGCAGTTGATCGATCTTATCAAGTGAAGCACGATATTGAAGAACACAAGAGGAAGGTGGAATTGGTAGGTGCGGGAAGACAAGGTAGACCACAACAACAACGTAATGATAATCGTGGAGGACAAGGAACTTCAACCCCATTTAGAGGACAACCACAAGGGCAACCGAGTGTTAGAAATCAAGGTAATTTCTCTGGGGGTCAAAGCAAGAGAGTATGTAATTATTGTCAGAGGGAAGGGCACAGTGAGGAGCGGTGTTGGAAGAAACAAGGAAAGTGTTTGAATTGTGGGAAACTTGGCCATTTTCAAAGGGATTGTACTAGATCGAGGGGTCAACCATCGGGGAGTGGTGTTGGATCGTCTCAGGGTCAGAAAAGAGATGCTTCAGGAAAACCCAAAGTTCAAGGTCGTGTTTTTGCAATTACTCAGCAACAAGCTTCGGATGCTTCCACAGTGATAGGAGGTATAATTTCTATGTCAGGTTTGAGAGCACGTGCACTTATAGACCCCGGCTCATCGCATTCATATGTTTCTGTGTCTTTTGCATCTCGATTGCATTCTTCCTCTGAGTCTTTGCCTTATGTGCTAGAAGTGTCGACTCCTATGGGAGATTGTTTGATAGCTGACAAAGTGTTATGTGATTGTGATGTGCATATTAGTGAGCATGTTTTACTTGTTGAATTAGTCTTATTGCCATTGCAAGATTTTGATGTTATTCTGGGTATGGATTGGTTAAGTAAATATCATGCCTCTGTTGATTTCTTTAAGAAAGTGGTTACGTTTTCTATCCCTAGTGTGCCTGTGTTTACTTTTGAGGCAGCTTCTTTGGGTAAGGGAATTCGTATTATTTCGTATGTGAAAGCTAGGAGGCTATTGCACCGTGGTTGCGTGGGGTACTTGGCCTGTGTTTTTTATACTACTAAAAAGTCTCCTGAAATAGAGGATGTGAATGTAGTTAAAGAGTTTCCTGATGTGTTCTCTTCTGAATATTATATGCCTCCCGATAGAGAGATCGAGTTTGGTATTGACTTGATTCCAGGTACCACCCCTATATCTGAAGCACCTTATAGAATGGCTCCAGCTGAACTGAAAGAGTTGAAGGTTCAATTGCAAGAGTTACTTGATCGGGGATTCATCCGTCCTAGTGTATCACTGTGGGGAGCTCCTGTATTGTTTGTCAAGAAGAAAGATGGGTCTTTGAGACTATGCATTGACTACAGGAAGCTGAATCAGGTAACTATAAAGAATAAATATCCTTTACCTCATATTGATGACTTGTTTGATCAACTCCAAGGGTCAGTCGTCTTTTCGAAGATTGACTTGAGGAGTGGGTATCATCAGTTAAAGATTTGTTCTGAAGACATTTCTAAGACTGCTTTCCGTAGTAGGTATGGTCATTATGAGTTCCTTGTTATGCCTTTCGGGTTGACTAATGCTCCGGCTGTTTTCATGGATATGATGAATCTGGTCTTCAAACCTTATCTTGACACCTTCGTGGTTGTATTTATTGACGATATTCTTGTGTATGCCAAGTCTAAGGAAGAGCACGAGCAACACTTGCGAATGGTTTTATCTGTTCTTCATGAGAAGCAACTATTTGCGAAATTCAGTAAGTGTGCTTTTTGGCTCGATGAAGTGTCTTTTCTTGGGCACGTGGTTTCTAATAGAGGAATACCATGGATCCTTCCAAGATTGAAGCTATTGTGAATTGGAAGAGGCCTGAATCAGTTACGGAGATTCGAAGTTTCTTAGGTCTATCCGGGTATTATAGAAGATTTATCGAGGGATTTTCTAAAATTTCTACTCCGTTAACTCAGTTGACTCGAAAGAATGTTCCTTATGTGTGGGATGGCAAGTGTCAAGTTAGTTTTGAAGAGTTGAAGAAGAGATTGACTATAGCTCCTATCCTTGCGCTACCTAATGGAAATGATGATTTAGTGATTTATAGTGATGTTTCTAAAGAAGGCCTCGGGTGTGTGCTAATGCAAAATGGAAGGTTGATTGCGTATGCTTCACGGAAGTTGACTCCGAGTGAGCAAAATTATCCTACCCATGACATGGAGCTAGCTGTGATTGTCTTTGCGTTGCACAAGTGGAAACATTATCTTTACGGAGCCAAATTTGAGATATTTACCGATCATCAAAGTTTGAAGTACCTTTTTCTCCAAAAAAGAGTTGAATAATAGGAAAAGAAGATGGATGGAGCTATTGAAGGATTATGATTTCACTATCTCTTATCACCCGGGTAAAGCAAATGTGGTAGCCGATGCCATTAGCCGGAAATCTTTTATGGCTTCATTAATGGTGCGTGAATGGAAAATGTTAGAGGATGCTCGAGATTGGAGTCCTTATGAGTCAAAGCATGGGGCTATTTTTGCGAGTATTCGAGTATTACCAGCCTTGATTCAACAAATAAAGGAAGCTCAGAAGGATGATCCGGAGTTAGTAAAAATAGTGGATAAAATCGGATATGGTAAATTCGAGGATTTCTCTCTTAATTCCGAAGGAGTGTTAACTTTCAGAGGCCGGTTATGTGTGCCTTGCGTGGATGGGATTAAACGCCAATTTCTTGATGAGGGCCACAAGTCGAGGTATACTATTCATCCTGGGAGCACAAAAATGTATCAGAATTTGAAGCAACACTTTTGGTGGAATAATATGAAGAGAGAAATAGTGGATTATGTATCTAAGTGTCTAACATGTCAACAAGTTAAAGCTGAGCATCAAAGACCTGCGGGGTTACTTCAACCGTTAGAAATTCCGGAATGGAAGTGGGAACATGTTACTATGGATTTCGTGACGGGATTACCTCGCACTCGAAGAAGGTTTGACGCAGTTTGGGTGATAGTGGATAGATTGACAAAGTCTTCTCATTTTCTACCTATTGAGGTTTGCTACTCGATGGAGAGGCTTGCAACTTTATATATAAATGAGATTGTGAGATTGCATGGTGTCCCAGTGAGCATTGTGTCTGATCGTGACCCTAGATTTACATCTCGGTTTTGGCAAGCATTTCAGAAGGCTTTGGGTTCAGAGTTGAAGTTTAGTACATCTTTTCATCCCCAGACAGATGGGCAG
Organism: Campanula takesimana; assembly: GCA_026119855.1. NCBI lineage: Eukaryota > Viridiplantae > Streptophyta > Magnoliopsida > Asterales > Campanulaceae > Campanula > Campanula takesimana. The sequence goes on along the minus strand of JAOWBW010000618.1, from coordinate 393,250 downwards.
TCAGAGAGGACTATTCAGATTCTCGAGGATATGTTGCGAGCTTGCTCAGTTGATTTTTCAGATTCTTGGGATTCTCATTTACCTCTCGTGGAATTTGCCTATAACAACAGTTTTCAATCAAGTATTGGGATGGCCCCGCATGAAGCTTTGTATGGGAGGAAATGTCGGTCTCCGATTTGTTGGGATGAAGTGGGAGAAGAAAAAATTTAGGGTATTGACATGGTGAATAAATCAGTTGAGGAAGTTAAACTTATTCGGGATCGTTTGAATACTGCTCAAAGTAGACAGAAAAGCTATGCCGATCACCGGAGGCGAGATCTTGAGTTTCATTCGGGTGACTTTGTGTTTTTGAAAGTTTCACCTAAAGTGGGGATTCGAAGGTACGGGAAGAAAGTCAAGCTAGCACCGAGGTATATTGGCCCATTCGAGATTTTGAGTAGAGTTGAAGATAGAGCGTATCATCTTGCGTTACCTCATTCTCTTGACAAGATCCATAATGTTTTTCATGTCTCGATGCTTCGGAAGTATGTGTATGATCCTTCTCATGTCTTGTCCGAGGTTCCCGAGGATATTGAACCAAGTATGTCTTACGAGGAGCATCCAGTCCAAGTTATTGATTCAAAGGTTCAAGAATTGCGAACTAAGAGTATTCCCCTTGTGCGAGTTGTGTGGAGGAATCATAATGTGGAAGAGTCGACTTGGGAGCTTCAGGAGGAGATCGAGAGGAAGTATCCTTGGTTGTTTGAGGGTTGAGGTAAGTAATCTTAAAAATTCGGGTCGAATTTTCTTTAAGGGGGAGTGAGTGTAACGACCCCAAAATCCGTCTTTATTTATTTTATATTTTTGGGAATTTTAATTTAAAATTATGTGTGCATTTTATGTGTTGCATCATATTTCATAATTTGCACATCTTATTTGATTATTGAGTATATATGTTAGTTAAAATATTAGTAGTAATATTTGTTTTGGAAGTTAAGTTGTGATAGTGGAATTTTATGGGCCAAAGTATAAAAATAAGGTTCAAGGGCTTGGTTGTTCAATTTGGAAGTAGAGGGGCTTTAATGAATTGGTATAAATACAAGCAATGCATGCTTATCTTCACAATTTCTTTACCTGGGTAGAAAGCAAAAACATACACACACACACTAAAATTGCTTGCTTTCATTTCCATGGAAGAAGGTTAGGGTTCTTGTCTTTGTGATTTTCTCCATTTTAATTTACTACTCCATTTTCAAATCTAATAATATATAAATGTTCAGGGTGTTGAGTAGATTCTTTCTACCGATCAATATTATTTTTCTTGACACTTTTTCCGGAAAATAGGTAAGTTACTAATCCCCCTTTTAAATGTTAAAATGGTCATATATTTGTTATATATCCTATATGGGTTGAAAAATTATATTTTGAATGCTTTTATGATACTTGTAATTTTGAGACAAGGGGAGTAGTATAGAATTAGCTTTAGATGGATGTTATTGTTGTTGTTAGGCTGATTTCATAGCCTTAGTCAGTGTATAAATGTTGTATGTTGTAAGGGTTAGTACTTTTGGGTTGGTGAGATGAAGGGAGTATATATTTTGCAGCCAAAATGTTGCTCCAGGCTTGATTACACGACTCGTGTAAGGTTACACGAGTCGTGTAGAGGAAAATGCTGAATGAGAGAATTTTTACACGAGTCGTGTACTGATACACGAATTGTGTAGAAGTTGTTACACGAGTCGTGTAAGGGTACACGAGTCGTGTAAAAGGCCAAATTCTGCACTTGTATATTTTACGTGAAATCTTCCGGAGGCCATAACTTCTTCATCCGATCTCCGTTTTGGTCGTGTAAACTATCGTTTGAAAGCTCTTCTCGAGTAATACACGATGGGTTGGTTTTTCAGTTGGGTTCTGATTTTTATAGTACGGAAATCCAGTAGGTGTTTAGTACCAAAAAGAGTATTAATGGTTCATTATGGTAGAGTTGGTCTTTTGTGATCAAGTTTGAATTAATGTGATTGTTTGGATGTATTGTGTGATGACTTAATGTCAATATTGTGCACACTATTATGAAAACGTGTTTACTTCTCTATGATGAGCTTGTGTGGTTCCCTAATTTGGAATCATACCCCGTTTGTTGTTTAAGCAAGTATTTTTTGCTTCGTTTTGTGTAAAGTCCAGCTGGTACTTTTGTGTGTGTTCGGGCAATGATAGGGATTATAATGGCACACGAGCCAAGTTCATTGTAATGCTCCTATCATTGGTTTCCCATTTTTAACCCCCTTCCTTAGGCCAAAGGTTGGGCACTTTGGGTTATGACTCTGTGTCATTTTCCCCGTTGTTGTTGTTGTTGTTGTTTGGTTCCGGAACCCGTTTCAGCTCTTCGGTGCTGCTCAGTTGATGCCTCTCAGATGGCTATTGTTTTGGTTCGAGAACCTTGGCTCAGTATCCACGTATGAGTGTTTATTTCCGCTTTATGTGTAGTATGATGAGTTGGTCGTTATTTCCAACCGGTATGGGACGGTTGGCGATAGGGAGCCTTTCATATTATGTGATATATGCTATATGATCATTTGTGGTATTGTTCCTTTATGTTTATCATATTAGCATGTAATGTAGTTGCATTTTAGTAACTTACTGAGATTTATTCTCACCCTTTATTTGTTTACCGTTTTAGATAAGAAGGAGCCCATGGGATAGTTCACACACAGGGAAGACGTCGAGAAGGAGATCTTTGGGTAAGACATTTTGGGAAGTGTTGTGTATGTAAAGGATACATTATGTAAATGTAACACCTTTTGGGGTAGTGTACCCGTGACTTAGTTGTTGTATCATCTCTTTTGGTAGATGTTAAGCGTTTATAAATGAGTAAGTAAAGTTAGTAGTTGTAGCCGAGTGGCTAAGTACTTGTTGTGAAAGTTTGGTTTGTTTGACTTGAAGTCAAGTTTAGTAAATGTGTTTGGTTATAAGACTTTTTATGAAAGTATATTTCGAAAATTTTTCTTTAAGTTGTTTTATGACGTCTTCCGTGCGTGTCCCGGACGTGGGGCCAAGTAGGACCACGGGTCGGGGCGAGACAATGTTGGTTTATTGTGTGTATTTTTGAGCCACGTAAATTTTATTGCGCTGATGTTAAAAGTGTCATAAAACTTTTTTTTGTCAAACAACATAAGGAAGGTCCATGACAAGGAAGGTCCAGGTGCGGACCTAGGTAGAAGGAATTGGGGCCGCGGCCCCGTTTGATTTTTTTTTTCTTTTACAAGTGCATTTTTGTAGAGGTTATAGGTGTTAGTGCAATTTAGTGAGCTTTGCTCTCTAAATGTAAAATTAAAAATACTCTAACAAATTTTTTTTGCCCCTTTATGCAAGTTTTGCCTCCTTTTACTAAAAATCTTAGGTCCGCCATTGAGAAGGTCCATTAATAAAATGAAGAATCACCTAAAGTTTATAATTTTGCTTGCAATATAATTTGTGCAATTAAGTCAATGCTTTTGATACAAAAGAAAAAAGATTTAAAAAAGTGTTGAGACATTTTCTCTAAAATGATGGTATGTGCTAATTTCTCAGTGGTACTTACATTTTCACATTTCCACCGATTTGAAGTCAGGCTCTCAATCTGACTGCAAAGAAAGTCCGGGTGCACCAATATTTGGGACTATTGTAGTCCGACTATCAGAAATTAGGTTGCACCAAAGTCCGAAAGCCCAAGTTGAATGGAGAGACGAGATACATGAGTCGAGCTAAATGTCTAAAATACTCATAAATACCCTTGTGAATGTCAACTGACCGGAAAAAACAAGTGAGATCGAGTTTACACAAGTGCATTGCAGTCAAACTGCACTAGCCTGGATGCACGTTCCCACTTACCCGCATGTAAAAGCTATTATATATGACAAAAACTTGTGTGATAGACGTTCTCACACAAAACTTCCTCATGATATATAATTATATATAAGGTTTTACATCATTAATCATTCTCTTGATATAGGGGCAACTACCATTTAGTCCCTCATCCTAATGAAAATTATCACCTAGGACAAGGAATTTGCAATATTACCACCTAGTCCAATGGTCATTAAAAGGACACTCATGCCCATAATAAATAATGAAAAATTACATTAATGCCACTCCCTTCATCATTTCACTTTCTCTCCAAGCACCATGACCACGTTTGGCCACCCATCTCAACCTTCTCCGGTGACCATTTTCCGGCGACCACCTCCGGCAACTGCTTTCCGGCGGCCGTTTTCCGGCAACCACCTCCGGTGACTATTTTCCGGCGACCGCCACCGGTGACTTTTAGGTGCCATTTTCCGGTGACCACCTCCGTCGACCTTTATGGTAACTATTTTTTCGGCGACCATTTTCCGGTGAACACTTCCTCTGCCTACCATTTTCCGGCGATCACCTCCGAAAACTTGTTCCAGAACAAGTTTACAGTAATTCCAAGAACAAATTCACATTTTTCAAAAAAAAAAATAAAAAAAGTTCAAGAACAAATTTACAGTTGTTCCAGAACAAGTTCACAGTTATTCCAAGAACAAATTCACATTTTTCAAAAAAAAAATCAAGAGCAAATTCACAGTTGTTCCAGAACAAGTTCACAGTTGTTCCAAAACAAGTTTACAGTTATTCCAAGAACAAATTCACATTTTTCAAAAAAAAAAATACAATTTTTTTCAAGAACAAGTTCACAGTTGTTCCAGAACAAGTTTACAGTTATTCCAAGAACAAATTCATATTTTTTTTTTTTAAAAAAAAAAACTATTTTTTTCAAGAACAAGTTCACAGTTGTAAGTTCACAATTGTAAGTTTGCAATTGTTAGTTCGCAATTGTTCCAATAACAAATTTGCACTTGTTCCAAAAAGAAGTTCGCAATTGTAAGTTCGCACTTGTTCCAAGAACAGGTTCACAGATATTCTAACAACAAGTTCACAGTTGTTCCCAAACAACTTTGAACTAATTAGTAAGTTCAACTAAACTACTAATAAAACGATCGACTCCGGCGACCAAACAACTTTGAACTAATTAGTAAATTCACAGTTGTCAACTAAGCTACTAAGAACACGGTCGACTTCGGCGACCAAACAACTGTGAACTAATCAGTAAGTTCACAGTTGTCAACTAAGCTACTAAGAACACGATCAACTTCGGCGACCAAACAATTGTGAACTAATCAGTAAGTTCACAGTTGTCAACTAAACTACTAAGAACACGATCGACTTTGGCGACCAAACAACTGTGAACGACTTCGGCGATCAAACAACTGTGAACTAATCAGTAAGTTCACATTTGTTCCAAGAACAAATGCACAATTTTTTCAAAGAACAAGTTCACAGTTGTTCCAATAGAGGTTCCAAGAACATTTTACAATTATTCCAAGAACACGTTCATAGTTGTTCCAAGAATAAGTTCCAGGAACAAGTTTACAGTTGTTCAATATCAAAATTCAAAAACAAATTCACATTTATTCAAAGAAATAAACGTAAACTTAACAAACCAAATCAAAGCAACTTCATAGTTGTTAAAAAAAATTAACGGTGAACTGAGCAAACCATATATTTTGAACAAAATTTATACTCAATCACAAAATTGAACACAAACTCTCATGTAACACACACAAAAAAAAAAAGAGATTTAAACCAAATGTAGCAGCTAGAATCTAAGCCACAAACACAGAATATAACACTTTCAACAAAAAATTGACATCAAGCAAAATGTATTAAGAGAGATAGACTGGATCTACTGGATCTGTGCTGCAGTTACAAGATCGGCCAGGGTGCGAATGGATTAGAGTTGCCGGCATGGAAGAAAGTGGATGGAGCAGAGGGTTCGCACTAAGGAGAGAGAGAGAGAGATTGACTGGATCTGTTGGGTTGTCGTCGTCGGAAGAGAGAATCGCCGGAAGAGGGTGGTGGGAATGGATCGACCTGAGGCAGGTAGGGTAGTGAGATGCTCAGATCTGGTCGGAGAAAGGAGATGGTCGCCGAAATTTGAATTGACTAGATCTGTTGGGTTGTCGTCGTCGGAAGAGAGCATCGCCGTAGGAGGTGGTCGGTGACGGAGAAGAGGTAGATCTGCAGGATCGCCGGAGGTAGGGTCACCGGAGGTGGGGAGGGGAGGGGTCGCCGGAGATGGTCGGAGGGAGGGTGTCGGAGGTTCGGGAGAAGTGAGAGAAAGTAGAGAGATGCATCATCGTGTTTGTGAAAGGGAGGAGGGAGGTAGGATTTTATTTATAGCAGGGTATTTTCGGGAATTAATAATTTTAATGGACTAGGTGGTAAACGAAAATATTAGCTTGGACTAGGTGGTAAACGAAAATGTTGGCTTGGACTAGGTGGTCGTTTTGCTTAGGACTGAGGATTAGGTGGTAATTTTCTCCTTGATATACTAGTATTTGCTCAGTAAGATTGAAAATTTGGGAAATTGGGAGCTATTTTCATAGCATCCAGTAAAAAAAACAAAGGCTTTTATTTCACCTAGCTTTCTTTTAACCTTTCTTACAAAACCCTTGAATAACCTACAATAACAGTCCTGTCTTTACACCATAATCTTAATATCCTATAAATTGACTTTTCCAAATTGAGAAAATGACAAAATATAAATTTTAAGTATAAACATCATCTTTTAGAACATCTGCTGCTAAATTCAAAATCCTTGAATATATTCATGAGATTGAGATGATACAGAAGAAACATTCCATCTTCTAGCTAAGAACACCAAAAGGAACTCTGGGGAGCGGAGCGAAAACTTTGGGGAAGTTGATCACCAAACGTCTCTTAGGTAACGTCCATCCATCTGGAGTTTCTTAACAAAAGCCTCAGCCTTCGATGAGTCCATGTTTCCCTGAGAGTTAATATATCCAAAAATAAGATAATGTCTACAGAGTAAAGTAAGGTGCACGGACAAATGTGTAAAAAAAAATAGATCTTTCTTTTCGCCCAGAGAAGGTAAAAAGGAAAGCAAAAGGTTGTTGGTGCTATCAAAAGATCCTCAATTTGATTTGAGCAAAGGATTAAGAGCACATGAGACATTGCATCTTATCCCGTAGAGAGATTATTTGCAGTTTACATAGTGCAGCGCTTCTGATATGTGCACGATTCGTGCACAATTGGCAAAGAGGAAATGCAGAATCATAAGAAAATAAATGCCCAAAAGGGCATACATGCTTACATCTGTGCCTGGTCTCGACAATATACGAACGTGGCAAAAAGTTCAGGTGGTTGTATAAGGGATGCGCAAAGAGGCTAAGCGGTCTACTTTTATTAGAATAAGGATGATACAATAACATAACTCCATCCCTCAATAAATGAGTGTCTGTTTAGCTCTTCACGAAATAAAAGAATTGATTTTTAAACAATTTTATTACTATATTAAATAATCAAATTTTGTCATTGCAAGTGCAAATTAGGGCATAAAGTTGATAAAAGCGAGTTTATAACTTTATTCAAAAACAGACTCATTTAAGAACAATTCCATTTTTCAAAAGTAGACGCTCATATTGTGACAGAAGGAGTGATAATAACATTATTATTATTATTTTATTATTATTATTATTATTATTATTATTATTATTATTATTATTATTATTATTATTATTATTATTATTATTATTATTATTATTATTATTATTATTATTATTATTATTATTATTATTATTATTATTATTATTATTATTATTATTATTATTATTATTATTATTATTATTATTATTATTAATTATTATTATTATTATTATTATTATTATTATTATTATTATTATTATTATATTATTATTATTATTATTATTATATTATTATTATATTATTATTCATTTTGTATTATTATTATGGCAGTCTACTAGTTAGAAAAGTTAACAACAACACACAACAACAACAACAACAACAACAACAACAACAACAACAACGCTCTCTCAGTTGCACAAGATAGTCTTAATTGAAAAGTTAACTCTTACTCCAAGTTGCACAAAACTTGTGGCTTTTTTGTATGAATGATGTCAACTGAACATCTTTTTCTAATGAAAGGAGATTTTTTTTTTTTTTTTATTAAGATAGAGAATTGTAGCTTAAAATTTTGAAATGGGCTTATCTTAGGATAAACAAACAAAAAAAGAGGAAACTAGGACCTTTTTTTGTGTCGGGGAGGGGGAGGGGGAGTAAATCAAAATGTCTGTTGCGGGGAACAGATTTGGATGATTCACCAAGTAAACGGAACTTAAGAATTATTTGGCTACATAAACAAGTAAAATGAAAGGTGGTCCTGAATCATTATTTGGGTCCATTTGCTACTCTTCGTATCGAAAAGTGAAGGACGTGAAAGGCAGTTACATTTTGCATCCTTGTACAAAAGATGGCTAAAGTGAACTAAAAGATGCTCTGTCCCAAAATGAATCTCTTTTGAATTTTTCATGCGAAGTAGTGAGATTGAGAATTTTAGCTGTTTTAGGTAACTTACTATCACATATAACTGAACGCCCTTAGCATCCACATTGTAGCATTGCAAGTATGCAGCTGGGTAAAGTAGTAGTTCATCGAAAAAAGACAGTCACTTCAGGGACAACTTTTCTTTTATTAAATGGTGGACACTTTTTGGGGGGATGCAGGGACTACAATAATGCTATAGCACTGGGTCATTGGCTGGTAAAATTCACAGAATGACAAATTTCATCAGGCTAACCCATACTGCGGGTCAGAAAGCAAGATGATTCACTATCTGATCACCTGTATGAAATATGAACACGCTGTTGATATTGTTATTTATATATGTAAGCACTGGCGCGTTCAGAAGGTCCTCGCTTAGTGTCCCCAACTTGGAGCGGATACAAATTTACTGGAGACCCAAGATCTACTTCTTAGATAATGAATCACCCCTTATGATGCATAGCTTCCATATACACTTGCAGGGAGAGAGAGAGAGAGAGATCCTTACCTGTTCTTGGGTAATAGTATGCAATGTGCGATGAACATCTCTGGCCATACCCTTGGCATCATCGCATAATATGCAGGTATGGATACTGCGTGCTTTATACTTACTTTCTCCACTATCTTATGTTGGACGTAATCTTTCTGTGGTCCTTCCCTTGAGAATGCAACAATTAGCTCCGATATCACACCTTGTTCCACAAAGTAGTTGAGCTCCTCCTCATAAATAAAATCCTTTTTATTTTTAGGGAGGGGGGGGAGAGAGAGAGAGAGAGAAGGGGGTGTATTAGTTAGAAAATCTCTAAAGAGGCATTAAACAGTAGCTAACAGGTCCATAAACGCAATATATCTTACCATTTCACGATTTCTACATCCAAAGAATAGTAGAGCAGGGCCAAGTTGAGCACCCTCTTCTTTCAGGGCCAATCTTTCCTGCAAAATAACCGAGCATGTAAGGTCTCTTACCATGCTAAATAGTTGGGGGGAAAAAACATTTTTTGTTAATCTAAACCTGTAGAAATCCTCGAAAAGGTGCCAAGCCAGTACCAGGTCCCACCATGATAATTGGAGTAGAGGGATTGACTGGTAATTTAAAATTAGACGACCTGATAAAAACAGGAGCCCAGCTACAATCCCGGCTTCTCTCCAGAGGAACTGCATTCTGAATAAGTTTGATACAAGCGGATGATTTAAGATATAAAGAAACAAACCAGGGACATGCTCATGAGATAGGGGAAATTATGAGGCATCATCCTGATAATTATGTATAAGCAATAAGAAAAAAAATAGCTGAAATAAGCTCCTTGCTATACATTCAGGAATCACACCTTCATCCAAGTGGAACACACTCCTCTATGAATTCGACCGGTGGGACTAGGGCCATAAACTAAGGCGCATGTCACATGCACGCTATCAGGCGCAAATCTGCAGCAATTGAACTTAGGCAGTCAGGTTCCTCGAAAATCTATTTAGAAAAATGCTTGATATTTCTTTTTCCGTGTCAATGCAATATGTGGACAAGTCTTGGTACTATTATGTTTTGGATTGCAAGGCTTACCTAGGAGAGGAAGAGATGGAATAGTAGCGTGGTTGCAAACGAGGAGCTACTGCTGCAAAAAACACCCCAAGTGGTGGCTTTGCAGATGGGAACTCTGCCATCACCTCAAGGAGACTTCTCTGACTTCCGACAACCCACTGCGAGTACTCATCCTACCCAAAATAAAAGCTAGAAATATAAGCAAAGAAATTATTTAAGGAAACAAAAATACAGCTGAATTATTCTCGTAATTCTTAATTCTACGACCATGGGAAGGATTGTTAATAAATATGTAGCGCAATTAGAAACTTGTTCACCTTCCCCTGAGGCGATGCTAAGAAGTTGAGTCTTTCTGCCTCATCGGTTTCACTGGCGTGAGCAGCCAAAGCAACTAAAGCAGCCTGAAATATTTTAAAAAATAGCAACATCATTTTTGTGAGCGACATATCTAAACTCGTGCAGTTAAAACTAACTTACCTTTCGAGGAGGATTTAACAGATCAGCATAACGCGCCAATGCAGTACGAAGCGTGCAAGGACTGGGAAATGGAGGAGGCAGTGAGCCTCCAAGTGGTTCACCATCCTCATTATCAGTGTGAATAGAGAAGACCAAATCTAAAGGTTGGCCCAACAACATTGCTGCTTCTTCAACAGTTTCGTCAAAATTATCAGCAAACACTCCAATGTGGTCCCCAGTTTCGTACCTGAGAAACGAGTGGAAGAGCAAAGAAGAAGATCATTTCAGTGAAAAACCTAAATATATTGCCCAATGATGCACAGAAGGAAGTAGGGATGCAACAAAAGTTACAAGCTAGTGTCTATAATGAACTTATATCCATCAAGAAGTAAAAAAGAAAAAATGGACGCATGAAGGGTGCTTCGGAATCTAGCCAAACTTTAAATCAAACACTTGCTCTACAGAAAAATAACATAACTTGCCGAATGGCAAGACTCAAATACAAAAGGTATCTGTATTGAGCTTGCACTGCATCAAACTATGAAATGATTGGTTCTTATCATGAAAATATATCAGCTGCTAATGATATATAGTTCTACACAACCGCATCAACATTCAACAGCATTATAGTGCATTCACCCAAAAGTTATCTGAAGACATCCAGCTTTGCCGACGACAGGTTGCCACCGATTAATTAAATAACATTGATACCAACAGACTGAAGTAAACCCTAGTGCTAGTCCCTTTTTCAATGTCAAAGCTGTATAAATTGACCAATTTATTGTCAAGTTATCTCGTACATATGATTGTGACTTAGCAAGAAAACATAAAACTGTAATTAAGCCCCCATAAAAATGGACTAAATCATGTTTACTAAAGCAGTTGTTCCATACTCAAAAGATATTGGCGTGAACATATTTCCCACCAAATACTTAAGTCACGATTCTTTTACGAATCCACTTTAATACCTTTAACAAATTACATCCAACTATCGAGAAACATAATCTTACGTGATGCCAGTCCCAGATGTATCAAACTCCAAATGGATGCACGAACGATCAGATGCAGGCTTATGAAGCTCTTTTTGAACAGCAACATTGACCCTTCAGGAAAAGAAGAGATAAGGGTAAGAGGAAAACGCACAAGGATCAACATATTCAGTAAATCAAATCATCAAGAACCTGCATGGATGGTGAATATCATATGTCACAGTCCCATTAGCCCCGTTAGAGTACTTCTCCTCGGATGATGCTGTGGTCGCAGCATCGTGAATTACTACCCGGTATTCATGTATAGCTGCTTTATATGGGGTGGATACAGTGTGCACATCATCTTCATCTCGAAGTATCTGGTCTAGCTCAGGCCAAAGCAGCTCTCGCCTAAACCATAAGAACCACATCGCAACATATAACCAATATAAAAAAATATATATATATATATTAAACCATCTCGACAATTCCAAATCTGTACTTCAATAAGAAGAAGTAATATATGAGGGAGAGAAGATGGAAACCAATATACCAGGCGGTAAAATCATCCTCAATGCATTGATCATCATCCCCTAGACCGATAGGAACAAGACGCTTCGCACCTGACTCATCAAGTTCACAAATAAATCATCCATCTGAACAAAAGGAACTGCCAATCCAACCAGAATACAGAATGTATTGAAGTAGAAGGTTGTACAGAAAGTCACTATTCTTTCTGACGCAAACAAGTACAGAAAAATGGAAACAATATTTCATCAGACACACACACACTCACCAACCAACTTCATCTTTTGCCCCATTTACTTGAGCTCAGCTACATGAATGTCTTTTGGTCATTCCATACTCTCCAAAACAAGATCATCACTCAATCCACACTTATTCATACCCTTTGTAACTGTTGTCCTCATAGCTATGGTGTTTTCCTAGCTCTTTAATATTTGATATTGATGTTATCAAACTTCCTAACTGGTGCAGGGAGCAGTTGGTGGTCCATTAATTTTCAAAACCATATCAAGCCATTCATCAAATTCTATGGCCTCTTTGGGGTGGGGGGAAACTTTATCATGCAGCAAATACCAGCATTTATAGATTGTGAGTTACATTATCAACATTTGAACTACATCATGACATAGTATGATTCTTGTTTACTATGGACACTGACAAAAAAAAAAAAAAAAAAACCGTGATATCATCCTTTGGAACGTGCAGCATACAATCAACAGATGGAGACACTTGTCAAATATAACACATGTGCAGACTATATTCTGAGTATCCCATCAGCAAGACACGCAATGAGACCTGGTGGCATACCGCATAGCTAAGAAAGTCTAGACAAGTGTAATAATGCCACATTTTTATTTTTATTTTGTAAAACTGCATTTTTGATTATGTGATTCTTTACCCGTCAGTTCACAAAGATCTATTACACCCGGTGCTAAAAGCACGCCATGAAGATTCGTACATAGCAAGAAACATGCGTATAGCCAACCTCTCCTGCGCCAACCTTTCTCTCAAGAGTTCTAGAAATAGATGTAAATAGGGTCTAAAGTAGTTCAAATTGGCTGATGAAAACTATGAACAAAAGCCTCAAAAAAATCACGTCAAGGAGTGCAATCTTTTCATTTCACAACAAGGTGGCGTTCACGTGGCAGTTCAAAAGTAAAACATTGAGCTCAAAAAACTTCCTGCGCTGCATTTGTGTGTACATGTTTTGCAAAGACTGCGTTCACCCAGTAAAACAAAAGAAAATAATACTACCACCATCCCGAACAAATGTCCAAAAAAAATCAAATTTGCTCTTGATCAAGAGCAAAATTGAAATTATTTTTGACATTCATTGGTCGTAGTTCCTAAATCACACAATAATAATCAGTATTTTGTAAATCTTTCCTTTGGGTTCAAACTTGATGCTAGACTATACCAAAATAAATACCCATGCTTAAGGTTGGGGGAAATAGCAACACTATCATGACATATAACTAAGATGATAAAATCAAATAAAGTTATGGGAATTGCCAAATTGATTGGATTTCGGTGAGAGATAAATTAAAGTGAATTAAGGGCATCCTATTGGCTATTGATTTCAAAAATGTTGCCTTTCCCTATAGAGTCCACTAATAAAGAAAGGATGGCGACACTTGCATTCCAAATAAGATCAAGTAGCAGCTCTAAATGCACAAAAAAAGAAATGGTGCAACATGGCCATTCTAGATTGCAAATATCATCACCATACATAAACTACAGAATCACATGGAAGTAACTAGACATTGTTGCAAAACAAGAAGACGGAGAAGATGTATTACCTTGTTCAATTAATTTCTCATCCAATACATTTGCTATCTGTTTTTTTTTTTTGATAAATAAATAAAAAATTGTGAGATAATGTGCTTGAAGAGCAGATGGAGGAGGAAGCATTGAAGGTAAAGAAAATAAATGTAAAACAAATAAACCTTGTTAAAATGTTCATATTGCCTGTTACCCAGACCAAAGACACCATATGTAAGCTGGTGAAGCCAGGGTTCTCTTTCATTTCCCTGAAGAAATTTATTACAAAAGCAATACACCGATCAAAGTCAAAAAGATTAAATTGAAAGGTTTATTCTAGACATAAATACTAATTGTATCAGCTACTGTAGATCTACCTACCTCAGTAAACCATTTGTAAAATCTTGCAGCGTTATCAGTAGGCTCTCCATCACCATAACTGCCATGTCACTCCCACAATATATTGTCAATAAGTGAAGATGAGATCTAGTGCTTTTAAGGAACCAATTACATAGGTCACAATCACAAACTTAAAGACTTACGTTGCCACCATGAAAAATGCCAAAGTCTCTTTCTTAAGTTTTTCTTCATATATATCATCATCGGCAGCGTAATCATCCTATTCAACCATCAACACATATGATCAGAAACTAGTTTTCAACAGTAACTTCAACTGAGAAAGTTGGATGATATATTGGTTTCATTCACCGTACCAAGTCGACAACTTTGATGACAGCTTTATCGTATCTTGCCTTGATTTCTTCCGCTAATGCCTACCAACAGTATCAAAAGAAGAATTATGAGAGACATTAATGTAACTGAACTTAAACATGAGTCCAGCCTGGCTTTTACACCAACAAGAATACATCAAACATCAAACATCAATATATATATAAAAAAATCCATCAACGTACCAATTAGCATTACCAAGAAACTGCATATAGTGAGTTTGTTATACCCAACAATTAGTAAATGAGAGGATATATGAAAAGCGAGGTGAAAGATCTTTTAAACATCAACTGCAATCAAGGCTAACCATACACCAGGTGAAGTCATAAAGTTAAATGGAATAGATTAAACATAACAATTTTCATTTATCCTTACTCGGTACTGTGCAGTGACTTCTATAGTAAAGGAATCACTGCTTCAACAAGATTATAAGATGAATGCACTAGAAGTGTTTTTTTTACCATTAGTTAAGCTCATGTCAATCAAAAAAAAAATGTGGAAGCTCTCCAACTTTTTTTGACCTAAACCTATTTTTGTCGAGAAAGTTGCACTTTAAAGGTGGATGTATTTCCAGAGTTACCCGGGCAGTTACTCAGGGTTTTTAATGCTTCCAATAAGCTAATACTTCGTCAAATTTTGTCAACACTGCATAGATACCGTGTTCTTTTGTCGTAATGTTTAAGCGACAGAAGAATTATAATATAACGACAACTTAATTGTCGGTCAGTAGAGATCCACTCTACCAATCTATCATGCACTTTTGTCGCCATTCTTAATTGGTTGGAATGATCATACACCAATCTCTCTCTCTCTGTCTCTCTCTCTCTCTCTAAATGTACATAGCACACATACACTCGTAAAAGTTCCTCTACAAAGATTCACTTAGGGCTTCCGCACATGTCTTGCATATCACGCATACAAAAACACACCCAGACTCTATAAGAGCTCCTCCATAGTAACTCCGTCAAGATTTTCTTTTTCAGGTTCCCAACTTTCCATTACATAACAGATTCTTGAAGGTTCCTCCATAAGAACACAATACGGTTCTCTCTTCAGCTCTCCACATTCCCCACTTAACAACAGAAACATTCACATTTTCTTTAAAAAAAAAAAAAAAAAAAAAAACACACACACAATAAAAGGAAAGTGATGCATTCCACAAACGGCAGCAAAAAGTATCCCCACTAGAAATCTGCACATATACCCACAATTTTCTAAAGTGGAATATCCAAATACTCTGAACAAAATCCGGAAATTTTTACTGATTTTTACTGACTTCCCAAATTGTCAATGATTAATATTCATAATTCAATTACTCCCTCTGTCCCTAAATGAGTGTCCATTTTCAAAAGTTATTTGTCCATGAGTGTCTTTTTTTAATATAACTTTGTCCCCAAATTTTTTTTCGAAATTTTTTTCACCGGTCTCTTTATACTTGCGAAACTAAATGTTTGGGAAGGACCCTAATTTAGGGATAGAGGTAGTATTATTTTTAAATAGTCAAACCTAAATTTCAGGGAGGGGGGGGGGGATTATACCTTTGCAAATCCTTCAGCAGTACCAGTCTGAGTACCGAAGAAAATAGTCAACTTAGTCTTTCCCGACCCAATGTCGATCTCCTCCTCCTCAACTTTCGCCGACAATGACTTGGGAACAACAAGTGGCTTCGCTTCCCTACCCCGATCGGACGATCTCTTCCACACAAACATAGTAAATCCAACAACCAACGCAACGGAAGTCGTCAAAAACACGGCGGCGGCATCTGCACCCATGGTCACTCCAAAAATCGATTCAAATTTTGATCTGAAAAACTCCAACATACTTCTTCCCCACCGCCCCAAATTCAAATTTCCCGACGCCGGGAGCTCCCAAATTTTTTTCCAGCGGTGAGTTCGTTCCAATTCACGCAATCAATGTGATTATGTCAAAGTGACGAAAGACTGAGCGGATTGAAACACACGTTAATTCAGACGATGGAATTGGTTTGTCTTGATTGATGTGTACGAGAAAAAGTTGAGCTCAGCAAAATGAACACCGTTTTTTTTTTTACACACACAAACACGCAGTGAATTTCTCTCTCTTAGGGGTTGATGGATTTCGTCTGTGTTGTATCTCGAACCCTAGTATGAGAGGAGGGAGGAGGTGAGAGAGATCGGATCAGAAGCGGAGCGGGGCGAGGCGGCAATGGGAGGCGCGGGGGGCAAGTCTTGGTTTTTACTGTACTTCAGTTTGGGGTTGTGTAGGGGGTTTGACTTTCACCTCTGGTCTTTTTCTTTCCTTTTCCTTTTTCCAATTATGGGCGGTGGGGGTTCCAATTATGGGGGGTGGGGGTGGGGGCGGTTGGGGTGTTGTTCAATGTACTTCCCCGTCCCATTTTAAAAGTAAAAAAATGAATAAGTTCAAGAATTAAAGAAAATGTAATGTGTTGTGTGTGTTGATAGTTACGTAAGAGGGAAAAAGTGGATGGAGAAGAGTTAGTGGATATTTGTTGTGAGCATGATATGTATGACCCACTTTCCATTTTAGAATTTTGACTCTTAAAATAAGACACCCTTAAAAATAAAAATTAAAATTGACACTTAAAATGATATTAAAATGATATAGAGGGAGCACTTTCTTTCTTTCTTTTTTTCTCAATTTATTTTGTGGAGTGCTTTTAGTTGCCCGTTTATCCATTGATTTTTTTTGGTCTTACTCTTGTTCAATGTACTGACTGTACTAAAATGAATTAGTACGAGTACATTTTTTTATGTTAAAATTAATACTCTCATTCGTTATGGCTACTTATTTTTATTTTAAGTGTCTTTTATTTATCGTTACTTACTCAAAATATTTATTTTCTCTCTCTTATCCACTCACAACAACTATCAACTTACTTATTTTCTCTCTCCTACCCACTCACAATACTTACTTTTCAAACATATTTTTTTACTCTCCGTGCACTCGTAGCAATAAGTTTAAGACGGAGGGAGTATGTGTTTTTAAATAGTATAGTTTTTCCAAAATTATTTTATATTAAAAAAATTAAAAGTGAATAATAACGAAAATGACATATTTTTATGAGGTTGTCTCTTGTACAACCGTCGCACGGCGTGCGACGGCGCCGAGCCGAGCCATTAATTTATTTATTTTTTGGCCGAGATTTTTTTTTTGTCACCCCAACTTTTTTTCCTCCAACAAAAGTAACACTTATTATAACGAAATGTAACACTTTTTTTTATTCAAATGTAACACTTTTTTTAAAAAAAATGTACCACAATTTTGCTGCAAAGATAAAGATAACATAAAGATTGACAACTAAACTAATGTAACACTTTTTATAAAGGAATGTAACACTCATTTTTTCAAATGTAACACTTTTTTTTTCGAAAATTAACATAGGATTGACAACTAAACTAATGTTACATTTTATAAAAAAATGAATGTAACATTTTTTTCTCAATTGTAACAGTTTATATTCTTAAATGTAACATTATATATGAAATGTAACAATTTTTTATTGAGTAAGTAACAATTGAAATGCAAACCCAATTTTTTTTTGTAAAACTGCTGTTCCCTTTAACAGTAGAAAGTGTTACTTTATGAAGATGAAAGTGTTACTTTTATTAGAACAGAGTGTTACATGTTAGTTGATGAGCAACTCAAACTTTTTGTGTGTAAAAAAATATGTTTTTTTAAAAAAAAAAAATCAAACCATATCATGACCTATGTAGTATTATTCGTCTCGTCGAGACGAACAAAACGATATTTTTAATTTTTTTTTCTGAGTTATACATCTCAAGATATATCATTTTAAAGTTATTGTGTTTTTTTTTAAAAAAAAAAGTTGACACGTGACAGAGATCTGGAAGAAGAAGGGGTAGATCTGGCCGTCGGCTGTAGCGGAAGAGGCAGGCCCGCGAAGGAGTGGAGCGGACCACCCCTTGCCGCACGCGAGAATTTGTCAATTTTTATTAACAAAAATTAAGTTTTCAAATATTTTTAAATCAAAACATGTCATTTATAATTCATTTGGATACGGAGTAAATACTTTCTTTCTTATGTGCAGGCTTTAGACGATGCTCATTGGCTACATGCGTTGCTTCAAATTATATTAAGCTTGAAGCCTGCAAATATTTTCAGATAAAACTGGCAATATAATTAAGCCAACTTTATCATGAAATAAATTTGTTTACGAATCAGATTCGTTGTTAAATGTATTTATCGTGTACATAAATTTCCAACAATCCTTCAATGAGAAAACAATGATTGTGTTTTTCGAGATACAGGCTGCACCACTCTGGACCCAGAACCGCTTCTCTCAAATTTTGCTCTACCCCTCGTTTTATATAAAAATCAGACAACATTTTGTAAACTGTTGTCTATACAATATAAAACGTGTGTTACTTAACATAAAAAATGAAAAAACAAAATTGTGTATCGAGCCATTAAAAAAATATATTTTTTAAAACGTTTTCTTATATTCGTTCAAAACGTTTTACAATGTGTAGCAAACATTTTACAAAACATTGATTAGTTTTCACATGAGAGAAGCGGTGGAGCAAATCTCTGGGAAAGTGTTGCCAAATCCTCGTAAACACTAGATTGAGTTTAAAATGTTATGAAACTTACTAATTCTCAATTTTTTTGTTAGTTTTTTTGACCACTGCATAAGCATTATAAAAATAACACAAAATCTTGTAAAAAATGTGTTTTACACTAACTAGGTGTAAAACGTGTTTTTCAAATAACGGCTTAAGACGGATTAAAAGACGCGGTGGCAATTTTGTAAATAAGTGGAACTCATGGAAATCTCAGCAGGCACATTTTAAAACAAGAGGAGGCATTTTTCAATACTTCACAGCAGGCATATTTTAACTCTAGAGGAGGCACTTTTTTAGAGCAGGCATGTTTTAACTCTAGAGGAGGCACTTTTTTTGAACTTTTAACAGTGCCTTTTTTGAGAAAAAATAAGTGCCTGCTCTAGTTAAAAAATGTGCCTCCTGCAGTTTCAAAACATGCCTCCTGAGATTTTTTTGAACTTTTAACATTGCTTTTTTAAAAGAAAACAAATGCCTGCTCTAGTTTAAAAATGTGCCTCCTGCAGTATGAAAATATGCCTCCTCCAGTTTTAAAACATGCTTGCTTTAAAATTTAGAAGTGCCTCTTTGAAAAAAATGTCTGTTATAGTTTTACAAAATGTCTGATGTGGAGTTCAAAAATATGCCTCCTTCAGTTTCATAATATGCCTCCTGCAGTTTTAAAATATGCCTCCTGAAATTTCATAAGTTTCAAATATTTACACTTATGCCACCGCGTCTCTTAAACCCTACTTGCCGTTATTAATAAAACACGTTTTACACTAAGCCTAGTGTAAAACGCGTTTTACAAGAGACTTACTCTAAAAATAAAGTTGTCCAAAATACTTTTATTATTTTGTAAACAAAGACTCTTACTAAATAAAGAAAGAAGCATCAATAAAGAAAGTAGGATGTTAACTTTGAGACAATAAAATTATCATTTTGAAATAGGAAAATAATAATGTAGCTAAAATTAAATTGAATAAACATTCCACGATTATTACTAGCATACAAAATCTTGCATTAGGTATCACCGTTTTGTAAATTATCTAACTCAATGATAAATAGGGGTTGGTAAATAAAAACAAACAAAACCTTCATTTAGTAATATATACAGCCACACCTTATACGAATCTTCATTATTTTACTACCCATCAACAAGATAACATTATTATTTCACATATAAACGCTATCACAAACATTTCTTTCTCAATCTCAAACACATAAAAAATTTAAATAAAAGCAATGCCCAAATCAATATATTATATCATACTCCCTCGGTTCCAAAATGATCTTCACATTCGTTTCGCCGTCATTACGAAGGAATTTTGAGCAATAATTTTAGGTTGATTTAATTGCACTAATGAAAATCCAAAACTTGTTATTCATACACCATGAACTATACTATCAATAACATTTTTTAGATTTTCATTTAGATAATAGCGAAAAAAAGTGTGAAGATCATTTTGAGACGGAGAGGGAGTATCTTTTTTTAGCTCATTTTTCAGTTCCTGACCTTCACCTTCCGGTAACATCGTAGTCATCGTCCATTTAAATTGATTTTCTCTTTTACCATATTTTGATCCCGAGAATATTAAAATAACTCCTTTATCACTAACCCATATCATACCATAATTTACTAATACAAGTTTATTTTTTTGCGGCTTTGTAACGTACTGTACTAATTAACTGAGCATTTGCCAAGATTTCATTTTCGCTCAAATAGTCACAATTTTTGGTTCATTCATCCCTAAATTAATAAATTAATGTCTAATTAATCTTTAACTGACATATTGAAATATTTAATTTTTGTAAATTTTACAGGAAAAAACATGAATATTATTGTTATCCACATCTACACTTTTGGTACAGTTATTGGTAAAAAAAAATAAACATTTAGGGATAATGTCTCTTAAAATAAAATTTAGATATTCATTCATTTAAAGAAACGGAGGGAGTAACTTACAAACTTGTCAAAAGTAACATCAACTTGAGCAATGCTAGGGGCACAAAACAAAGTCACAAAATCATGCTCAAACAATGAGGTGGCGATATTTTATTGGTTGTAGCGATAGTGGACCTGCCACACTCTAATTAAAAACACCAATAAAATCACTACACCTAAGATTTTGTGAACTTTTTGTGCCCCTAGTATTATTCCATCAACTTTTCTCTACGAACACCCATCTTTCAATAATTTAGTGTGAACCCAAAACTTCCAACTTCCTGAAAGACATCATACCTAATACAGTACTCATTAAAAACACCCACATAAACTGCAAGCCTCATTGACTAGGTTCATGATCAGCAGCTTCATTAAATGAAGCAGCCAAGTATTCAGCAAGGCTTGGCTGTGAACTTGTCTGACCTGGACCTGGACCACCATCTTCGACTTTCGCTCTCTTCGTGCCAATCGATTTCGGAAGCCATGAATAAGGAGAATCCGCGTTGATCATGCTAGGGGGACGGACAGTTGTTGTTTTCCAAATTACAGGTTTTAATGGCTTCCACGGGTCTTCCACCATTGATTTGTTGTAGAACAAATCTGGTCTTTCCTCCGCTGAGATATGATTACTAGACCCTCCTCTTCCTCTTCCTCTCCCACCACTTTGCCCTGACCAATGACCTCTGCCTCTTCCAGAATTAGGACCAGGGGTCGTATTACTATTGTACCCCTGCCCTCTGCCTAGTACGGAGTTAGGACTAGGGCTATAACCTTGTCTAAAACCAGAGTAGCCTCCTTGCCCTGAGCCGGGGACAGGGCTGCTGTTAAACCTAGGACCTATACCTTGTTCTTGTCCAAAGCCAGGGCGGGGGCTGTTGTTGAACTGGTACCCTCTGCCTTGACCAGAGTTAAAGCTATGGTTACTTCCTTGTACAAAGGCAGGGGCAGGGCTGGGGAAATTACCGCCTCGTGGTGAATTAGATGGAAACTGATAGCTAGGTGGGCCCGCAGATCCGTTCCAGAAACCAGGAGTAGGAGGACACACCATGCCTGCTGGATTTCCGTAGTATCCTTGTGGTGGGTGCGTTCTTGGCCCAGGAGCATGGTTTATATGTGTTTGGTGGCCTGGGGAGGGGATCACGTCCGGGTTCCACATTCTTGCTGCACCGATAAAATTTTAAAATAAATAAACTTAAAAGAAGCATTTCGTCCATGATGAAACATGAGAACCAAAGGAAGAGAGGTTTAAGAAGATGTTAACAAGATCATAAATGTCCAGGGTAATGAAAAGTATAGCGTCACAACAGATTATTAAAAAGATACTACCTCTGTCCCAAAATGAATGACCGGAATTGCTCTTGACCAGGAGCAATTTTGGTCATTCATTTTGGGACGGGGGGAGTAATTAAAAAAGTCTTGGCAGTAGGTATTTTGTCAAATTTTTGAACTCCTACAAATGTTCTAATCAGCTTTGAGAAAAGTTTAGACATATGTTGTAAGTACTTAAAGGAGATGAAGCTAACGCCTTGCAATGCCTTGTCTAAAAGCAAATAGAAGGGGGCAACATTTCGCCTTTGTCATGACGACGCAATACGATCATGTTTCTTTGAAAACCAGATGTACCCTGCTAGCTACCCCATTACTCCCTCCGTCCCAAAGTGATCTTCACACTTTGTTCGCCGTTACTACGAAAGAACTTTGAGCAATAGTTTTAGGTTGATTTAATTATCCTAATGAAAATCTAAAACTTGTTATTGATAATATTGTTGATGGTCTATCAGTTACAAGTTTTAGATTTTCATTAATATAACTAAATCAACTTAAAATTATTGCTCAAAGTTTATTCGTAGTAACAGCAAAAAAAGTGTGAAGATCATTTTGGGACGGAGGGAGTACTTTACAATAATCAAGTAACCAGTTTATGCAGCAAGATGGACCATTGAATCAATTATCACACAACTTTCATCCAGAATGGACCATAAAACTTAACCAACTTTAATATCTTTATGTGCCTATCAGACACTACTCACACAGAAAATGAGGATCTATCTACGCTATTTTCTTCCTTTATGACCCATCGAAGATTCAGCCATCCCCCTACATGTGCTCTCCAATATTCTTACCCAGTTCATCAAACTGCCTTTTCTTAATACCAAAAAAAAAAAAAAAAAAAAAAAAAGATAATTTTTTTGTCCCTTACAAGAGCCTTGGCACTTCATAATCCAAACGAAAAACAAATTTGAACAATATTCACATGTTTTCTTAGATACAAACTTCAAGAAGATGACTCATATATTTAAAGAATATCAACGAAGTGCCTCATTCATATCTCTTGATCAATTTATGTCAATAGCAAAAGAACAAACAGCAGTCACTATCACATCACAACCCCCAACAAAAAGCAATAGAAGAAGACGTATATACACGCCCTTTAGCAGTTAAAAGAATCACGAAAAGAACATGCAATTACTTGGAGGAGTAGAATAGTCCTGTGAGATCTGAGGGCTGACCTTGCTCCTCGTCTTGGTCCCAGAGAATGCCTTCATAGAGTCTGTGTAGTAATCAAACCTTTGAGGAGCACATGACCCCATATATTCTTCGGCTGTAGAGGTATCAACTAGCGGATTAGAGAGGCCATGAAACACAGAGGAACTTTCGGCATCGTTAGAAGTAGTTTCCTGTGAAGCTTCCATTCGCATGGCTTTCAGTCTTTCCTTTCTCTGTGCTGATTCCTCCATTTAAACTGACGATCAAAACACCACTTGTAAGATTCAACTATTTTGACCTTAAGATTTGATTCAGATGGACAATTAGAGGGGGATGATTTTGAAACAAAAGAGCTTAGATTTCTTCAATTTTGTTCTACGGTTTTGGAATGAATGAAGGGAGACTAGTAGTACTAAACGGAGAGAGTGTCATTGATTTAAAGGATGTGAACTTGCTGAAAACATGAGATGACCAACCGACCGTGGCCCATTCTAATTAACGCGCGACTCTTTTGTCTATTATCATGATTGCGCCTCTTCCCTTCTTTTTGTGTGTTTATTGATTAAAATTTCATTACTGTTCATGGGCAGCTTAGGGCGTGAATCAAAGGCCTTTTCTTTTCTTATTTTTTACTTTTTTGTTCACAAAATCAAATGTTCCTTTTCTAAGTCCTGAATTTGTCCTCTATCTTACAAACTTAGTCGGCTATAATTCTTATGCAAGTTCACTGTCTTTTTCCTTGGGAGTCCGTTCAAACACAAAAGCTGACTATGCTATTAGCTAGAGTTTTCAGTGAAAATATGTGCAACTAGTGGCGTGGGATGGAATGCCAACTGGCTATGCTCACTCAGGAGCCCTGTCCCCTTCCCAAGTCAGAAACTCAGTTACGTTATACTCCCTCCGTGTCCCAGAAAGATAGTTCCATTTGACTTTTATGGTTAACTTAATTGACTTTAACATTATTTTATGAAAAACCAATTATCCCAATGAATTGTAAAAATTGTTATCGTTTCACCATTAAGAATACTATCAAGAACAAATTTTAAAATTGCATGTGACTAATAGAATTTTCATTATATAATGGTCAAAGTTCAATCTAGTTGATCATAAAAGTCAAAGTGAGACTATCTCTCCGAGACAACGAGAGTGTTAAGTCTTTACAAAATCGTAGTACATCCAAGATGTACCCCAGTAGTACAAAGACTGCTGACCCAATCTGATTGTTTCCTAGCAAATACAGCAATGTAAAACAATTGCCAGCATTTAAAATTTCAATGGACTCTAGGTCCCCAAAAGTGTTGGGAATGGAGTCAAAACCATGGAAGGGTCAAAAACCACGGAGGAGCAAGGAGTCGAAACCGGGATGGAACGGAAGCTGAGATCCGGCCGGACATGGTGTAAGACCCGGCCGGACCATAAAGGTTTGGTGATGGGCCGTGACTGCTGGCATGGAATTGGTGTATGAAAAGGAAATAATTTCCTAAGTGGGAATTAGTTTCCCAACACCAAGTCAACTCCTCACCCACGTGACATTAAGAAAGAAAAGGAATGTTAATTCATTTTGGAATTATTTCCTTGTTCTAATTGTACTCCTTCTCTCTCAAGGACTCCGGGTAAATAAGGTTTTGATCAGGATTAGGTTTTGGTATCCCTATAAATATATTGTGATAGCCACCATAATATTGGTGTACACTAGAAAAATTAGCCAGAGAGAATCTGTGAGTCACAAAGAGAGCCAAGTGAGTGCTAGCCCTTAGGGCGTGCCTTTAGGGGTTTTCCATGGATGAGTTGAAGCATGTCTAGGGTTTTATGTGTAATGGGAGTGTTTACATGGAGAGGTTATCTCCTTGCTATATAGAGCGCTTTATTGTAAACAGACACGGATTGTGATATTAGTGAAATATCCTGATTTGGCAGTGCCCCAGATGTAGTCATTGTTGTTGACGAACTGGGTTAACAAATATTATGTTCTTTTCTTGTTGATTACTTTCATATTATTCGTATGCATGGTTGTTGTGTCTCACCATTATCAGAATTGTATGGGCACGAAATGCACAGATATACCACAATTCCCAAACAAAAAGCCACCGGTTTGGCAAAAGTAACTTGGTCAATGATACTGCCTCTTTTGGGGGGAATGAAAGAAAGGGAGATGTATGCTAACAAAATTGGTCATATACATCTTCAACGTCTTAACTAAATTTTCAACGTCTCACGCAGAGACGGCTTTCGTAATTCACAAATGCGTGCCACCAGAGCACAGTAGATTTGCAGATCAATTTTCAAAAAAATATTGCAAAATATATCAAATTAGGGCTTGAAAGTTGTCTGATTAATTGAAGGGAGTCAGGCAATCAAAGTAGTTTTTTCTTTCTATTTGGAAGGCAATCAGGGTAGTTTGATTGTATTGATTATTGAATTCAGATTGAGATGAAAGATGAATGAAAAAGTATAGATTGATTACCTCGTGGAGCTCAGGGGACTGTCGCCGGAAGAGAGGAAGAGAGTCGGGGAATGTCGCCGGAGGAGAAGAGAGTAGGGGAGTGTTGTCGCCGAAGCAGTAGAGTTGGGTCTAGGCGAACGAATTAGCCCTTGTTGATCTGAACCATTGTATGATACGGACAAAAAGCCAATGCAAAAAGGTGTTGCTAAACACACGCGTGCGTAAAATCATCAAAGTACAGTAGTGTTGTATTTAAAATTCCAAACATACTTACCGCTGTACTCCTTCCGTCCCATCTTAAACTTTAAAAAAAAAATAGGCACAACAATTAAGATGAGAATTTTTATACTCCCTCCATCCCAACTTAAACTTCAAAAAAAATTTGGGTTCAAGAATTAAGAAAAGTTGATGTGTTGTGAGTGTAGATAGTTTGATAAGAGAGAGAAAGTGGGGTAGGGAAGTAGTTAGTGGGTAATGGTTGTGAGTATGATATGTGGGGCCTACAAATAAAAAAACAAAAAAAGTTTCCATTTTGGGATTTTGAAGTTTAAGATGGGATGCCTAAAATGGAGATTTTTGAAGTTTAAGATGAGACGGAAGAAGTATTATAAAATATAGATAGTGGGGTAGAGTGTTGTGAGTATAGAAAGTGGGTAGGAGAGAGAAAGTTGGGTAGAGAATAGTTAGTGGATAGTTGTTGTATGTATGACATGTAGTCCCACTAAATAAAAAAATATAAATAACTTTCATTTTCTGGATTTTGAAGTTTAAAATGGGACACCCAAAAGGAAAATTTTTGAAGTTTGAAATGAGACGGAGGGAGTATTATTTATTAATTTTACGCGTGTGTACAAAAACTCCCATGCAAAAAAAGGAAAAAGGAAATATTATCTTTGTCCCAAAGTAAGTGTCCACCTTTTTTGCATGTTAGCACAAAAGAACTTTGAGCTATAATTTTATGTTGATTTAATTATCATAATGAAAATATATAACTTGTTTCTTAGACTCCATTATATATACTATCAATAACAATTTTTAAATTTTCATTAAAATAATTAAATCAACCCAAAGTTATTGATCAAAGTTCCTTCGTGCTAACATGAAAAAAGGTGGACATTTACTATAAGACGGAGAGTACCAAGTTTTTGAAATAATGTGGCTATTTACAACCAATAATTTACCAATACCCACTTTACTAAATACAGCCACCTATTTGTTACACACTCACTTGTCCTGTTTTACCCTTATTAAAAACATTCCACACTTATACACAGACTCTCTTCCTTTCTCACTCCTACACACGACACATGCACAAAATAGAGTCACAAAATCTTGCTCATAAAATAAAGTGTCGATATTTTATTGGTTGCATCGATAGTAGACCCATCATACTCTAATTAAAAGCACAAATAAAATCATTACACCTAGGATTTTGTGAGCAATATTTTGTGACTTTTTTATGCCTCTTCTAGTATTATTTCGACACAGCACATGAATATCTACCAAGAAATTAATAAAAACAACAACACAAGAGCACTGGCTTCTGAATTATAGGCAGTGGGTGTCAACTTTTCTTTTTACTTGATCACAAATTTTCTATTTGGTAGAAAGGGTAAATAGTAGGGCTGTATGAATAAAGTGGATTTTTTTCTCAAACAATTCTTTTTTAAAATAATATTTCCCAAAATGACAACCCTTCAAAACTATTTGTCAAAATGACCACTTTTTCAAAACTCGCTACTACGGTACCGCCAGTAACGAATTCGAAAAAAAATCGCTTAAACTCGCTACTGTGAATAGCGAGTTCTGGTTTCCTTTTTTTTTTTGTATTTTACAATTTTTTTTTTCCTGAGAATTTCGGGGTTTTTTTTTATTATTATTATTATTATTTTACATTTTTTGAGAATTTCGGAGAAGTTTTATTAAATATAAACTCGCTATTGGTAATAGCGAGTTGACATTGATTAATGAGAATGTGTTTAAATTAAAGTAAACTCGCTAATGGGATTAGCGAGTTTAAGTGGCATGAATTCGCTAAGGGCTCATTTGGTAGCTTGATAGGATTAGCGCGTATTAATAATAGAAAGATTATTAATTGGGGGATTAATTACACCACCTTTTTTAGAGGGGATAAGATTGGATAAGAAGTTTATTTGAGTTGTACCTAGGATTAATAATCGGAGTGCATTTAGTCTACCAAACACCAAGATTATTGGGCTAATAATCATATCTAACTCTAATCAGGCTACCAAACGAGCCCTAATAGCATTAGCGAGTTTACTGAAGTTCCAACAATCCTACCAACACATGTAACAAACTAACATATTTAACATATTAACATGTACCAAGCGTATTTTAACACCTATAACAAACAAACATATTCAACACGTAAATAGAACAAAATATCAATAGATGACCACAACCCGACCACATATGAAATGTCTCAAATATTGCCATTACGGAGTTAATCTGTAAAGGTCCTTTTTTTCCTACGCTTGTAAGACTTTTTAGGTACTTCTCCCCCCCTAACTTGCGTAACACATTCACCCTGTGTATCCTGACCCCGTGTGCCAAGAGATGCATCTGTCTGAATCTCTACCCGAGTAACCTCACCTTGTGCCTCTGTTTCTGTCTGAGTCTCTGCCCAAGTAACCTCACCTTGTGCATTTGTCTGAGTCTCTACCCGAGCTTCCTTCTCTAGCTGTAGCTCTTGGTCCTCCTCTAGCTCATCCACTAAGTGTTGACCAGGTTTTCTATGTGGCACTCCCTGAACACGACGACGTGGATCTCGAGGTTGTCTATCTGGCACTCCCTGCATTCGATCAACGGGTGCTGGGGGTACTCGAGCATCAAGCCGCTGCTGTTGTCGAATATGTGTAAGAGAAAATATGATTAGATGCCGCATTTGAAGCCTATAGTTATCCACCTCCAACTCATGGGCGATGCTTTCCTCGTTAATTTCACGCAAACGTTGTAAGTATTCCACCTGTTAACATCAATAAGGCAAGAATGTTACTAAATTATTTTTACAATCAATAAGCCCAAATATTAAAAACTTTGTATAATCATATTCACTTCCAAAACCTTCGAAGATATTGGCATGTGATCTGTACCCTGTATCCTCTGCATAGATCGGGTTCACAATTAATGAACGTGTGATCTTCTTGAACCAGGTCATGTATGGATGGGCATAATCCATCACATGTTCACCCAACTCACCATTTACCACGCTCTGAGTTCATTCCATAATGATATGTACTCACCATGTTCAGAATCCCAAGCCACATGTCCTCTACCCCGGCGATCAATACTATGCAGATATTCCTTTGTGTCACTTGGATCGGGGACCAGCTGTGCCATACCAAACTGCATCATAACTCGATCAGGTAGGTACCACTCTACCATGTCAAAGCAAATCAGAGGTGCCTGCGTCCTCCATATAGCATGCCAAACAATTTGATCCTCAGTGAGAGACGATAATTGATCTCGATAGGCACGTAGGTTATATGCATTAACATGCAAATAAGATAGGGACCCATTCCACCTGGCGATTTAAAAAAATAATTAATAATTTGTTATGTAAAAAACGAACTTGTAAGAATCTAAAGGTAGAGTGATTGTAGTTTATCTACACCCCAATGGACAGTCGGGTAAGTTCGGCTGCACATTCTGATCTTCCTTAACAACTATTGGTTGTGTGGGCAACAACCTCTCCCATGCCTAAAGCTGATTGTATTAGAAGCAAATCAGATTAATGGAATATAATTAGAAAACTTACATAAAATCAAACATGTATCAAAAAAATACAATTATCATACATGTACAATAGAGAGGAATCCACTACAATTACTGGTCCCGGGCAAAGTCGCAGTACAAAGTTCCCGATACAAAAAGGCCAAAGAAGCACTACCCCAGCTATATTCATGTATCTTCTCAATATCTCTAAGTAGGGGAAGATACATCAACTTCACCTTATTACTTGTGCGATCAGGCATCACAATTGACCCGAGGACGGCCAATATGTACGCACGCGTGTACCTATCAACCACAACCTCTGTTGTATTTTTCTGGTAGCTTAGAAAATCGGTAAAGTGACCTAGAAGCCACTTAAGCTTCAAGTACCCTGGTTCAATCTCACTATCAGGTGGTCTAACACCTAATAACTCCTCACATAATCGCACCAACTCGGAAGCAACCTCGTGGTGTCAGAACCAGTAACGGGAATCCCATTGATCGGTAACCCTGACAACATACTTTAAAGTAATAGTCATCTCTCCAACAGGGAAGTGAAAGTTGTGGGTGTCCTGACGCCATCGCTCAACCAATGCTGTAAGCAAACCCCAATCATACGTGATTTTCCTAGTTTTGTAAACCCCGTAGAATCCTGCTACTACTAGTCTCTCCTGGATCCTCGAATCTAACACTTCTGGTGGAGGCGAACCACGACGAAAAGATAACTTCTCAACATGTCTTCCAACCCAAATATATTCACTTCGGTGCTTATCCTGTAATCTCAAAACATCTCGTTTCAGAGGTCCCGGATCAACAAACGGCTCAAGAAGCTCCCCATGTTGATGTTCTGCATTCATCTATAACACAAAATTCATCAAATTTATAACTCAATTTAACAACAATTGAGTTACTTGAAATGGCGAGTTTCAAAGACGGATATAAAACAAAAGAAGGAAGACTGACTGAAAGCATGAAACACAAGAAGAAAAACTGTTACAGGATTAACATATATACCTCTATATTTATAGAAGGGGGGCCTTAAGCTGCAAATTTGTTGCTTTTATTCAACTATTCAGAATCACATTTTTGGCTCTTCTTTTATTCATTTCCATGTTCTCATGTCATGCTATATGTTAGTTGCCATAAACATCTTTGATATGAAGCTAATAGAAAACCATTAACATATTCCTTTTAATCACAGATGAAGACACCTGCTTCAACATCAGTAGGCATACATTTAATATTCTGTAAGAGCTTCATGGTTTTGATTCCCATCAAGATAATCAAAAGTATCTTAAATTATTACTCAAAGTTCATTCGCATCAAAAAAAGAGGGACTAACTTTCCGGGAGATAAGGGGTATTAGTAATTACTTATATTAGAGATACTATTGTTTGAATCTCCACAATCGCCTAATTCTCCCCCGCTCAGTGTTTGTTGTGCGTGTGTTGCGTGCATATTTTTGTCTATTAACTGAGTTTTGTTAAATACGCATCTGTGGTTAGCGAGGTCTTTAATAATCACAACTCACCTACTCCTTAATCAGCGTTTTCTAATTACGTGAACTCGCTAATACAATTAGCGAGTTTTGATTTCATATTTTTTTTCCGAAAATTTAAAATTAGTTTTCATAAAATACGAAAAAAGGGTAACTCGATATTACGAGTGGCGAGTTGAAGCGATTTTTTTTCCATATTCGCTACTGGCAGTAGCGAGTTTTGAAAAAGCGGTCATTTTGGCAAATAGTTTTGAAGGGTTGTCATTTTGGAAAATATTATTTTAAAATGAATTATTTGAGAAAAAGATAGAATAAAATGGTTGTGTTTTTCTCAAAAAAAAAAAAAAAAAGGGTTGTAAATAGCGCCACTTTTGTTTTGGTGGGGGAGTATCTAATTGGGTGGTGTTATACACACCTGTAAAACTTATAAATACACTCGTAAGTAGCTTAACAATTTAAATAATACAACACTATAAAGCACAGTTACGGGTGTATTCGTAAGTTTGACTAGCGTATAACAAGACCCTATCCAATTTAACACGTTTGGACCCTTTTGACAGTCGATGCACCACCGGAATCAAACCCCCCAATTACCGTCGGACGGACAGTTTCCAAAAAATGCACGGAGTATCTCGGAACGCTCCGATCCCACCAGAATTCAGCGCTTCTAAAGCTGCTGAACTTCGTTCTCTCCAATCTCAGTTCCTCCACAATCATCACCAACGCATGTATATCTCTCTCAATCTCAATCTCAATTTCTGAATCTGTATCTATTCATGAATTGATATGTTCTTCATTACTGATAATCTATATTGCGATTTGTTTAGCTACACGAAAGAAGCCCTAGTGCTCAATGCGGATCTTTTAGAAGCTAACCCGGAGTTCATGACCGCTTGGAATTACCGGAAACTCGCTGTTGAGTTCAAACTCAACAATCGATCTGAGGCGGACCAGGCTGATCCCGATTTCGTCAAATCCATCCTCGATGTTGAACTGCGAGTGGTAAGTTGCTACTTTAACATCTTGATCTGTTGGTTTTCTTTGCTGTCACGGACTTGGGAAATGAACTCAAAATTTAGCATCAGCTGATGACCCATTTTGGATGAATATCAAGGATTTAACTAGTGGTTAATTACTAGTACCATTTATCGAACAATTGGAGTGTAAATGTTAGATCATAGAATGGTGAATTGAAGTTAACGGTTAAGTAGATGGAATCGTATAGCTAAATAGACAGAGCTTATTTAAGTGATTCTAACTGAAAACAAATGACCAATCAAAACAAGAATAAAGCATGAGGTATCGATCACTGCTTTCATTATCCCTGAAGGAACTTAATCTTTTTTCTTTCGAGTAATTTAAAGCTATTTTTGTTTATTGCACTAACTAACCTTACTATTCTTCACCACTTTTGGAGCCATGTGTGGGAATTGGGCATTTAAGGGACTGGCAAGAGCTTCATGAGTTCCATCCTTTTTGTATTTAGCACAGATTAAAGTCAAATAACGTAGTGCTTGCAAGTATGCTCTCAAAATATGGCCTCTTGAACTACTGCCTCCGTCCCGAAACAAGTTGCACCATTTAGGAGTTGCACGAGAATTAAGGAGAGAGTATATATATTTAAAAGTATTGTGAGTGGGAAAATGGTTGTCAGTATGATGATTTGAGAGTGGGACTCGCAATATAAGTGTGTGAGTATAACAAGTGGGGTAGATTGAATAAAAAAATGTTGGACACTTTAGGAAGTGGGACTTAGCAATGGGACACTCAAAAAGGAAATTACTGCAAGTTGTTTTCTAACGGAGGGGGTATACATTAAGTGGTTTAGAAAGAGTAGTAAATATTTTTTTCTGAGTCAATTAAACCTCGATGTGTAATATAGTCCATGGTATCAAGTTCCTAAAATGTTTTCCTCAGCCCTTCAAATTGGTGAGCATAATTAATTTTTTTTTCTGAGTAAAATTATGCTTTGGTTTTTATTATATCTTGTTATATTTTGTAGGTAGAGAGTGCATTGAAGAAGAATTTTAAGTCTTATGGAGCATGGTATCACCGTAAATGGGTGTTAAGCAAAGGACATTCTTCAACAGAACGAGAATTGAAGCTTTTGAATATGTTCCAGAAAATGGACCCCCGTAATTTTCATGCATGGAATTACAGGAGGTAAAATTCTAACATACTAGGCATTTGGGATGCTTTGTTGTTGAAGTGACCTTAGTTGGTTGTTTTTCAGATTTGTAGCCGCATTGAAGAATATATCGAAAGAGTCAGAACTGCAATATACAACAAATATGATAAATGATAATTTCAGTAATTATTCTGCCTGGCACAACCGTAGGTATGTCTGTGTCTATATTCAACTTGAGATTTTAAATTATGTTGATGCAAATGTGTGAGCTGGGGGGGGGGGGATGGCGATGGATTGTGATTTTTATTAATTCGTAGATTTGTTGGTAGGGAAGTCACACTATTTATCTGGTTGCTTATCAATTTGGTAATTATGCTGGTCGGGCAATGATAATCTTCTAAGGCTGGTTGTTATACTTGGAAATTCTTGTGGTTATAGATACTGAATTCCCTCTTCAATTCGTAATGAATTGTCTCCCTAGTCCCCATTTTTTATTACTAAATCTTCTACAGTTTAAAATAGAAATTATAGATTATAAATAGATTCCATCCTGAAAAGCATTGGTTATACATTTTTAGTTCACTGATGTTATAAAAGAAGTGAACAAAAAAATAAAATAAGAAGAATATCCCATTTGACATGTCAGTCCGGCACCAGTGAATCTATGTATACAGGAAAATCATTAAATGTGGTATCATGAGGGTTGCTCTCCTTCTATTAGTGAAACAGACATTTGACCCGGGCTTACCTCCTTATCGTCTTTTAGGTTACTTGTTTTAGGGATTTCTGTCATTCTGCTTACTCCACAAGTGTTTTTAACTTTTATCAGACCCCTTTAAAAAATTAGTATTCATGAGCAAAATCATACCCAGTACAATGAATCTGAAATTTGTGGCAGTTATGATTTTTTGTAGTGAAACGTGTAATGCTATTTCCTTCTGTGATTGTTTTGGTGAAACTTTAACAAGTCATAGGAACTTGATGGGCTTTCATGGTACCCTTCCCGTTGATGTAGACCCATATTATTTGGTGAAATGAGTACACAACGACAAACAGTAAGCTTGAATGATTTTGTGTTCAAGGCTGACGCGCTATTGTGAAAGAGTTTGTTTGCCACATTCACTTTTATGCCTTAACTATATGCACCAATATATTAGATCATGATGCATAATCGTAGTCTCAGATCCCTCAATCTCTTGATACACGCCCCTGTTGTCTTACCCATAGTATATCTCTATTGTGGACTTCTAACCACATTTGTTTTGGGTTCCTCTTGTCTTCTCTTCCTGCATGCTAATATTGGATTAAATCTCCAAGAATAACGTGTTGCAAAGAAAATCTCCTCCATAATGCTAGCTCATTTTCCTTCCCCTTTAAATACACTGATCATGGTGCTTCACAGCTTTTCATTAATTTGTTGGTTTTAAGGAGCACTGCACGTTGTCATTTTTTTTTTATCTAAAAAAATGTCATTCCTTTCTGTTTATGTGTCATGTTGATTTCTTCTATTTGCCTTACCGAAGCACTTATGCAGTGTCCTCCTGTCTCATTTACTGAAAACAAAGGCCCAAGGATATTTCCCCAAGGAGAACATATTAATGGAGGAGTATGACTTTGTACGTAGTGCTCTTTTTACTGACCCTGATGATCAAAGTGGCTGGTTTTATCATCTTTGGCTTCTGGATCAAACGGTTACGTTAGGCATTCCTACATTGGTTTCTACTTGGCCTCCTCATGGTTCTGATCTTTGTCTTCCAATAGACCAAGATGATTGTGCTTTGTCCCCATCCACAAGCTCCCAAGCTAAAGCTGGAAAGATACCTGTCATTTTGTATTTTAATGAAATGGTTGAAGGTGTGAACTCGTCAACGGTAATTCTTCAAACCGAGAAAGATGGAGTTATGGATCTTAGTTGGAGTCCTCTTTCAACAACTAGCTTCAGGTATGCCCAAGCATGGGTGACACATCTAAACTTTCCCAAAGAGGAGTCCCAAAATTCAAAGACTTATCCTTATCCTGTAAAGATTACAATTGGACACTCTCAAGGCATAATTTCACTGAATGGTGTTCCTTATAGCCGTCCCTCTTATGTTGCCTTTACTGTATGCACTCGTCCCCATGATTCACAAGACTCTGAAGAGCTCTCTTTAGGGAGAATTACAATGAGAGATGAAAGTTTCTATACGCATGAAGCACACAATAAAGATTCAAGCCATCTCTTTAACTGTCTTTACCCACAGACAAGCAATGAGGAGGATGAATGCACATGGAATCATGAGACGATTGCTAATGAAATAGCTCACTGTCGTGAATTGTTGTCAGAAGTGGACTGGTAAATTTTCCGTTCAAGTAACAGAATTACTTCAAGCTCAATGATGCTTGTTCAATCTCTAATCCTCTTTGTCCATGCAGTAAAATTGGAAAGCTAACACTTGCAAGACTATTGATGGCACATGATGCTATGCTGTCGAAAAGAAGTCCAACTGCTCCAAGTTCGGTCCACTCAGAAGAAGTTTTACAATTATATCGTGATTTAACAAAGCTGGATCCAACACATTCTCGATACTATGAGGATGAATACAGTTTGGTCCTGTTAAAGAAGGTAATCACTCCTTTCAACTGGGCCGGTAGTGGAAAGCAATGGCATACTGTTCATTATGATTTGTCGCAATACTCTTCCAAGGTTCATCTGATTGCAAAATCTAAGTCGTTTGAACTACAAAGTAAAATGTGTTCTTTACATGTGTAGGAATGCACACATGCTTTATGTTGGCTTTAACTGAAAGAGGTTCCATTAGAATTTGAGCTTGGCTCGGATAGCTGAAGTAGGATTAGTTTAAATCGCGTCGACTGTAATGCTACTTCAATGATTTGAAATTCCTAGAAAGCTCATCCTGGTGTTGCCACTATGTGATTGACTTTGTTTCCTATTACACAAAATAATAAATTTTAATATTATGGAAAATGAAAATAAGGTTTATATTAATGGTCACCTAATATTT
Source organism: Campanula takesimana (assembly GCA_026119855.1). Classification (NCBI taxonomy): domain Eukaryota; kingdom Viridiplantae; phylum Streptophyta; class Magnoliopsida; order Asterales; family Campanulaceae; genus Campanula; species Campanula takesimana. The sequence continues at coordinate 357,080 of JAOWBW010000618.1, read as the reverse complement.
GACCCAGGTGAGGATTCAATTTCCTGTACGAATTTTAATGTTTTTAGATAGCTGCTCGAATTTGGGAAAAAAAATATATGATATGTAAGCCTCAAACTGTTATGTTCCTTGCATATTTCACTCCATATTGGAATTTGGGAATGAGTTTCTCTCGAGACTTGTAAATTTTCCTCGAAAGTATCTGTACCTAAATCCAGTCATTCTGCAGGCAACTTCCAGTACAGAGTCTTTGCTTGGTTACTGCTACCAATATAAAGACTCAATTTCCTTGAACATCAGCGATTCTACCTGTGTACGGTTCAATAACATGTCTTTATCGCGTATTGGGTCCTTTGAGCAGTTACTGTGGGTACAAATGCTAGACCTGAGCCACAATAAACTTCGGTCTATTGAAGGTAAATTATTCACTACATATTTTGCATTGTTCATACATAGTTTTTAAACATTTGGTTCTTTAAGCTGAACTCCTTGCCTATTTCTTACATCCGTCAGCCGAACTGCTGTCACTGATTCTCTTCAGCTTTTAGTTGTTTCTGATGAAAGTTCTTAAATCACCTTTTTTTCCGCATTTTTTTCCGAAAAAGCATCCATATCGATTATAGAAGAGATGAAATTGATCAGCTGTTGCATCCTTTATACAGGATTGGGAGCTTTGCAGCTTCTCTCATGCCTGAATCTTAGCCACAATAAACTCGAGACTTTTACTGCCTTGGATCCTTTGAAGCTGCTGAAGACACTGAAAGTGCTGGATATCTCGTGCAATGAGATTGGTGCGCACACTGTTGACACAAGAAGGTATTTAAGCTCTTCTCCTTTGTCCCATACAGTAGCAAGGGATTGGAACTATGAGGATATTTCTACAGCGGACGCCAATGTGACAAACTACTGGGAAGCTTACTCAGCTTTTAGGGGCTTGAATTTGATGCAATTAGATATTATGGGGAATCCGGTCGTTGATGAATGTTTTCGGTTGTTTCTTCGTAAGTTATTGCCTAAACTTAAATGGCTTGATGATGATGAATTGCATTGATTTATTGTGTATGCTGTCGCGCTCCTCACATAAGCATCTTTTCATGTGTTACATCATTCTGTATTGTTACATTCACCGACTTTTTGACATAGTTTAGAGATAATGTTTTATCTGGGAGATTTGAGGACTTCTCAGGGTTAGAAATCTCTGGTTTTTCTGTTCTTGACCCAAATTTATTATGGAAGTGTTTACTTGCTACAGCAAGTTAACAATGTTAAATGAAGTAACTATTTATTTTTATCTTATTTGACAGTTACCGGTGATATTCTTGTGTGATATAGATCAACCCTATTGCGACTTTTATCCAATGAGCTTAGCTATAGAATATTGCCTATAAAGGTCATCTTTTAGTTGTCGAATCGAAGCATATGTGTGCATTGATTTCAACAGGAATAGCGATATACAATTTGTAGATATATATGGGTGTGTATATAGCTTTTACCGAATGCACATAACTGGAATTTGTGATGAATGTTGCAACAAGGATAGATAAGATGGAACAATAAAAGATGAGTAATACAGAGAAAAGAGGGAGTGAGTAAAGACGATCCAGACTATTAATGACACCCATGATGGTTGAGGCAGCAATGGAGTCAAGTATCTGAACTGGACGCTCTTAGCAATGCAGAAATTGAGGAGTTTGATCATCGTAGTCACGAAGGCATCTTGGATTTTCCTAGCTACATTGCCTGGTAAGCAATCCTGATCCAAATTCTTTGTAAAATTTAGCATGTATAAGTCAACAATGATGCTCATAACCACTGCCAAGAGAATGTAGTACCACATAACTCTCATTTTGAAAACGATTTGTGAATAGTTTCGTGTTCTTGACTCCCTCTCTCTCTTTGCGTGGATGAGATGAGAATGAGAGTTATATACATCAAGTAGACTATTTATACACTTGTTGATGTAGGAAGCAGGAAGATTCTTTGGCAAGTTGCTTTGGTTTAGGAGAATACTCTGTAGTACAGTACAATTATTTGTCTTGGGGAGCAAGGGGGTCAAACTTGAAAGCCAGAATAACAAGTAGGTAGAAAACTTGGAGAAGACGTTGTCAACCTCTAACTAACAGCTCAACTAGTCAATTTAAATAAGTGAAATGGGATCACCTCGTTTCGATTGGTCAACTTGGTGAGACTGGAAGCAGGAAGTATCACATTCCCAAACTGCAAGGCCAAGTGTGTATAATATATAGAAATAGTATTAAACAAAATGTAGCAAAAGGAGGAATCATTTGTCTTGGGCAGCAAGGGGTCAAGCTGGAATTAACTATTAAGTTGGAGCAATAATGGAGTACTTGATAGAATTAGAAACCAATCCGAGTGAGTGAGCTTGATAGAATTAGAAACCAATCAATCATTTGTTGGCTCGTCTTGATTTATTGACGGATTTGAATTTACGATATGAACAGAAATACATTTTTCATAAGAGAATTACTCAATCTCTCCGAAAATAAGTGCTACATTTGAACTTTAAAGACAATCTGCTTGGATGAGGACATGTGGAGAAAGATGACTATTTAAAGTCAAACCAGATTGCTAAAGGTTCCCCCGTCCTCAACATTTCTCGTTTGACTTGTTAAGATTATAACCTTACTTTGTTTCCTTTAGAAATATTACCACACTTTTGGATAAACCAAAACATAAAGTGGAACTATTTCTTCAGTACAGAGGGAGCATTCAAGAAAGTATGGTGTACTTATTTATCAGATTATTTGTTTTTAGAAATATCTGGTTTAGTTAGTAATCCAGCATATTTATCTGGAATGCTTTTAGGTTCATAAGTAAAAATATTAAGTCTTGGGGGGTTTTGTAGGTAGATCAGTTTAACAAGTACTACCTCTGTCCCTAAATGAGTGTCCAAATTTCATTTTAAGAGACACTGAAAATCTCAACTTTGTTGTACAATTTGGTAGCAAATATTCATATATAATCGTGTAATCTCCTTTTCAAACATTTAGTTTTGCACGTATAAAGAAACCGGTGAAAAAAATTTCGAAAAAAAATATTTAGGGAGAAAGTATTGCTAAAAAAAAGACACTCATTTTGAGACAAAGATTTCTTGAAAATGGACACTCATTTAGGGACAGAGGGAGTAGCAGATATCCGGATATTGCTTAAATGATAAGACCCTTTCCTTGAGCGCGGGTATTGACTACAAGACTCAATAGTCGGATCAATTGGGGTCAATCCTTGTTATGGGCTCATTGAAGTGAATCGGTAGATCGCTTATTGCCCAAAAACAAAAAAGAAGTTCTCGACTTATATTTCACCTCATCAGGCAGTGTGCCTGCTTGGATGAGAGAGTATCTAGAGAGAGACGAGTGATTTATGTTTGAGTTAGCTTGCTGTTCTGTGCTGACTTGGTTCATTGTAAAAATATGTAAATACATATAATCTTATAAGTAGCAGAGATTCTGTCTTGGGGGGCTCAACCTGGAAGGTTTCAAAAATCAGTCAGTAAGAACCAAATCTCTTACGGTGGAAGTGTCCCTTCACTTGTTGCGGTAAGTTGAGTATGTTTGAACTGTATAAGTCTTTCATTGTTACCCTAGTGGTAATTGACTGTGAAATTGGATAATCTAGATTCATTTCACTGCTATATTTGGTTCATTTGTATGCTTATCCGTTACAGATAAACCATGCCTAGGAAATTCTTCCCGGAATAAATGTCATAGTTGACAAGTCAACATTTAAAACCTTTTTGTTATATTTCCTCGATTACCCCAACATATTCACGTGCGTATAGGGATTGTTGTTCACAACACGGCTCCCTGCACTTCCCATGGCATTGCAATGTTTGTGTCTACTACTTAGGAAGATCACCAAACTTTATATCCTGCTTTTAGAAATGCCACACTTATTTTGGGACAAACTAAAATAGGATGTAGGACATTGATTACGGATGGAGGGAGTAGATAGATCATAGATAAGTGCGTTTGTGTATGTCTGGCTCAGAAGGAGGATAGTCTGAATACTGTGATTAGTAAGAACTCAGAAGTGAGGTTTACAATTGCATTCATGCTCAAAAAGAGGATAGTTTGAATACTGTGATTAGTCAGAAGTGAGGTTTACAATTGCATTTAAGAAACATAGCTATCACATAGAGATCTTCAATCATGCTTGTGATCTTTTGAAATCCTATCCGTCTGGATCTGAGATTTTTGAGAATTCTTTACTACAAGTGACCTTACTAGGGGTGGGGTGGGGGGACCTCCATACAGCTTGCTTGAAATAACAATATTGTTTCGGCTGTTGTACATCATTGTTGTGCTGGGGCTTATTATCTGGTGGATGCTTGCATAAAAAAGTTGAAGCGGCTTTAGGTTGGTAACAGAAGTCGTCTTTTGGTCCTCCTCACTTACCCATTAAGCCCACGCCTAGTTGCGTATGTACAGATTTGAAGGCAGGCTGCTTGTGCCCTATGATATTCAGTAATAGTAAGAAATGACAGATTGACTCAACACAACCCAACTTAGTAACAAGATTGTTGATTGTGAAGGAAAAACTGGGATCAACTTTGCAATGCAGAAATTGATTAATTTGATAGTTATTGTGGCAATATCGCCCTCTTGAAGACTCCTTTCTGCACTAGCATTAGCTGGTAATTGAGCTGCGTATTCAGATCTAACAAAGTATCTGTAGATGAAATCTGAATCAGCTGTCGTTTCATTCTGGTCCAAATTTATTGAGGGGATTTGGGAGTAGAAGAAGCCAAGATTGAAAGCCACAGCCACTGCCAAGAAGATACAGTACCATATATCCCTCTCTTTCATCATACTACTCGCTCTTGTTTTTGGACTCCTCTCTCTCTCTCTCTCTCTCTCTCTCTCTCGATTTGATGTCTTAACAGGCAATGTGGTTCTTGGATGAGGGAGCAATTAGAAAGAGGACTTATTTATAGTTGGTGCAACTTGCAGAGTATATATATATATATATATATATATATATATATATAGAGAGAGAGAGAGAGAGAGAGAGAGAGAGAGAAAGAGGAAGAGTCCTTTGTAAAGTATTTTGTTGACTTAGTTTTATAATTACCCTACTCGAAAAGCGTATTAAACAAGGTTTAAGTGCATACGAATATATATATATATATATATACATATATATATATATATAGGAGTATATGTAGGTGCTCAAATGAGAATTTGGATACATTAGGTAACAACCTAATGTATCCAAGTAATGTATCCAAGTGAACCATTAGATACATTAGGTAAAAACCTAATGTATCCAAGTTTCACGGTTCTCACGATATTTAGGTTCTCACAGGAACACGACCCCAGGAGTATATATATTGTCTTGGGGAGCAAGGGTGGAATCATCGTGGAAGGTGGAGCTATAAAGAAATAGAAACTTGGAAAGTACGCTAAAATATTTGACACAATGCAGCTAGTGGAGTATATATTAAAAAACTTTGATTAGTTCCTAAAAGATAGAACACCCTTGCACACAACACATCTGTCATCCAAATATTTTAATTGTCACACAACACCAACACATGACACCCCCAAAATACAGACAATTAATTAATGAACATTCATTTTGGGACGGAGAGAGTAATACGTTTGTATGCTTGTGAGAGCCCGCGCTCGAACCTAAATCCGCACTCGGTTTCACACAATGGTTTCATCTCGAAGTTTTAAAATTGCAAGAGTCGCCACCTCGCTTTATTTTAGGAAAAACGAAGACAAAACCTTTTGTTTTGAGAAAGTTGGTTCGGGGGCTAAGTTACGAGAAGATAAGGGGTTAGGCACTCTCCTCGCCCGTGATGGTATCTAGCATGCATGCCTCTTAAGTTCATCTTATGTCTTGTTTTTATGCCTTAACAAAATTGGTGATTAATATACAAAGGAGTCTTCATATTCTAGGTATGTTTGCTTAAACTCACAAATGAGAGTCGGTTTGGGTGGACTCTCACTTGGTTTTGAAAATGGTTTTGAGCATTCATATCAAGTAAAGGAGAGCACAAAATTATGTACAGATGGTGAATAAGTGGGAGACAAATCCCATATCAAAACAATTGTCCAAGTTCATATCTAAGTCCAGTTTATGGACTGTTGTCCATTCTCTTTTGATGTACCTGTCTCAAAAGTCATGCAATCTGGAAAGCAAGGGTGAGTAATCCTTCCTAATATATTGAACATCAACCATGATTTTTGTCTTGAGTTTAGGAGCATTTTATGATGTCCAAACAAGTTATGCAAGATGAACTCAAAAGCAGTTAGAACAGGAAACATGGTGTACATGCACGAAAGATCTATTGTTTGCATCATGAAAACGTGTGAATTAGGGATACCAAACATGAAACTTGTAAATAACATCTTGAATATTAAGCATGCCAAGTTGCAAGTCCAGAAAGCAAGTTTAAGTAGGTCAAAACACCTCTGACATTTTGATGTCAGAACAGCAAGTACATCAATCTGAGAGCAAAGAGTTGAAACAAAAAAAATGGAAAGATCCACTTATACTTGTTGGAAAAATATGATATTTGCATGCTCATTTTCCTCATTCTGTGTAGAGAAAAAACTCTTTTATGGACAAAGACAAAAAACCAGGTTTTATATGAGTAAGGGAGGTGACAAGACAGAGTGGTCAAAACTGAAGATCTTGTTGGACAGTTACACTATCATGAAAACAAACATCAAAACTCAACCAAATGAAGTGCTATGAACATGAAATCTTGTGTGTGCATATATATACATGTTAGTGACACAAAAGGCATGGCAAATCACCTATTTAGTCATGACTTGATGATTTTTTGCTTTGAGAAAGACAAACATAGACAGATTTGGGGTTTTAGATGAAAACACATGAAGACCTTGGAAAACCTCCCCAAACCCACAAATATGAACATTCAACATATATAATATACACAATGTATACAAGATCTAAGAACATATCAAGGCAAAACAACTAAGATATAACATTACAAACATTTATTTAACAATAACATGGCAGAGAACATCAACACTATATTTTTGGTTCATCAATGGAGGTCTAGCCTAACAAGTGGCTAGACCTCTTAACAAACTACATGAATATCTACATTTTACATATATGAGATTACAAGAAAGAAATGTTACCTAGGTTGTGCTTCCTTTGCTTCCAAAGGAAGACTTTTTTAGTTGCTTTTCTAGAGATGTTGTGCTTGTGTTTGAGAGAGTGTTTGTTGTGAGTTGTTTGCTTGTTTTGTGTGGGTGTTTAAGGTGGTGTTATGGTGATGATATGGTGGGGTAGTGATGGTGTATGGGATGAAGTTTGAGGGTTAAAATGAGTGTTCTTGAGAGGTAGGATGATGGAGAGAAAGTGAGAATGGATTGTGTATAGGATGGCTTGTGTGTGGTGAATGTCTATGAATTGTGTGGTCTCTCTCCTTTGAAAATGGATGAATGGAGATGTAATATGGATGGGGGAGGAGGTGAATGACCTTAGGTTACCCTTGCTTAGGCTTAGGAGGTCATTTAGGAGCCAACAACCCGAGTAGGAGCAGCTGGAAGTCCCCTTAATGGTCATTGAACAACCACATGTTGAAGAATGGGAAAACAGATCTGCCAGCAGGTCCTAGGGGAGCGGTACGGCTTGATTGGGGGAGTACTCCCCTCTAGGAGCCGTACGGTGGCCTTGGGGGGTCCTGGGGCAATCCAAATCTGCCACGTGTCGCGCTCCGATTGGCCCCTTCCTTATCCAATTGCCCAACCACTTGCTCATCAATGGTTGGCCTTCATTACTCCATGGCATGAATTTTTGCAACGTACATGAACCACAATTCTTGTTCCGGTGTTGGTTCTGCAACAGTCCAAGTTTGGTCTGAGTGCGCGCACTACGGTGCCCCGGTTGTCCGCGGGCCCAACATGAAAGTTGTTTGAAATAATTTTGTGGTCACGTCCGTCTATCTGAAATATGTTTATAAGTAAGAGATAACAAATATATATTTTTAAATGCAAAGAATGGACGGCAACGAGCAGATTCTAGGGGTGCGGGCCCCGTTTCGGGTCCCGCAGCTCAAAAATTGAAGTGCATGTCTGTTTACTCGTTTTTTTGCTCTGATCATGAATTTGAATTCCGTTAATCCATCCGATGCACCGATAAGGCTTGCGGCACTCGTGCGTAGCCAAATTGAGGGTTCTAGGTCAATTTTGGAGTTTAGACTGGTCAAAAGGGTTTGTCGGGGGTGCGAGATTGGGGTGTCTACAATGCTTACCATTTCACTTATTGCCATTTTACTTCAAAGCACCACAAGGCTTTGTATGTGGCACTAGTCTCAGGAAGGGATGGCAATGGGCCGGGTTTCTTCTAACCCGAACCTGACACACTCTTCAAGAACCATGAACCGCCCCGCCCCGAGGACTCGCTATCGGGAGCCGTCACGACCAGATTTGAGGTTGACCAAAAAGTCTGATTTTTAGCCCAACGTATTCCCAAGCCCAAACATAGACATCAATAAACTTGAAATCCTAGATTTCCTGTATATACTTTATATAGGTAATAGGTAGGGTAATGCGTAATTTTATGAATAAGAGGGGGATAACTGCTTTCTTAATTTGTACTTATTAATAACGATCATATATCAGATCAAAATATTGCGTTTAGTCTTACATTATATAAGACCAAGTGCGTATAGAAAGAAGGGGAGTATATAGAAGAACTAGGTTTATATAAATGTAGTTGATGGAGGAATCATTTGTCTTGTGACTTGTTTAGATTATGACCTTACATGTTTGGACCTCTTTATAATCGCACTCAAATAATATCCTTTCTTAGAAACGCGTTTTTTGCATAAACCAAAATAGAAAGTGGAGCTATTTCTTAGCACAGAGGGAGCATTCTGGAGAGAATGGTGTACCTCAGAATCTGGATTGGTTAGTACTTTAGAAGATATATTTGGAATTCTTTTATATTCTTAAGTAGAAATAGCAAGTGTTGGAGGTTTTGAAGGTGGAGCAGTTTAAGAAGTAGAAGTAGATACTTGAGACGACATTTCCAACTAAATATATTTGGAATTCTTTTATATTCTTTTATATTCGTAAGAACCAAATTTAGTACACTGAAAGTGTTCCTTCACTTTCTGCAGTAAGTTCAAAATGTTAAAACTGTACTTCCTAGTGATGATTGACAGTGAAATTGGATATCTAGCCTCATTAAACTGTAACTAAATACTCACTAGTACGAAAATTGAATTATTTGAAACGAATTAAAAAGTATGCTAAGGTAACAGACGTGATAGTACGTTACATATATTACGAGTTATAGATAAACCATGTCTACGTATTTCTTTCCCATAAAGTGTGGTCTTGGCAATCATCCAGAAAGTGTTAGTAGTATAGATAGATAAGCGCTTTTGTGTATATTTGGCTCAACAAAGGACAGTCTGAATATTGTGATTAGTCAAGAAGTGAGGTTTACAATTGCATTCAAGAAACATAGACAATTACAGAACTTATTCAGGAAATCCTATCCGTCTGGATCTGAGATTTTTGAACATTCTGCATTATCAGTGCCTTTAAAGAGAGAAACTCCATAGAGCTTGGTTGAAATAACGGGTTTGTGTTCATCATTGTAGTGGTGGGGATTATCATCCGATGGATGCTTGCTATAAAAAGTTGAGGCGGCTTCAGATTGATAACGGAAGTTGTCTTTTTGTCCCCTTCACTTACCCATTGAGCCTACACCTACTTGTGTACGTACGTACGGAGGTCAAATGAGAGAGATGACTGGGATGAACTGAAGGTAGGCAGATAATTGAGGAATGTGATATTCAGTAATAGTAAGACAAGACTGATTGACTCAACACGACCCAGCATAGTAACAAGATTGTGGATTGTGAAGGAAACACTGGGATCAACTTTGCGATGCAGAAATTGAGAAATTTGATCATTATATTGACAATATCGCCCTCTTGGACACTCCTTGGTGCAGCAACATTAGCTGGTAATTGAGCTGCATATTCAGATCTGTCAAAGTCTTTGTAGAAAGAATCAGAGTGAAGTCTCCTTCCATTCTGGTCCAAATTTATTGAGTTACTTTGGGAGTAGAAGCTAAGATTGAAAGCCACAGCCACTGCCAAGAAGATACAGTACCACACATCCCTCTCTTTCATCATGGTATTCGCTTGTGTTTTTGACTCCTCTCTCTCTCTCTTGATCTACACGTTGACTTATAACTCTTATTAACAGGAAATGTGGTGCTTGGATGAGAGATCGAGCAGATAGAAAGAGGACTTATTTATGGTTGATGCAGCTTGCAGAGGAAAGATATAGGAAGAGTCCTTTGTAAGATTCTACGTTGATTTAGTCACACTACTCAAACAGCGTATTAAACAAGGTTTAAGTGCGTACTTTTTGGAGATAAATATTCTAGTCGTGGGGAGCAAGGCGGGGGAATCATTCTGGAAGGTGGAGAAATAAAGAAATTAGAAAATGGAACCACGCTAAAAAATATTGACATAATGCAGCTACCATAGTTTGTTGATAAGCAAAAAGGCGGAGCTATAAAGAATTAGATATTTATTGGTTTATTAAGTATTTAGTACAATTATTTTGTCTTGGGGAGCAAGGGGGTCAAGTCAATCATGAAGGTGAAGCAGAATAACAAGTAGGTAGAAAACTCTGAGAGGACGTTGTCGGTTATTACTTTTTTTGGACATCTTTGGAATTGCACTATAAATGTATCCACTTTTAGAAATCTGACTATGCTTTTGGCACATACCAAAATAGAAAGTTGAACTGTTTGAGGGCGTATTTCTGTTAAGATTAGTGTGCCTTTATTTACCAGATTATATTCTATACACGCCTTCTTTATAATTTGGACTCCTTTTAGGTTCATAAGTAGAAGTATCAAGTCTTGGGAGTTTGATGATAGAGCAGTTTAACTTGTCCCGAAATGATCTTCATTTGCCATTTTTAACTGTCTCAAAAAGTTCTTCTCATTTCTACAACTTGGGCTTAAATGTATATAAACACAACATGGCTAGTGAAGCAAGTGTTCATATCCTTGAAAAGTTAGTCAAATGGGGAGATCATTTTGGGACGGGGAAAGTAGTAGACATAAAACATGCATAGGGAAATTCTTTCCCATCAAGTGTGGTATTTGTAATCATCCAAAAAGTGTTAGTAGTATAGATAGATAAGCACTTTTGTGTACGTTTGGCTCGACAAGTGGAACAGACAGAAAATTGTGATTAGTCAGAAGTTAGGTTTGCATTTCCATTCAAGAAGCATAGAGAGACAATCACATCGACATTTTCATTCATGTTTCATCTTAAAAAATCCTATCCATTTGTCTGTTGGGGAATCAGGGTTTGTTGATAATCTTGGATAATGATTGAATTGTGTATGTTCACTTTCCGAACAAAGTATTTCGACCCTTTATGCCTAGGTTACACGAAATCTTTGTATGGGATAAGACAATCAAGCAATCTGATTCTAGGCAAAGAGATCAGATCAAAACTTGGAGAATTTGTGTGTGTTTTCTATGTTTATTTGAGTCCAAATAATCTGTTTATAAACAGATTTTCGTCTGGAGCAGAAGAGAGACAATGGTTACATTCACAACAGTCATGACTGTCAACAGAAAGGGCACCTTTACACTGATTCAGTGTCTGCTCGGCCGTGTCAAGGAAATGTGCTCGGCCGAGCAGGCCTTTTTCCGTGACTTCTGTTTACTGTGAAAATCATGCTCGGCCGAGTTAAGGAAGTACTCGGCCGAGCAACTCCAGTTTGGCCTGTCTCTTAATTTTTGGGTAAATCTAGGGGTAAACAATACCACGGGACCCCAACAAGGGGCGCTGCCCCTTGACCCCTGCTTCTTTATCGTGGTCGAAAACATATTAACTCAAACGAGTGTGTACTCCACACTTTCCCTTACTCGTATCCGAGCCGAATATGAAATCGCATTGGTCTCTAGTAAACCACAATTACATAAAATCGTTGATGACACTAAAATCACCAACATTTCCCCCCATTTTAGTGTAATCCTCGATTTACTGATCATATAAATATATAATAAACATAACGAAACAAACAAATGCATAAATGAAAATGTCTTGCGATTGAATTTTCATCTTAGTATAATACACATTTCAAATACTCGAGAATCGGGGTGTCCTAACGATTGAACCCGTCAACTCTTATGAATACCTGAAGATACTATACACATAAGTTTCTTACAACTCTCTAAAGTTTATTCCTGACACTATTACAAGCCATGTGTCCCTATCCATTAATGAACATATAGAAAGCCAAGTCCTAGCTTCTTGAAGCGGCAAAACTTCATGTTCACATAGGTAGTTCTTTTAGTCTTGCACCTGCATTTGCAATTTTTCAAAAGAACTATTAAGAAGATATTCTTCAACCTAACTATCACTTGCAGGTCTTGAACACATACCTTGGGAAACATAATAACATGTGCTCCAATCTCCACCTGTGAGCTTTCCACATTGAATTCAAGCTTCTAACGTTGTATTAGAAGGGAATTGGGTATCTCACAACTAGAGGATTAGATGGACTTTAATCCCATCCCTATTGATGACTTATTCACTAAGTCTCTAGCTAACCCCTTCGTCAAGTGGTCAGCTAAATTTTGTTGAGACCGAACAAACTCAACTGAAATCACACCATTCATGATCAATTCACGAATCATACTATGTCTGACACCTAAGTGTCTAGACTTGCCATTATAAATCTGACTATAAGCCCTAGCCAATGTGGCTGCACTATCACAATGGATAGATATTGGCGATATCGGTTTTGGCCATAATGAAATCTCATATATCAAGTTTCGTAGCCATTCTGTTCTTTACCAGCAGCAGCCAATGCTACGAACTCAGATTCCATAGTAGAATTAGTAATACATGTCTGCTTCTTGGAAGCCCATGAAATGGCCCCTCCTCCTAGCAAGAACACCCAGCCACTAGTAGAAGATGAATCTACTTGGTTGATCCAACTAGCATCTGAGTAACCTTCTAAAATAGAAGGTTGTCCAAAATAACACAAACAGTAATTCATAGTACCTTTTAAGTACTTGAACACCCTTGTTAAAGCATGCCAATGCTGTCTACTAGGATTACTAGTGAACCTGCTCAATCTTCCTACTGCATAAGCAATATCAGGTCGAGTGCTCGTCATAGCATACATCAAACTGCCAATGGCTTTTGAGTATTCGAGCTGTGACACAGGTCTACCAGTATTTGGCATAAGTTTTTCAGCTGGATCCATAGGAGTACTTACTTTAGAACAATTATCACAATTAAACTTTTTGAGAATTTTCTCAATATAATGAGATTGTGTAATTGCAATTCCCTTGTTCAACCTTTTAATTTTTATGCCAAGAATTACATCGGCTTCTCCCATGTCCTTCATAGAGAATTTTGATGACAAAAGCTTCTTAGTTTTATCAACTACATTTTGGTCTGTGCCAAAAATTAACATGTCATCTACATATAGACAGATGAATACACCTTTGCCGGATGCATCAAATTTGCTATATACACATTTGTCTGACTGATTTAATTCAAAACCATTGGACAAAACAACCTCATCAAACTTTTGATGCCATTGTTTAGGTGCTTGCTTTAGCCCATATAATGACTTAATTAACTTGCACACCTTATGCTCATTACCTGGCATAACAAATCATTCAGGTTGCTTCATATACACTTCTTCTTCCAAATCACCATTTAAAAATGTTGTTTTGACATCCATTTGATGGATCAATAAATTGTGAATAGCTGCCAATGCTATCAACAATCTAATAGTAGTAATACGAGCAACTGGTGCATAGGTATCGAAGTAATCGATTCCTTCCTTTTGTCTAAAGCCTTGGATTACCAATCGAGCTTTAGACTTGTCAATTGTTCCATCGACTTTCATCTTCTTTTTGAAGATCCATTTGCACCCTAAAGGTTTACAACCTGGTGGTAAATCAGATAAGACCCAAGTATTATTTTCCATAATAGAACTAATCTCATCGTCAATTGCTTCTTTCCAAAAGGCAGCATCTCGCGATTTTATAGCTTCATCATAGGTTCTTGGATCCTCCTCTAAATTATAACAATAAGAGTATTGAGATTCAACCTGATCTCTTGATCCTTCAACTAAATACAGTTGAAAATCATCACCATATGATTTAGCTTTTCTTGCTCTTTTGCTTTTACGTGGCTCGGGTGTCTTACTTGGTGTATCATTTGAATGATCATCCCTTTGAGATACATCCGAATTTGGTATAATATCCTTTGGCCTAGGTATTGAAGAGAAACGATTCTCATCAAATATTGCATCTCTTGATTCTATAATTGTATTAATAGAAATGTACTCATTAGGTTCTATAACATAAAACCTATATGCCTTGGAATGCTCAGCATATCCAACAAAGATGCAATCAATACCTTTTTCTCCCAACTTTTTTCTTTTAGGATCTGGAAGTCTAACCACAGCCCTACACCCCCAAACTCGCAAAAATGTCAAGTTGGGTCGTTTCTTATACCAAAGTTCATATGGGGTAATCTTGTTCCTTTTATTAGGAACCCTATTCAATAGATAGCAAGCCGTTAACATGGCTTCCCCCCAAAACCCGTCACTCAAGCCTGAGTAAGATAACATGGCATTGACCATTTCTTCAAGAGTTCTATTTTTCCTTTCAGCCACACCATTTTGTTGTGGTGTATAAGGAGCCGTAGTTTCATGAATGATTCCTACGGATTGAAAATATATAGGATCATAATATTCACCACCTCTATCCGTTCGTAAGGTTTTAATCAAGCCATTTTGTTGTAATTCAACTTCTGTTTTAAAAGTTTTAAATTTATCCAGGGCTTCATCTTTTGCATGCAGCAAATAAACATAGCAAAACCTAGAGGCATCATCTATAAAAGTGACAATATACTTTTTATTTCCTAAAGATGGAGTCGCATGAAAATCACATAAATCACTATGTATTAATTCAAGTATTACAGAATTCCTTGTTATACTTTTAAAATGTTTTCTAGTGATTTTTGTTAACATGCAAGTATTACATTTTCCAGTATCATTATTAATAGCAGGAATTAAACCATCTTTAGACATTTCAAGCATTCTTTTATAGTGCACATGTACTAAACGAGCATGCCATAATGAGGAATAATCAACATTGGAATCAGTCATATAAACAGAACTAGAATCATTAGGAACTTTATTCAAATTCAACATAAACATCCCATTAATATAATAACCGAATCCTACAAAAACACCAGACTTTGATAAGATATACTTATCAGATTCATATACTTGTTTGTATCCACACTTGTTCAAAACAGGACCAGAAACTAAATTTTTACGAAGTTTAGGTACAAATAACACATTAAACAGAGTGACAGATTTTCCTGAACTAAATTCCAGCACCACATTTCCCTTTCCTTGAACAGGAGCAAAATGATCATCACCCATGTAGAGAACAGATTCGTCTTCCACCGATTCAAATGTCTTAAACCAGCAACGATCTTTACAAACATGGGTTGTGGCACCGGAATCAATCCACCACGCAATTGCATCATCCTGCACATAAAATGCTTCAGAAATTAGTGAAACAGAATATTTAATAAATCCATTCCAAATATGTTCTAAATTCTGACCTTGGTCTTGGGTATGGTCCTTAGACCCCTTCCCCGAACCACTAGTGCTAGCGCCATCCTTCTTGTTCCCACTACGACAATCCCTCTTAAAGTGATCAGTTTTGCCACACCTCCAACATGCCACTTTAGGCTTCTTGTTGGGACCAGAATCATCGTTGTTATTGGAACCACGTTTCTTTCCTCTGTTTTTGTTGTTGTTCCTTTTCTTTCCACCCTCCTCAAGCATATTCACCGAGGGTCCATCAACTTCTTTTCCTTTTCCTTTTCCCTTGTCACTTTCTTGTGCCCTTAGAGAATCCTCTATACGCAGGTGACTACCAAGTTGGACCAAAGACAGATCGTCTTTACCATGTTTCAAGTTGTGTTTGAAATCCTTCCAGGAAGGAGGCAACTTGTCTATTATACTTGAAACAGATATTGCCTCGTCCATTTTCAAACCATGTTGTGTAAACTGTCCAAGGATTCTCAGGAGTTCATTGAATTGTTCCATGACAGGCCTTGATTCAACCATCTTGTAATTATTGAAATTACTTACGAGGAACTTCTTACTCGAAGCATCCTCTGCCATGTACTTGGATTCAAGAGAATCCCACAACTCCTTCGCAGATTCAACATTCTGATATATGTCAAAGAGAGAGTCAGACATACCGTTCAATATATGCCCTCTGCAGATGTAGTCATCGTTCTCCCACTTCGATCTTTTCCTGACTGCTTCCAAATTATCGTCCTCCGACAATTCTGGCATGGGGGTAGACAGAACATACACCACCTTCAATGTTGTCAGAAGGAAGTGCATCTTCTTCTGCCAACGTCTGAAATCATAACCTTCAAATTTGTCCAACTTCCCAAAGTTGGTCGTCATCTCCTTCACAGTACTTCCTCCACCCATGATTATCACAGAATACTTTGTTCGTTTGTTGGGGAATCAGGGTTTGTTGATAATCTTGGATAATGATTGAATTGTGTATGTTCACTTTCCGAACAAAGTATTTCGACCCTTTATGCCTAGGTTACACGAAATCTTTGTATGGGATAAGACAATCAAGCAATCTGATTCTAGGCAAAGAGATCAGATCAAAACTTGGAGAATTTGTGTGTGTTTTCTATGTTTATTTGAGTCCAAATAATCTGTTTATAAACAGATTTTCGTCTGGAGCAGAAGAGAGACAATGGTTACATTCACAACAGTCATGACTGTCAACAGAAAGGGCACCTTTTCACTGATTCAGTGTATGCTCGGCCGTGTCAAGGAAATGTGCTCGGCCGAGCAGGCCTTTTTCCGTGACTTCTGTTTACTGTGAAAATCATGCTCGGCCGAGTTAAGGAAGTGCTCGGCCGAGCAACTCCTGTTTGGCCTGTCTCTTAATTTTCGGGTAAATCTAGGGGTAAACAATACCACGGGACCCCAACAAGGGGCGCTGCCCCTTGACCCCGCAAGGAGGCGCAGCCCCCTTGACCCCTGCTTCTTTATCGTGGTCGAAAACATATTAACTCAAACGAGTGTGTACTCCACACTTTCCCTTACTCGTATCCGAGTCGAATATGAAATCGCATTGGTCTCTAGTAAACCACAATTACATAAAATCGTTGATGACACTAAAATCACCAACATTGTCTGATCAATCTGTACTCAATCCCATTAAGCACACCTACGCCTACTTGTGTAGGTACATAGTTCAAGCGAGAGGAGATATCACAAGAAGAATGATCGAATTCAAGGTACGTAGATTGAGGAATGTGATATTCAGTAATAGTAAGAAATAACGGAAAATTCGAAGCAAAATTCCAGAAAAGGGTTGTTTCTCCGAAAGCAATGGCAGGAAAATGAGGGTGATGAAAGTTTTTGAACGACTCAAATTAGGGTTATTTATAGAACCTGAAATGGGTCGGGTTCACCCGTGACCCTGAATCGACCCGAAAAAGCTATTTGAAAGATGAAGAGGCGGGAATTGATTTTTCGAAATTCGATGACAGTTTCGCATTAAATACGCATGCAACCTGTCCTTTCGACTGCAAAAAGCACGTCATTCAAATGACACAAGGGGCCCACCGTCCCATCGTCAACCACTATCGTTAGACTCCCGTTTCGCTCTACAATGTACCAGAACCTGACTTAGATCAGTCCGGATCGAGCCAGAAAGATATAACTCCTCGCTCATAAATAAGCTGATCCTCGGAGTTAGGGGCCACTGATGAGCCCGAGCTTGTCGAACTGGAGCCAAGCTCGTGTGGACCGGACTGATCGAGTATATCTTAGCCGGATCCTGAACCTCAAGACCGAATCGGATAGACCCATGGAAGGCTATGCCCGAGGTCCCAGCCCAACCGATGACTCCGTACGGAAGAGGCTTTGCCTCCCGCTACTTCTCGAACCTCGTGCTTGTACACCAAGTAACTGGCCCGGAGCCCGTACATTCCAGCTGGCAAATACGTTCAAAATACATTAATGCTCTGTACCTGTCAGACCATGACTGAGAGTTGTAGTGCCACCTCCCACCAACGATATACCACTTTTCAGTGTCCTTTCCGGACCGGACCAATGAGATCGTGGCACGTGGCATAAGTCCGTACGAAGGAGGTTAATATCCAAATCTTATCCCTTTATTCTCTCTCTTCTATTACCTATAAATACTCATTCTCACCCCCATTGGCAAGGTACGTACTCTAACCCTAATCACACACAAGGCTTTCACAGGCCTTTTTCCTTAGGTTTTCTTCAGAGATCTTATTCTCACACCCGAGTGCCTAAGCCGGATTCGAACCCGGCTCTGGTCCTAACGGTGTTCTTGTTTGTGTTGTGATTCAGAAACAAGAGGCAGCAAGCAAACAGGAGATCCGTCTCCTTGGCCCCAAATCTCAGGGCGTCATCAATATTTATTGTCTTGGGGAGCAAGGGTGGAATCATCGTGGAAGGTGGAAGTACGCTAAATTTTTTTACACAATGCAGCTAGTTATATATGTATGTATATATATATATATATATTAAAAAAACTTTGATTAGTTCCTAAAAGATAGAACACCCTTGCACACAACACACCTGTCGTCCAAATATTTTAATTGTCACACGACACCAACACCAACACCTGACACCCCCAAAATACAGACAATTAATTAATGAACATTCATTTTGGGTCGGAGAGATTAATAAGTTTGTTTGCTTACCATTTCACTTATTGACATTCGCAAAAAAAAATTACTTCAAAGCACCCACAAGGCTTTGTATGTGGCACTAGTCTCAGGAAGGGATGTCAATGGGCCGGGTTTCTTCTAACCCGAACCTGACACACTCTTCAAGAACCACGACCTGCCCCGAGGACTCGTTATCTGGAGCCGTCATGACCGGATTTGAGGTTGACCAAAAAGTCTGATTTTTGGCCCAACATATGCCCAAGTCCAACTGTTGGTCCCAGAGGGCAACAAGGGTATAGAACCGCTAGAGGGGGGTGAATAGCGGTCTAAAACTTTTTCGAAAATACCCTTAAAATCAACCGAGTACTTATCAGTTTGGCCAACTGCGGTTCAAAGCACAAGAACTGAACTGATAAAATGCACAACGGAGTTTGCGGTTTGGCCAAATAGGTTAGTTAAAGAGTTGGGTGGTTTGACTCGGGTTGAGAAAACACTATGATACAACTGAATAGTTAAACTTAAAGTTCAAAGGAAAACACAATTCATCTTTCAAGTCATTTCGTATATGGAAACAAGTTCAAGACCACAAACAAGAAAGATAAATATCAAGACAGAAAATAAAGATCAAACACACAAATTGAAGAGGTTCGTTCTTAAATGAACTACGTCCTCTACCTAGATGGTTAGTCTAGGATTTTCTAATAGCTATGAGACTTGTATTAATTTAGAGGAGGTTTTACAAGATGAATCTAAACTCTAAACAATAAGTCTAACCTAAGCTATAATAACAACCGGTGTTTTCGAAGTATATAATCTATGTGATCATATAAATCGGGTGTGTGTGTGAAAAGAAATCAAATGCTCTAAGTATCTAAATGATGGTTGAGCAAATGAAAGTCTTTTGGTGTAAAGGCTGAATATGAACGGTTGTTAGGCTTGAAGCTTTGATGAAGAACTGGGTTTGCAATGGAGATGGTTTGAAGATATGAATATCTGGGTTTGAATCTTCAAAGCAAACTTGAACACTTGGGAATGAATCTCTTGAAGCTCAGCAACCTTCATTGTTGAATAATGGAGGCTATTTATAGGCAGAGCACCCTTGTGACCGTTGGGTAAAGATTTGAATCAAATCTGAAGGGTACAGTGCTGTCGAAATCCCATTGGTTGAGCTGTCATTTTCGTCCTTGGTTTTGTCTTGTAGTCCTAGGTAGTTGTTGCACCACTACCTGACATTTATCATTTTTTGCAGAAAGGACTAACGGTAATCAATTCAAACTGATAGACAAACCGACATTCCTTGCAGAAACTCCAAGTTAACTTAGAGTTATTTTGACATGACATAACAACATCCTTGTATGGTGAAAAAGGAATGTTTGTCTAAGGAATAAATGACATATCTTTATCTCTTCAATAACTGCTCTGCGGTTTCACCAAGCATAGGGGCGGTTTGAAGAATGATCTTGATGGGCGGCTTCATCAAACATGCAAACTGCAGTTTGATGAAAACTGAAGGGCTCCATACTGGCGGTCTCAAGATGACGGCTTGAAGCACTAAACCGCTAATGATACAACCGAACTATACTCAGCCTAGACAATAAAAAATCTAGAAATGGACTTATCTAAAAATTGAAGTAGAACTTCATTACATGCGGTCCTAAAGTCCATAAAAAGACACGTGGCATGGATCAATCAAATTAAAGGAGGGTGTACTAACAATGAATCCTAACAATCTCCCCCTATTTGATTGATGCCATTACCACATTATGATAATAGCAAAACATTGTACTTGGTAAGAACATGTCCGAAATAAATTTCATGAAATTGCATGTCCCAAGTCAATGCACACACTATGCTAGATCATAGATTTCTAATCTATCAAAAACAAAGGAAATGAAGAAAAGATAGAATAGAAATACATTCAGATGCATATAAAATGATATGATTTTGAGGATCAGAAATGCATGTTTAAACTGAATGTTTAAAACACAATGCACTTAAAGGTATTTTCATGATGAATGTAGTGCATAAGGTTTTAAGAAATGCAAGCATTGTTTCACAAACAAGCAGTTTGAATAAACAAAGTTTTGGAAACAGAATGCTATGCAGTCATTCTCATTATAATTCAATCATAAAGGATAGTAACTTACAATGTATGAATTACAAGAGACATCAAAAAGAAAGACTAAGAAATGAAATCTAGTCTACTTCATCTGCAACAAAACCCCTTGCAGCAGCAGCATCATCTGCGGTTTGGTTCTGAACGGTTTGAGCGTCTTGAGCAGCTTGTTCTTCTGCAACTTGAGCATCAACAGTAGGGGCGGTTTGATCAACATTCCTAGAACCGGAGCCACGGGCGGTTTCAAAAACAAAGTCAGCTGCACGAAGCCGAACTTCAGTCGGTTCATCAATCTTTAATTCAATTGCAGCGGCTTGCTTGACAAGTTTCCCGGTTCTATGCAGGATAAGCTCAGAAGAATCAAGCGCATGCTGGGCCAGAATGTCAAGTTTCTCAACAACAGATTGAAGTGATGCATCAACGGCTTGAAACTTTAAGTTGCAAAGATCATTGTTGGTTCTGACAAGATCTTGAAGAGCCTGTTGATTTTCCAAAATGAAGTTCAATCTCTCATCTAGTTGTTGTTGTCTTGATCTATCATCAAATCTCTCATTTACTCTCTCCCCCTTAATGGCATCAAGATCAGTTTGTAAAGTGAGGAGATGAGTGTCAAACCGAGAAGTGGCGGTTTGCTGATGAACTTGAATATTCCTAACCGCATCTATTAAATCGGCGGTTGTAGCATGAAGAGGTAGAATTGGATAGGAAGGAATTGAAAAGGGTGGTTCATCAGAAGGAGTGTAGTCAGGGATGTGCTCATCACTAGCAGAATCATCATCAGAAATTGAGATGGCATCATCAGACTGATGGGATGAAGAAGGCATTTTGGCTTTGCCTTTCAAAAGAACGTGTGCCTCTTCTAAAGATTCACCCTTAGAAACCCTAATGGCGGTTTCAAATTCTATGGGATCAAAAGGAAGGGAAAAATAATAAGGAATAATTTCGGTTTGAGGAGGAGGAGGAGGAACATCATATCTCATATAGTCATCATAGAGAAAGATGGAAGGAGAAGGCACAAGGAATATTCTATAGAGATTGGGAATGCAAAGACAATTAAAGAATAAAAAGAATTGGGAGGCAAGAGTGGGATCCATGAGTACCTGATAGGCAATCTCTCCCATCAATTGTTCTGCAACTGAAAGAATTATCTTCTCAACTGCGGCTTCCATCTCATCCTTGGGAAAAATAGCATAAGGATTAAGGCGGCCAGCCTTCAAGAATCTGTCTTCGGCTTTGGCGGCGGCACGAGCATGGGCTCCAGCCCTTCTTTCCCTAGAGGTTTCAGTCTTGAACCGCTTCAGATATCTTGCTAAGTCAGCAGCATTTCTTCTTTTCTTTGTCTTCGGTTTTATGATTGAAACCGATGTCTGTGGAGATAGCTGAACTGGCAGCTGAGAGAGAGGTTGAGCTTGAGTAATAGCCAGCGGTTGAACTGAAGGAAGAGGCAGTGGTTGAACCGACAAAGGAGTAGATGGCAAAACCGGAGTTGGAGCATAAGGTAAATCAGGAGATGAAGATGGAGTATGTTCTGGTGAATCAAAGTCCAGTTTTCTTTTAAGTAAATGAGGGGAGACCTCAACCATCATTGGGTCAATACCTGCCTTTCTCATCTCAGCTCTTTCTCTTAATTCTTTTGCAAATGGACCTTCAAGAGGTGAATGATCCCTTTTGTCATGAGCCTCACTGAAGTCAACTGCACCCGGTGGCCTAGACTGTCAATGTTCCACAAACTCATATTTCTTTATCAACTTTCTTTTCTTCTTTGGCGGTTGAACCTCAAGAATTTCAACATCTTGCTCAGGTTCACCAAGTGCCTCAGACCATCAGTCTGCTCAGGCAATACTGCAGCCTCAAACTCATCGGTTTGCTCAGGCTGAACCTCAATTGTAGACACATCGGTTTGTTCAACTAGAACCGCAGCCTCAGACACTTCGGTCTGCTCAGAGGAGGGTTTGAGGTTTGGGAAGGCTTTGTAAATTTCAGCCAACTGTTCTTCAGAGAATTGAACATAGGGCGGTTTAGAAGTTGAAGGTTTAGGAGGAGAGGAGATAGGAAGGAAAAGATGAGGTGAAAGAATGAGTTCTGGAATGGTTTTGGCTTTGGCAGCTTTGAGAGAGGCGGCATCCATAGCAAAGTTACTTGATTTCTCCATATTTTGATGTAATGGATAGAGAGGTTTAATTTGAGGTTTGGGAATTGAGGGTTTAGAAGAGATATGTTTGGAGAGGGTAGGAGATAGTCTGATAGGGGGAAAAGAGGTTGAAGAAGATGAAGGTTTTGATGAGGGTTTGGATGAGGGTTTAGGGGGCGGCTTGGATAAGTCTGCTTTTGTAATAACTGAAGGGATTTGAGCGGTTCCCTTTCTCTTCCTTGGAGTAGCGGTTTCCTTGGGACGAGCCGCAGGTTTAGACCGAACTGCAGGCTCCCCCTCAACTGCAGACTCCCCCTCGGCCTGTACCGCGGTCTGAGCTAACTGACTTAACCCCAATCGGTTTAAAGTAGCAGTTTGACCTTCATTCCTTAGCATCGTAGCATGGGCCTGATCAGCAATGGCACCAGCATACGGTTTCCCAGATTTGTTGAGCCGAGCCTCAGGAAATGGTCCACATTCGGCTTCAGGAAGAGGGTCCTCATTCCAAACTGTTTGAGCATACCGCCATCCAAATGCGGTTCTGAAGGCATCAAGTTTTGATAATCCAAAGATAGATTTCTCAATTGGATCCAACCGATAGTCCTTGTTGTCAGCAGAGAACTTGAAAATGTCAGTATCTTGGTGCAGGAACTTAGTCAGCAACCTGCAGTGAGTTCTGATCTTGGATTTTCCAGCGGCTTTAGCAGCATGGAGGCAGTTTAGGGCATTGATGATCTCCTTCATCACAACCTTGGGCCAGTGCAGTTTCTTCCCTTTAAGAATTGCTACACAGTAAGCATACTGTTCACTTGTAAAGTTGTTGTGGTTTCCATTCTTGCACATGACTCCAGAATCAACCAATTCACATAGATGAGCCATCACCTCTCCAAAGTCCTTTTTGGAGGAATTCTTGGTGGAGAAAGAATTAACTCCAATTAACTCCATTGTAGTATTGCTCAGAAGTTCCGGTTTGATCCCCATAACTCCAGAGTTCTCAAGACCAGCTAGAACTGTGATCTTGGAAGAGGTTATGATCACTTCTTTGCCACAGATGGTGGACTTGATAGCATCTTCAAATTTCACTTCTCCGGATTCCAGATCCCTTATCGGTTCTCCTCTTACATCCAGCAAGGCAGCATTTGTGGAGATCCCATTCTCAAAAAATTCAGCGCAGATGATTGTAACAAACTGCGGTTCATCCATAAGGAATAGAGGGAGAAGCTTTGCATCACTCAGCAGTTTGAGGAGCTTCCTTTCAACTGCATCTTGTTTAATTTCCTCCTCTAGTATCCTAGAACCGGGTACAAAGTTTGAAGGATCCTGAAAAATATTCTAAGTCAGAAATAGCTTAAAGAATGATAGTTTGAATCCTTAAGCAAACCGCGGTTTGATTAAGTCTTACAAAACTATAACAAGGAATCCTATCAAAGAAAACATGCGGTTCAAGGAGAGTAAAGGTAAAAATGTAAAAACAAAAAATGAGTGAACCGTAAAGATAAAACGGATCAAAGAGGAAAAATTTTGAAAAAGAGTTTGAATGCACGAAGAACAGAGTATGAATATGCAACACAAAATCTTAACCAAAATATGAAAAAATTATACCAAAATGATCACAAAGGGCAGATTCTAACAAAGTTCTAAATAAACTAAGACAAATAACACCACATGAACCCAGAATCTATAAAATTTCGTAAGAACACCAAATAACCCCAAAATCGATTTTGCTCAAAATTGAACACAAATCTCAAAACAAAGTAATCAAACAGTATATATAAGTAAATGCGAGCACAAACCAACCAAGAAATTGAAGAAAAAGCATAAAATGATCAAAGGAAGATGAACAAGCTTTTAAGCTTCAACAATGGCGGACAAATGAAATAAACTGAGTTAGGGTTCAGAAATTCATACCATATCAGGCTTCGAAGGTTTGGACGATGTAGAAGTAGAAGCAAGATCAATTGATTTCTTTGGTGCCATTAAAAGAAATTTGTTTAAGTAAGAAAATTTAGTGAGAACAGAGAGAGAGAAGAGTACGAACAGTAGAGAGAGAGAAGGTTTTTGCTAAAAAGAGTAAGAAGTTAAAAAGTTAAATTGAAAAATGGTTTGTCTTTTATACTCAATTAACCACCTCGGGTAGTGGAGCGGGCATGACGGCTGAAGGAAACTCAACCGTCAGTGTACCTGTCAATTTGCATTTAATGCGGCAGAGATAATTGCAAAAAGGTCCTTAAAGAATGAAGTGACATAAAGTAGGGACTAAAATGAAATTTTATACCTAAGCGGTTTGAGTAAACCGACTTACCTTTTCCTCATTATCGGTTTTGATAAAACCGATATCTCTCAGATCTGTCTTCGGTTTCAGTAGAGAAAACCGAAATCTTGCTTTGACAGTTCGGTTTGTATCAAACTGAAGTTGTTCTTCTTGACTCTTCGGTTTGAGTGGAATCTTTAGCCAAACCATTATTGTTGCGGTTTCATAGATTGAACCGCAAGCTATTTGCATTTTCTTAATAGAGCCAAAATACTTAACAAAAATCATTAGAACAAAAAATAAAGGCATGAATTATATTAAGTAAGTTCCAGCATACCCATTTCTCCTCGTAAATGAAAGAACCTTGAATTTTCAAGCGGTTTGGTGAGAATATCTGCAATTTGATCGTCGGTTCCCACCTTTGCTAGAAAAATGTTCTTCTTTTCAACATGATCTTTGAGGAAATGATATCTTATGTCAATGTGCTTGGTTTTTTAGTGTTGTACTGGATTGTTGGAGATTGATATTGCTGCAGTACTATCACAGTAGATAGGGCAGTTCTTCTCAAATACTTCATAGTCTTCCAACTGCTGTTTCATCCAGAGAATTTGAGAGCAACAGCTTCCAGCCGCAATATATTCAGCTTCAGCGGTTGAGACTGAAACCGATGCTTGTTTCTTGCTAGACCATGATACAAGCTGAGATCCAAGGAACTGGCATGTACCACTTGTGCTCTTTCTATCAATCTTACATGCTGCAAAGTCAGCATCTGAATAACCTAACAAATCAAATGAAAATTCTTTGGAGTACCAAAGTCCAAGGTTAACAGAGCCACATAAATATCTAATAATACGTTTAACAGCTATAAGATGAGATTCTCTAGGGTCAACTTGAAATCTAGCACAAACACACACACTGAACATTATATCTGGCCTACTTGCAGTTAAGTAAAGAAGAGAGCCAATCATACCTCGGTAGAGTGTCTGATTCACTTTCTTACCTTGTTCATCTCGATCCAAACTGCAGGCCTTTTGCATTGGGGTATCAACTGGCTTAGCGGTTTCAAGCCCAAATTTCTTGATCAAGTCTTTGGTATATTTGGCTTGGTTGATAAAGATTCCATCATGACATTGCTTGATTTGGAGTCCAAGAAAGAATGTCAACTCTCCCATCATACTCATCTCAAATTTACCTTTCATGAGCTTCTCAAACTTAACACACATAGTTTCATTAGTAGAACCGAAAATAATATCATCAACGTATATTTGAACTAATAATGAATGACCTTTGTGTTTAGAAATAAATAGGGTTGTATCAATTTTACCTCTTAAGAAGCCTTGTTCAATAAGAAATTTAGATAGTGTCATACCATGCTCTTGGAGCTTGTTTGAGTCCATACAAGGCCTTCTTGAGCTTGAAGACATGATTAGGATATTTATTGTCTTCAAATCCTGGCGGTTGAGCTACATAAACTTCTTCTTGTAGTTCACCATTCAGAAATGCACTCTTCACATCCATTTGATATAACTTGAATTTCTTGAAGGAGGCATAGGCCAGGAACAATCTAATGGCTTCAAGTCTGGCTACAGGGGCAAAGGTTTCATCATAATCAATCCCTTCTTCTTGCCTATAACCTTGAGCAACCAACCTTGCTTTGTTTCTTGTTATTGTACCATTTTCATCCATCTTATTTCTGTATACCCATTTTGTTCCAATTACAGTGTGATCTCTCGGCCTTGGAACTAGAGTCCAAACTCTGCATCTTTCAAACTGATTAAGCTCTTCTTGCATTGCAGCTACCTAACTTGGATCACTTAGAGCTTCATCTATTTTCTTCGGTTCCATCTGAGATAACAGTATGGTTGAGAACAAACTGTGGTTATCTCTATGAGTTAAGCTTCCTCTTGTTTGAACACCAGAACTGATAGGACCTATAACATTAGTTGTTGGATGGTCTCTATGCTCATTGATTTCTGGAGGGAGGTCTTCATGAACCACTATTTCTTGAAGATTTTCAAGAGGAGGCTCTTCTTGATATTCATTGAAATCTTAATTGAAGGTGATGTTTGGAACTGGATCAACGGTTTGAATGGGATTAGAAGAGTGCGGTTCTGCAGCAACACCTTCGGTTTGGTTTGGAGCGGCTGGAGAACCTGATGGAGCGGTTTGAGTAGGTTAGTCATTTGCGGTTGCATGATTAGGGTAAGATGTACCTGTCTCAAAACCACTAAAATCATCAGCAACATTTGGAGCCATATGTGGCTCAAGAAGATCATGTTCATCAAATGTAACATGGACTGACTCTACAATTTTTAATGAAGTTTTATTGAAACAACGAAAAGCTTTAGAGTGTTTTGAATAACCAACAAAAATACCTTCATCGGCCTTAGCATCAAATTTACCTCGATGCTCTCTGCCATTGTACAAGATGTAGCACTTGCATCCAAATATCTTGAAGAAGGCAATGTTGGGTGATCTGCCTCTCCACAATTCATAAGGAGTTTTGTTGTGAACTTTGATGATGAGGGAGCGGTTCTGGGTGAAACATGCGGTATTGACAGCTTCGGCCTAGAAGTATTTAGGAAGCTTTGCTTCTGCAATCATGGTCTTCCCGGCTTCAATCAAAGTCCTGTTCTTTCTTTCTACAACTCCATTCTATTGTGGAACCCCAGCGGCAGAGAAGTTATGATCAATTCCATGATCATCACAATATTGGGCAACACCATTGTTTGTAAATTCGGTTCCATTATCTGAACGCACGGCAACAATGTCATCCAATTTCTGAGTTTGGAGCTGTCTAAAGAGAGCAGTTACGATGCCATAAGTATCATCTTTAGAGGCCATCATTTCCACCCAAGTATATCTTGAATAATCATCAACCACCACAAGTGTATAGCGGTTTCCTCCTATACTGGCAGTTGGGACAGGTCCAAATAAATCCATGTGCAGCAGTTGCAAACAGCGGTTCATTGAAGGCACGGTTTTACTAGGAGATGACTGTTTGGGCTGCTTTCCAAGCTGGCATGCTTTACACTTTTCATCATGATGGTCAGCCACTTTGGGTAGTCCTTTTACTAGACCATCCCTGTGCAGTTCTGCTAGATACTTGAAGTTCAAGTGGCTGAGCCGCTTATGCCATAACCAGCTGCTTTCACTTATATTTTTGGCTACAAAACAGAGGTCAGCAATAGAAACAATATTGCTTAAATCTATCATATAAACATCACATGTTCTGTTGCCAGTCAGTAGAGTGACTCCAGAGGAAGCATCTTTGATATAACAGCTAGTTGATGTGAAGATGCAGTTCATTCCTTTGTCACAAAACTGAGATATGGAGAGAAGGTTGTGCTTGAGTCCTTCTACTAGTGACACATTTTCTATAGTCACCTTTCCTCGTTTGATTGCTCCATATCCTACTGTTTCTCCTTTCTTGTTGTTACCAAACACTACTGGGGGACCTTTCATTTGGATGAAACTACAGAGTAGTTCGGAATCTCCAGTCATGTGTCGTGAGCATCCACTATCCAAATACCAGAGATCCTTCTTCTTCTTAGCGGTTCCAGCCATAAAACATGAAATCTGAAAAATAAACATGAAAGGTTTTGGTCCCCCTTATTCCTTAGGTCCTAGGGTTAGCAGCTTTTTGGGACCCACACCTGTTTGACCTTAGGATTTTTACGTCCCTTGGCATTGGGTGTGAACCTTAAAAGACAATGACCAGCACTATGACCAAAATCAGCACAAATAGCACAATGAATAAATCCAGGTTTTGGTTGCGGTTTTACAAACCCTTTACTGACCTTCGGTTTCTCATGTTTTACTGGGTCAGCGGTTTTGGCTTTAACAAAGATTACCTTCTTGAGCTCAACCTTCCTCTTAGGTGCGGCTTTAGGGAAAATGATAGGAATTTCCTTAAACCGACTAGGAGCGGTTTCATCACTCAATACTTCCTTGGTTGCCTCAGCCGCTATGGATTTCTCTTTCCACTTTGAATCTCTCCCAGTCTGGTTTTTAGGGTACTCAAAGAAATAATTTTGCCTTTTAATTTCTTGTTTTGAGCCCTTTTTACCAGCATGATTAACCTTAGGAATTTCTTTGGTTTGTTCAGTAGGTTTCACACCACCTTCGGCACAGAGACAAGGACACTTACACCCATCATCGGTTTTAAACCCCAATCCACTTTTATCCGAAGTAGGAATTTGTGAATTTAGGATTTGTTCCACGGTGACACCAGACTTAGTCCATACATCGGTCACTTTTTGAAGGTCATCCCTTTGTACGGTAAGCTCATGGATTTGGGTGAGAACTACCTCGGTTCTGTCCTTCAGATAGCGGTTTTCATCCACAATAGTAGATATCCCAGCAATTTGGAGCTTGAGGTTTTCAATTTCCTCCTTGTGGGATTTACATACACGTTGGGATTCTTCAAGTTCCGCAGCCATTAGTTTATATGCCTTTTTAAGCACAGTGTGTTGTTGACATATAATATTAGCACGTTATAGTACCTGGTCATCATGACTTTGGTCTGCTTGAACCTCGGGAGTGTAGTTTGGTGTTGTAGGAGCTTTGCTTAATCTAGCCTCAGAAGTCTTGGGTGAAACTGACTTCATTTGTTGATTTGGCAGTGGAAGGCTTTCGTCAATTTCAATTCTTTCTTCAAATCCCATGAGACAGAGATTAGCAGTTTCTTCATCATCACTTTCATCTGAGTCTGAACCCATCCATGTCAGCGGTTGATCTCCTTGGTCAGCTACCATTCCTCTTCTTTTCACGAACTTCTTGTTGAATGGTTTCTTTGCTGGCGCGGCTTCATAACGCGGTTTGGGACAACTTGAAGCAAAGTGACCTGGCTGTCTGCAGTTATAACAAACCAAGTCATCCCTTGTCTTGGGATCTGCAGTTTTGTTGAATCTGGTTGGAGGGACAAACTTTGCTGGGCCTTTGGATGGAAATTGAGATCTATTGTTTTTCTTGAACTTGGTATATTTCTTCACATACAAAGCAAATTCTTCATCATCCATTTCATCAAAATCAACTTGAGTAGAACTTGAGGATTGTGATCCTACACTCTGAGCATAAGAACTTTGAGGAGGAGTGTAGGATTGATGAGACTGCTGATAAGATTGATAAGATTGAGGATATGGTTGATGTGATTGAGGATAGGATTGGTGAGACTGTTGGTAATACTCAGAAGGTGCGGTTTGAGGATTGTATCTAGGAACATTTTGGTCAGGAGGAGCGGTTTGCAAGTGAAGGTGAGGAACGGTTTGATGATGGTCTGGATTGTAGACAGGAGATGAGGTATTGTTGAATGCAGCTAGAGAGAGTGTCTTAAATCTGCTTTCGGTTTCATGGACCTCTTCAAGCTTAAATTCAAAAACCTTCAGCATGGCATACAAGTGTCGAAGATCAAGAGCTTCCAAGTCCTTGTTGTCTTCAA
The DNA here is from genome assembly GCA_026119855.1 of Campanula takesimana. NCBI lineage: Eukaryota > Viridiplantae > Streptophyta > Magnoliopsida > Asterales > Campanulaceae > Campanula > Campanula takesimana. The sequence goes on along the minus strand of JAOWBW010000618.1, from coordinate 326,376 downwards.
TGTTAGTAGTTTTGATCAGCCATTTGCTACCAAGAGCTTGCATGAATCTCATGTTCAAATCTGTATTAGAATAGACATGTCCAAGAGAAAAACACACATTAACAATATCAATAAACCTCTCATAGCATTGTCTAAGAGATTCCTTAGGATCTTTAACAAAATAGTCAAAGAGTCTTCTCTGTTGATAGAGGCGGTTCTTCTTGGTATCTGAATCTCCTTCCAGAAAGTCAACTATAGCATCCCAGGTAGCCTTTGCGGTTTTGCAGTGAAGCACCTTAGAATGAGTCCTCAAGTAAATAGCTGACACTTGCATGGACATAGCTCTTCCATCAAAATCCACATTGATGCGGTCTGCATCAGTCCATTCACTTTCTAACTTCTTAACTTCAGCTTCTTCTCCTGCGGTTCCTGCACGTGGATTAGCTTTCATAGGAACATATGGTCCATCAGTAACCGCGGTCCACAGTCTACGATCACATGAAATCATGTGTTTCATCATCCTATCTTTCCAAAAGATAAAACTATCTTCATCCAGAATCGGTAAGTGATTCGAATTGGATGTTTGCATCATATGGGTGTTTGTGTTTGCCATTGGATCAGCACCCAAGCGGTTAAGCTTGTAAAAACAAGTTTGGTGGAGATGCTCTGATACCACTTGTTGGTCCCAGAGGGCAACAAGGGTATAGAACCGCTAGAGGGGGGGGGGGTGAATAGCGGTCCGAAACTTTTTCGAAAATACCCTTAAAATCAACCGAGTACTTATCAGTTTGGCCAACTGCGGTTCAAAGCACAAGAACCGAACTGATAAAATGCACAGCGGAGTTTGCGGTTTGGCCAGATAGGTTAGTTAAAGAGTTGGGAGGTTTGACTCGGGTTGAGAAAACACTATGATGCAACTGAATAGTTAAACTTAAAGTTCAAAGGAAAACACAATTCATCTTTCAAGTCATTTCGTATATGGAAACAAGTTCAAGACCACAAACAAGAAAGATAAATATCAAGACAAAAAATAAAGATCAAACACACAAATTGAAGAGGTTCGTTCTTAAATGAACTACGTCCTCTACCTAGATGGTTAGTCTAGGATTTTCTAATAGCTATGAGACTTGTATTAATTTAGAGGACGTTTTACAAGATGAATCTAAACTCTAAACAATAAGTCTAACCTAAGCTATAATAACAACCGGTGTTTTCGAAGTATATAATCTATGTGATCATATAAATCGGGTGTGTGTGTGAAAAGAAATCAAATGCTCTAAGTATCTAAATGATGGTTGAGCAAATGAAAGTCTTTTGGTTTAAAGGCTGAATATGAACGGTTGTTAGGCTTGAAGCTTTGATGAAGAACTGGGTTTGCAATGGAGATGGTTTGAAGATATGAATATCTGGGTTTGAATCTTCAAAGCAAACTTGAACACTTGTGAATGAATCTCTTGAAGCTCAGCAACCTTCATTGTTGAATAATGGAGGCTATTTATAGGCAGAGCACCCTTGTGACCGTTGGGTAAAGATTTGAATCAAATCTGAAGGGTACAGTGCTGTCGAAATCCCATTGGTTGAGCTGTCATTTTCGTCCTTGGTTTTGTCTTGTAGTCCTAGGTAGTTGTTGCACCACTACCTGACATTTGTCCTTTGTTGAAGAAAGGACTAACGGTAATCAATTCAAACTGATAGACAAACCGACATTCCTTGCAGAAACTCCAAGTTAACTTAGAGTTATTTTGACATGACATAACAACATCCTGTATGGTGAAAAAGGAATGTGTGTCTAAGGAATAAATGACATATCTTTATCTCTTCAATAACTGCTCTGCGGTTTCACCAAGCATAGGGGCGGTTTGAAGAATGATCTTGATGGGCGGTTTCATCAAACATGCAAACTGCAGTTTGATGAAAACTGAAGGGCTCCATGCTGGGGGTCTCAAGATGACGGCTTGAAGCACTAAACCGCTAATGATACAACCGAACTATACTCAGCCTAGACAATCAAAAATCTAGAAATGGACTTATCTAAAAATTGAAGTAGAACTTCATTACATGCGGTCCTAAAGTCCATAAAAAGACACATGGCATGGATCAATCAAATTAAAGGAGGGTGTACTAACAATGAATCCTAACACCAACCATAGACATCAATAAACTTGAAATCCTAGATTTCCTGTATATACTTTGTATAGGTAATAGGTAGGGTAATACGTAATTTTAAGAATAAGAGGGGGTAATAGGAAGGTATGTAAACCCTAAACCCTCACCCGACCTAGACCCACACGGGTTGTAAAAATTGCAACCCGAACCCTACATTTTCGGGGTGGATCATGCTCGGGTTCGGACAAAATGACATCCCTAGTTTCAGTCTTGATGATGTTTTTGAGATTGTTTTTGCTTAGATGATCATTCTAATGATGCATGGAGTCGAGTGGCTAGATGATGATGATGATGATGATTAAGGATGGTTATTTGATTGTTAGATATTTGGCACTGTAAATCTGCAAGTTCCTGTAAGTAGACAATTCTGCATTTGCAGTTTCCTCGGATCACTGACACAATATTTTTTCTTTCTTGGATAATCTTGGTTCATTTTGATGACAAAATAATCTACTCCATCCTTCCATAATAAATGTGCTTGTCAAACAATTTGAATAATGTGTTTTCGTCATTGCTTGGTTGAGTCAGGTTTTTGTTCCTCTAGGATATTAGAGGATTTCTCTCAAACATTAAAAAACTATGTTTTCTTTTCTTGACCCAAATTATTATTGAAGTGTTTACTTGCTGCAGTAAGTTAACAATGTTAAACGGAGTAATTATTTATTTTTGTCTTAATTGACAGTTACATGTGATATTCTTGTTTATAATGCTATAGTTTTGAAACAGATGTGTACAGCTAGCTTTTGCAGGATGTACATAACTACAGTTTATGAAGAATGTTGTAACAAAATACATGTAATAGGATTACAAAGATTGAACAACGAGAGTTTAGTAATACAGAGAAAAGAGGGAGTGAGTGAAGACGATCCAGACTATTAACGACACCCATGATGGTTGATGCAGCAGTGGGGTCAAGTATCTGAACTGAAGGCTCTTAGAGATGCAGAAATTTATGAATTTGATCATCGTCGTCACAAAGGCATCTTGAACATTCCTAGCTACAATGCCTGGTAAGTGACTCTGTTTCAAGTTGTTTGGAAACATTTGAAAGTATAAGCCAACAATGATGCTCACGGCCATTGTCAAAAGTATGTTGTACCACATACCTCTATTTACAAAAATGTTTTGTGTTCTCGACTCCATCTCTCTCTCTCTCTCTCTCTCTCTCTCTCTGACTTCTTAAGAGATTATTCGTTTGGATGAGAGTTATGTTATGTACATCAAGTAGACTATTTATACACTTGTTGAGGTAGAACCAGGAAGATTCTTTGGCAAGGTTCAAATCAAGTTGCTTTGGTTTAGGGAAATAATATTGGTTTAGTACAGTGCAATTATTTAAGCATTGGGGTCAACCATGAAGGTGCAGCAGAATAACAAGTAGGTAGAAAACTTGGAGAGGACGTTGTCAACATTAAAAACTGCTCAACTGGTAAAACTGCTTTCTTCATTTGTACTTATTAATAACGATCATATATCAGATCAAAATTGGCGTTTAGTCTTACATTATATAAGACCAAGTGCGTATAGAAAGAAGGGAAGTATATAGAAGAACTAGGTTTATATAAATGTAGTTGATGGAGGAATCATTTGTCTTGTGACTTGTTTAGATTATGACCTTACATGTTTGGACCTCTTTATAATTGCACTCAAATAATATCCTTTCTTAGAAACGCGTTTTTTGCATAAACCAAAATAGAAAGTGGAGCTATTTCTTAGTACAGAGGGAGCATTCTGGAGAGAATGGTGTACCTCAGAATCTGGATTGGTTAGTACTCTAGAAGATATATTTGGAATTCTTTTATATTCTTAAGTAGAAATAACAAGTGTTGGAGGTTTTGAAGTTGGAGCAGTTTAAGAAGTAGCAGTAGATACTTGAGAGGACATTTCCAACCTTCAATTTGTGATAGCTTACATATTATGGTAAAATCTTTTCCTTGAACGCGGTATTGACTTCAAGCCTCTCAATAGTCGGATCAATTGTGGTCAAACCCCCGTATTACGTGGTCATTGGAGTGAGTTGTTTGACCCATTATTGCCCAAAAAAAAGTAGTTACGACAATCTGATTCATGGAGCTCGTAAAAAAGGCAGTTCTTGCCTTATACTTCACCTTATCAGGCAACGTTCTGCTTGGATGAGAGAGTATGTAGAGAAATTCGATTGATTTGTGTTTGAATTAGCTTGCTGAGGCTGAAGCTGGAATTGACTTTGACTAGGTTCTGTGTTGACTTGGTTCATGGCAATATACATATATATATCTAGGAATTAAATCTTATCGTAGGCAGTAGAGAGATTCTGTCTTGGGGAGCAAGGATTCAACTTAGAAGGTTCTAAAAATCAGTCAGTAAGAACCAAATTTAGTACACTGAAAATGTTCCTTCACTTTCTGCAGTAAGTTCAAATGTTAAAACTGTACTTTCTAGTGATGATTGATGGTGAAATTGGATATCTATCCTCATTAAACTGTAACTAAATACTCCGTAGTACGAAAATTGAATTATTTGAAACGAATTAAAAAGTATGCTAAGGTAACAGACGTGATATTACGTTACATATTTTACGAGTTATAGATAAACCATGTCTACGTATTTATTTCCCATAAAGTGTGGTCTTGGCAATCATCCAGAAAGTGTTACTAGTATAGATAGATAAGCACTTTTGTGTATATTTGGCTCAACAAAGGACAGTCTGAATATTGTGATTAGTCAAGAAGTGAGGTTTACAATTGCATTCAAGAAACATATATAGACAATTACAGAGCTTATTCAGGAAATCCTATCCGTCTGGATCTGAGATTTTGAACATTCCGTATTATCAGTGCCTTTAAAGAGAGAAACTCCATTAACGGGTTTGTGTTCATCATTGTAGTGGTGGGGCTTATCATCCGATGGATGCTTGCTATAAAAAGTTGAGGCGGCTTCAGATTGATAACGGAAGTTGTCTTTTTGTCCCCTTCACTTACCCATTGAGCCTACACCTACTTGTGTACGTACGGAGGTCAAATGAGAGAGATGACTGGGATGAACTGAAGGTAGGCAGATAATTGAGGAATGTGATATTCAGTAATAGTAAGACAAGACTGATTGACTCAACACGACCCAGCATAGTAACAAGATTGTGGATTGTGAAGGAAACACTGGGATCAACTTTGCGATGCAGAAATTGAGAAATTTGATCATTATATTGACAATATCGCCCTCTTGGACACTCCTTGGTGCAGCAACATTAGCTGGTAATTGAGCTGCATATTCAGATCTGTCAAAGTCTTTGTAGAAAGAATCAGAGTGAAGTCTCCTTCCATTCTGGTCCAAATTTATTGAGTGACTTTGGGAGTAGAAGCTAAGATTGAAAGCCACAGCCACTGCCAAGAAGATACAGTACCATATGTCCCTCTCTTTCATCATACTACTCACTCTTGTTTTTGGACTCCTCTCTCTTTCTCTCTCTCTCTCTCTCCACGTTGAATTGTAATTTGTATTAACAGGAAATGTGGTGCTTGGATGAGAGGGCGGTTAGAAAGATGAGTTATTTATAGCTGCGAGCTGCTGAGGAGAGATACAGGAAGAGTCCTGTGCAAGGTTCTATGTTGACTTGGTGTTTTTTATATATATATATATATATATATATAGTCATGGGGAGAAGTAGGGAATCATCCTGAAAGGTGGAGCAATAAAGTATTAAATTACAATACTTGGAAACTACGTTAAATATTTGACATGATCAGCTACTTATTATTATTTTTATTAAGCGATTTTTTTATCACATTACCAAACTGCAAAGCCATGTGTGTATAAAAAGAAGGAAAATAATAAAGAAAGTAATTGATTTAAATACATGTCGTAGAGGGAGGAATGATTTGTCTTGGGCAGCAAGGGGTCAACTACCCTGGATGGAATTAAGGCGGAGCAATAATGGAGTACTTGGAGGGGACGCTTTCAGCTTTTCCTCAACGAGACGAGCACACTGCATCAAGCTTTGACCATCCCAGAGCATGTGGAGGAAGATGACCATTTAAAGTCAAAACCAGATTGCTGAAGGTTCCTCTTACCCTTGCACATTTCTATTATGACTTGTTAAGACTATAACCTTGTTTAGATTTCTTTGAAATTGCACTAAAATTGTATTCTCTTTTAGAAATATGACTGTTTTTAGCACATGCCAATTTAGATAGTGAAATTTTTTCTTCGGTACAGATGAAGAATTATGGAGAGATGGTGTTCCTGTTATTTATCAGATTATATTATTTACTCCCTTTGTCCTGGAAAGATAGTCCATTGTCCCATCTGACTTCTTATGGTCTACACAAGTGAAGTTTGAACCAAATTGATTACAATTTAATCATTCTAGTGATATTGTAAAAGTTGGTATTGATAAATTGTTAAGTGATTTATCAATAACATCTTTAGAATTTTATTGGGACGATAACTTTGACATTAATGTTTGGTCAAAGTTGACTTATGCTGACATAAAAAGTCAAATGAGTATCTTTTTTGAGACAGAAGGAGTATATGCCTTCTTGTAATTTGGAATTCTTTTCGGTTCATAAGTAGAAATACTAAGTCTTGGAAGTTTGAACTTTGAAGGTAGAGCAGTTTAAGTAGTAGTAGATACTTAAGAGGACATTTCCAAATTCAAATACTCTCTCTGTCCCGAAATGATCTTCACATTTACCATTTTTCATTGTTTCAAAAAATTCTTCTCATTTCTTCTATTTTAGGCTTAAATGTGCATAAACGCAACATGGCAAGTGAAGCAAGTGTTCATATCCTTAAAAAGTTTGAATAGTCAAATGTGAAGACCATTTTGGGACGGAGGGAGTATGTGATAGCTTAAAATTGACATTAATGTTTGGTCAAGGTTTGAAGGTAGAGCAGTTTGAAGTGTCCTCGTTGAGAGTTTGGGAGTAGAAGAAGCCAATATTGAAAGCCACAGCCAATGCCAAGAAGATGCAGTACTATATGTCCCTCTCTTTCATCATTGTGTTATTGTGTTTATACTCCTGCCCCCTATCTCTCTTGATCTACACCTCAACTTATAAATAGACAGAGTGGTGGTTGGATGAGAGAGAAGTTAGAGAGAGTTGAGTGAGCTTGCTGAGGATATAAATACAGGAAGAGTCCTCTGTAAGGTTTTCCTGTTGACTTATTATAATACTCTATCCGTCAGACTAAGCTTCTTACTTTTCTTTTTAATTTGGCCCAGACTAAAGTTTTTAGTTGCTTTATTACTTAAAATGGACAATGGGACCCACTTGTCATTCTCACAACAAAAACTCTCCACCCACTTTCTCTCTCATACTTTCTCGTACTTTACTTTTCATACAACATCTACTTTTTCTTAATATTTGCAGAAAGTCAAACTAAGAACCTTAGTCCGGGACGGAGTAGTAATACTCAACAGCAAGGCAAAGCGTATAAAAAACTAGGTAAGAAAATCAAATCTCTTACATTAAAATCGTTCGTTTACTTGCTGCATTAAGTTAAACATGTTTGAACATTCATTGTTATCTTAGTGGTGATTGACAGTGAAATTGGATAATCTAGGTTCATTTCACTGCAATATTCAATTCATTTGTGTGCTTATCAGTTACATATAAACCATGCCTAGGAAATTCTTTACTTAATGTGTCGTCAGATATATAAGCACTTTATTGTATGTATAGCTTGACCAGAGGACAGTCTGTTATTGTGACTGGTCAGAAGTGAGGTTTACAATTGCATTCAAGAAACATATATTGACAATGGCGGAGAGATTTTCTTTCACTTTTGATCTTAGTAAATCCCTATCCGTCTGAAACTCTATAGAAGTTGTTTGAAAAAAAGAAATATTGTTTCGGGCTGTTGAAATCATTGTTGTTCTGGGGCTTTATATCTAATGGATGCAAGTAGAAAGCGCTTCAGGTTGGTAATGGAAGTCATCTTTCAGTCCTCACTTGCCCATTAAGAGCTCTACTTGTATAGGTATGGAGCGTAAATGAGAGAGATGACAAGAATAATAAATTGAAGGTAGTGTCGAGAGCAATGTGACTTTCAGCAGTAGTAAGACAAGACAGATTGACTCAACACAACCCAACATAGTAACAAGATTGTTGATTGTGAAGGAAAATCTGGGATCAACTATGCAATGCGGAAATTGAGAAATTTGATCATTATATTGACAATATCGCCCTCTTGGACACTCCTTGATGCAATAACATTAGCTGGTAATTGAGCTGCATATTCAGATCTGACGAAGTCTTTGTATAAGAAATCTGAATCAACTCTCGTTTCATTCTGGTCCAAATTTATTGTGGGCCTTTGGGAGTAGAAGCCAAGATTGAGGCCACAGCCACAGCCACAGCCAAGAATATACAGTACCATATATCCCTCTCTTTCATCATTGTGCTCCCTCTTGTTTTTGACTCCTCTCTCCCTGTTCAATTTAAATATTGAACAGGGCCTCTAAAATGTACGGGCCGGCCCTGGTCATACTCCCTCCGTCTCGAAAAGTTTGTCCCATTTTCCATTTTTGTTTGTCTCATTGCTATATTTTGGGTTTTAAAGTGTGAACTTCCAAAGCTACCCTCGTGAACCTTCAATGCTTTGCTGGAACTTTGTTACCACTTACCAGGAATCTACAAGTGCTTGAATTAGTTACTTAATGATGGAAGTGATGCTGTCAGGGGGAAGGTTTTGGGGGAGAGGATGATGCTAATGAGAGGCAAATAGAGGATTTATTGAAATGCAAGTGACAGAGCATAATTTACTCATGTAAGAATTGTATCCACTAAGGATAATTATGGAAATGATAATATGTTCTTAAGAAGTAGGAATAGTCTAATGAGACTATTTTTCTGGGACGGAGGGAGTAGTGAGGTAGTCTTATATCCTGTATTTTCGGGGGTTGAAGCTGTAGTAGGCTTTGTGTTTGGCCCGAATCTCAGTCTTGATGAAATTTTCGTGATTGTTTCTGCTTAAGTTGATCATTCTAATGATGCTTTGAGTTAAGTGGCTTGATGATGATGATGATGATGAAGAAGGATTGTGCTTTACATGTTTGTACATTGCTTGTGTTGGGTCAAGGTTTCGTTCTAGGAGATTAGAGGAAAATATATAGAAGAGATAGGTTTAAATAAATGTAGTAGAGCCTGAAGAATCAGTTTTTGTTGGGAAGCAAGAGGTCAACCAGAACAGCAATGAATTGGTCCAAAATGGTTGAGGAGTTAGGAATGGCGGTGAGTATCTGAACTGCATAATCTTTGCAATGAATAAATTCAGAAATATTATCATCAACGCGATCAAACTGTTTTGCATGATCATCTCCATTGATTTACCGCCCCCCCCCCCCCCACTCTCCTTTTCTTTTCTAGTTATATTTTCTTCTTGCATATACGGTGATGCGAGTATATATATTTATATAGTTGGCAAATGCAATTGCTTCTGTCATTGACTAGCTCAAATTCCACCATGGTGTGGGATAATTTGGAATTAAGGAAGCTATTTTCAAACTTTAATCAGTGCCAGGCAATGACTTTCAAGTATCAGTTGAGGTCGGTCAGTCAGTCAACGGTTGGAGTCTTCCTTGTTATGGATTAAAGACCAAGGAAAATTTTGTAACACGGCAAATTTAATACTCCCTCCGTCCCAAAATGATCTTCTCATTTATAATTTCTCGTTGTCCCAAAAAGTTCTTCACCTTTCTACAATTTAGGCTTAAAAGTGCATAAATAAAACATGGCTAGCAAATCAAGTGTTCATATCTCTAAAAAGTTTGAATAGTCAAACGCGAAGATCATTTTGGTACGGAGGGAGTAAACTTCTTCTTGCTGTATTTAGTCTAACATTAATTAATTTAATATTATGCTGGTGCGTTTAATTTCTCTGTTTTTTTTTTTTTTTTTTTTTCAAATTCCAGTTTCCAATTTGGTCAGACGAAAAATGACAGTAGTTCCGTCAAGTTTTTTTTTTTTCTCACAATCTCTAGAACCCCTGTCCACTTTATGAGCCAAGGTTTTGACACTCAAGATCCACTTCCAAGAGTTATGGATAACCAACTGTTGGAACACATTCACACACATACATGCACACATTATGTTCATGTAAGTTCCTTTTTCCGTCCCAAAATAAATGTTGCAGTTGACTTGTCAACGTTTGTAAGAGATGCGCTTTACGTATTTGTAATGCACAAGTGTTGATCCCCCTTGAGAACTCTGTATATATGGGATTGACAGAACTTTTGAGTAAAAATTCATGCCAATTTTTTGCTGAGCTTATCTATTTTTTCATGTCAAAAGGCTTGGTACTTTGGCCTATCAACTTGTAAAACACAAATTTATACTCGTAAGTCAAATCTAGTGTATTTTTCGTCCGTCCCAAAAGAGAAAATTTTGGGGGAAACTAGTTCCTCCATTAAGTTATAAAAAGTCATATTTTTATCGAGTTTAAAGTTTAAGGTTTGGAGTTTCTGGTTTAGGTTTTAGGGTTTAAGGGTAAAAAACAGGACTTTTTATAACTTATGAATGAACTAGTTCCAAAATAGTTCATGATCTTATACAACATTCTGGTACAAAAAAAAGTGCTCATTGTATACATGCAAATTCAGATGAACTGGGATTTCCTAATTTCCACTAGATGATGATTACAACTATTAATATAACTATCATTTCTGCTCTTCTCCCCAAATTCTACAAATTGTTCACTTACAATTTCCTTAGTTATTGACATTTGCATAAGAGATTACTTCAGTTGAAGCACCACACTCATTTTCATAGTAAGGTTACCTTTTATTTTGTGTTTTAAGGCTTCGAGTAGTAGAATTAAGCTTTGTACTTACTATATATATATATATATATATATAAGTCTTGGGTAAACCACCCGTGCCTAGACAGGAAATTATTTGCTTACATATCAGATTACTGATCAAGATGAAGTTTTAAGTATCACCCAGAAAAGAAGAACAGTATAGATGGATAGATGAACATATTTTGTTTAAATAGTAATACAAGGGGAGAACTTAGCTTATACTAATTGTTTTAACAGAGTTCCAACTTATTCTATATTGAGTCACACTTGGCTTAATTACCTGACGAGTATTGGTCACAGTCTACCAAATTCAATGAAAAACAAAAACTTTGATCAGGATTGTCATGGTGGTCTGGTCTAAAGGAGAAAACGACGTAAATTCAATTGAAGTTGAGTAAAAAATGGAAAAGAGGGAGAATGTGAAGAAGACGATCCAGAACAGCAATAAATTTGTCCGTGCTGGTTGAGGAGTTAGAAGTGGCGTAGAATATTTGAACTGCATACTCTTTGCAATGAATAAATTCAGAAATATTATCATCAAGGCGACGAAACTGTTTTGCATGATCATCTCCATTGATTTATCCTCTCTCTCTCTCTCTCACACACACACACACCTTCTTTCTAGTTATATTTCAAGTTCTTGTATATATGATGATGGAATGCACATAAATAAGAGTAAATATATTTATAGTTGAGTGATTAGAATGAATGTTTGGCAATCTGTGTGTCATTAACTAGCTCAAAAAACCAATATTTTCAAACTTTAATCAATGTCAGGCATGACTTGGAAGTATCAGTTGAGGTTAGTCAGTCAATGGTTGGAGTCTTCCGGTTGTGGATTAGTATTAAAAGTTTAAGACCTAGGAAAATTTTGTAACACGGCAAAGAAAACGTGACATTTATGTTACGAGAATGGGTACTTGGATTTAGATGATGAACTGAGATTTCCTAATTTCTTCTAGATGATGAATACAACTGTTCAGATACTTGTCATTTCTATTCTTGTCCCCAAACAAGCTTATCATTTCTCTTGCATTTCCCCTCACAGACTCGCCCTCGCCCCCTTCCCCTTCCATCACCAACCTTATTGACTCGGCCACCGAGTCACTTGAAAACGAACCATCCGTAGCGTTCCTACAAATTTCAACACCAAGTTTCTTCCTTTTCAACAACCGAGCATTTAATCCTTGGTCATTCATGACCGGAAATAAAATCAGAGGCTTACCAAACCTCAGTCCCTCAATAACAGAATTCCAACCGCAGTGAGTCAAGAAAGTCCCAACCGACGAGTGACTCAGTATCTTAACTTGTGGGACCCACCCTTCATAAACCATCCCACGAGCCTTGACTCGCTCCTCGAACCCCATCGGTAGCTTATGCAAGTCCTCCTCAGTTGACCAGGACGGCTTTCTTAGTACCCAAAAGAATGGCCTTTTAGACTTCTCTAGCCCAAGAGCCAACTCACTGAGTTCTGCTTGACTCAGTGTAGCCTCAGTTCCAAGAGCCACATAAACCACTGAGTCAACACCCTGTTTGTCTAACCAATCTTTGATGAAACCCCATTTTTCATTGTGGGTCCCACCTGACTCGCCCTCGCTCTCACCGTCTTCCAACATTGGAGGCAAAACGCCCACTGGAATAACGGGTTTCTGATAAAGATCACAGACCAGACCGAACCATTCATGCTCAAACTCGACACAAGTCCTGAACAAAACCAAGTCACATCGTTGTACTGAAGCAGCAAATCTGATCGTATCGGACGTACCAGATTCATTGCCAACAGCACCATCTGTATACTTTGTCACCTCATGAAGATAATAAAACATGTCTGATTCAAAAGGTATCCATTCAGGCAACTTACAAAAATCTTCAGCAGTCAATCTATTATCTCCTCCATTCAGTAATACTGATGGCGGTCCAATATAAGCCATGGTTGCAGCTGTGAAAAGACTAAAATACCCACTCAAGAAACCAAGTTTTTCAGCCATGGGAGGTACCCAATGAGAAGCATAGTCAAAGATGATCCAATCTGGCCTTAAAGTTGACTTTTTGAGAAAATCCATCAATGGTGGTTCTAACAAGTCAAAGGCTATCTTTAAGAGCTGTGCTTTCTGGTATGGTATGTCCATGGAAGACTCTGCTCCTTCTCCCAAGTTGTCAACTTTAGGGATTGGAAGAGAGATTAGGGTTATGAGTTGGGATAAATTTGAGGGTATTTTGGGAATTCTTTGGAGATTTCTTGGGGTTGAAACAAATGAGATTTTATGGCCTTTTTTGGCAAAGATTTTGGAGAGATGGAAAAATGGTATGAGATGACCAGTTGCTAGCCATGGGAACATCACTATGTGAAGAGATTCTTTATCATGGTTTTGGTTTTCCATTGAAAAACTGATTATTATTTTTTTGTTCAAAATGGAAAGATGAAGGAAGATATTATTGATAAACTCCCTCTCTTAAGGTTCTTACTTTCCTTTTTAGTTTGTCCTAATTTAAGGTTCTTACTTTGCTTTATTACCTAAAATGGAAAGTCAAACTAACAACTTTAAAATGAATTGGGACGGAGGGAGTATATTTTTCCATTATGGAAAAGGATTGATTGCAATTGCCATTGCTCTGTTTGGCTTTTTGTGGGTGGTTGTATTAGCTGTGTTTTCCACCGAGGATGGAATGTACAACTTTTTCTGGGCATGGTACAAATGCATTGAAGAAAATGGGGCTGCCATTTTTGACTGTTGCTGGTGTGGAGGAACTGAAGAGGGTGGTACTCTCAAACCTTTGATTGAAGAGCATGTACAACATTTGGTGCATGTATGCAAGCCGTCCCTAATTCTTAGAATTAGAGATGGGTCGGGTCGGAATCAAATCAATCAATAATACTGGAATTTTTTTCTCTTTCCTTGAAGCTAGATAGAAACTTGAGTACGAGCCTAAACTACATCGGGCCGGTAATTTTGAACCCCTCACTTGGTCTCGTTTTATAATAATTAGGGCTCGTCTGATACACAATTTTAAAAACGGAGATCTTTCAAAACGTAGATTTTTTCGACGCTAGTATTTTGAGCGACTAAAACTGACCAATATTTTTAAAAAGCTCCGCTCCAAAACTACCAATTGAAACGCTTAATTAGGAAAAAAACAGGTTTTTTCACTCTATTTTAAATGCACCGCTCTACCGAACGAGACCTTAGTCTCGTTTTGTATAAATTAGTCTCATTTAAGTTATATAGTTTTGACCCCTCACTTAGAATTTGGACTACGTCCTAAGTATATTTACAACTAAAATTGAATTAAATTATATTTTAAAATCATTAAATTCATAATTTATAAATTTATTATACTTATTTGTCCGTACGCTAAATGCTAGTTACTACTAACATTAAACTGTGCTACCAGTTTAAGTTATAAACCCGTTAATATGTCTATCAATGACATTAAATATGTTTTTGAGCGCATACATACGAGGGAATTATGTAATGTGTGATTTCGCATGAATCACGGGGCCTATCAGATATCAAATCAAAGTCCAGCAAGAAAAAGAAATAAAAGAAGAAAATTAACATAACTTTTGATTTTGCACAGAGATTAAGATAAAGTAAATGTTGTGAGTGTGAAAAATAAAGTATGAGAAAGAAAGTGTGTAGGGAGTTTTTGTTGTGAGAATGACAGGTGGGTCCCATGGTCTATTTTAGGTAAAAAAAAAAAAAAAAAAAAAAAAAAAGTAAAGTAAGAACCTTAAATTGGGACATACTAAAAAAAAAAAGTAAGAACCAACATTTGTCTTTTTTATCTGTTCACTTTTTGCCATTTTACTTGTCTCATCATTTGATTGTTTACACACAAAAAATTGAAAATTTATATTATTATTTAATCATATAAGACCTAATTGTCATATATACATCAAACCGGTGCTACACCAAAGTAATCCCTCCGTCCCATTTCAAATTGCAAATACTAGGTTGATACGGGGATTAAGAGAAAAAGTGAAAAAGGTGATGTGTTGTGAGTGTTGATAGTTGAGTGGGAGAGAGAAAGTGGGGTAGAAAATAGTTAGTGTGTTAATGGATGTGAGTGCGCAAGTGGGTAAAACTTGCCATTTTTGGATTTTGCAATTTTAGTTGAGACACCATTTTTGGCAAGTTTTGCGATTTGAAATGGGACGGGGTGAGTATGGGTTTTTCTTTTTCAATGGATTTTAAATTACATGATGACTGAGAATCTTCCTTTCATAGGTCCTCAAGGTGAGATGACCTATTTCCTATTTTTAGAGTGTTAACCATCTCACTCATTATTCCTTTAAAAAAAAAAAAAAAAAAACTATCTCACTCATTATTTCAACCCCACCCACATATCTCATCAAACTTTTTATATTTACAACAACACTCAACTATTAATAATACTAGTGTTACTCCGTGCGATGCACGGTTCGTTACTATGAATTTAAAAAATTGAATTAAAATAAATTTAGTAGGGAAGCGAAAAGCTTTTATACATTATAAAAACAGTAATAATAATTATTTTACAAAAAGAATGCTTTTAAAAACCTTACAAAATGACTAAGGTAACCGTTTACTATCCATTTAATTGCATTTTTTTTTTTGAGATATTTTGCTGCAAGACGGGTATAAACATAAAGAATTATCCTAAATCAAACGATAAAAAAATGTAAAAATTTTTTTATAGAAAATTAATACAATTACAAAATGACTAAGGTAATTAGGGATGACAACTAGGGCTGTTAAACGAACCGAGCCCGTTCGAGCTCGGCTCGGGCTCGGCTCGTTAAAGCTCGGTTCGAATGGGCTCGAAGTGCTATTCGAGCTCGAACCGAGTTTTCGAGCTCGAATTTTTATCGAGCCGGCTCGTGTTCGGCTCGTTTGTTCGACGAGCTTTGTTCGAGCTCGGCTCGTTAGAGCTCGATTTGTGTTCGGCTCGTGTTCGGCTCGTTAGAGCTCGACTCGTGTTCGGCTCGTTAGAGCTCGGCTCGTGTTCGGCTCGTTTAAATCACGCATAACTCGAGCTCGGGCTCGGCTCGATAAGCTCGTTAACACGGGTTATTTTGTTTGCGTTTGGCTCGAGCTCGGCTCGGCTCGTTAAGCTTGAGCTCAACTAAATAATCATCATTATTACTTTTGTAATGAATACATATACATTATATGTATATAGGAATAAATCATAACTAAAATATTTTTATCTTCAAAATGAATTAAACAACAATAATTATACAACAACTAAAATTAATTTAATTTTTATACATTCATATAATGATCATATAGCGACTATACACATACAATACAGTAATACAATATAGATTGTATAACAACTAAAATTAATTTATTCTATGAACATTCATTATGAAAACGTAGAGATATATACACAATAGTAGGATTTTTTTTTTCAAAACTAATTTATTATTTTCAAATGTACACATATTTGTCTTATATTATTTTTCTCATTGGAATAAAAAATAAAATTAACATCTATTATTGTAGTTATATATGCAGGTATATTTAATTACTCAAATATAGAATGAACAAAATGTTTATCATTTACAGATACACACACATATATATTTCACATATAAATGCGTTTGCATGGAGAAAAATATTTATTAAATATATATAAATATAAATAAATATATATATATATATATATATATATATATATATATATGTGTATGTATGTATGTATGTATGTGTGTGCATATATATATATATATATATATATATATATATATATATATATGTATGTATGTATGTAAGTATGTGTGTGCATATATATATATATATATATATATATATATATATACACACACACATACATATAGCACATATTTATATACATTATTATATACTCTCTCTATCCTGCCCGATTTAGGATATTTTGACATTTTTAGTGTCATACTCGACGTAGTACGGCCAACAAAATGGAAAGATAATATTACTTTTGTTCTCATAACCTCCTCCATTCATTCTAGTTTCTCTTAAGTCGGGCGGGACGAAAGTCGTATATGTGTGTGTATGTATGATGTATGTATGTATTATATGTATATATACATACATGTAACATATACTATATTATACACCTAGCGTAGCGTACGTTTTACTAAATACAGTTGACTAATTATAATAGCGTCATTTAAATGCTATATATTAACCAGAAAGTTTGTCTGACTTTGACTTTCATGGTCAACTCCATAAAAACGTTGACCACAATATGAAAACCTACCTATCCCTATGCATTTCAAAAATGAATTCACCATTAGCATACGGTTGGCCTCAACTTTTAAATATAATTGTTAAAACAAATAGTTAACTATTAATAGTTAAATATAATAGTTATCTATTTATAGTGAAATATAATATTTAACTATAATTATTAACTACCTTAGTAATTATTTGTTCTTAAAAAAAAATACCATAGTAACTATAATAGTAAAACTATTTGAATTTTGGTTATGTAGAGTCAAACTATTTGAATTTTGATTAATATTTTATGTAAATTATTAATTTACATAATTTATTAATGATTTAACAACCATTTTTTAATTTTTATGGGAATTAATAATTTAGTGTAAAATATTAGTTAAAGTTTAAGTAAATTTGATAAGTAAATATAAAATTTGGGACAGAAGGAGTATATTACAACCTGATGGTATATATACGATTCAATTAATCGTTTGTAATATGAGAAGTTAAATGAACAAGAGCTTTTCAAACAAAAAAAAAGTAAAAAGGAGGTTACATTAGTAAATTAGACACATTTTGAGATTAAAAAAAGAGAAAAAAATTTAAAAAAATAGTGTTTTTGTTCAAAATGCAGAGAATACTTATCAGAGCTCGGTAAGGCTCGAACTCGAGCTCGTTTGATTTTATAATTTTCAGAAAAATGTTTAAGCTCGAGTTCGGCTCGTAAAGGCTCGAGTTTGAACAGCTCGTGAAAAGCTCGCGAGCATAAGGCTCGAACTCGAGCTCGTTTGATTTCATAATTTTCAGAAAAATGTTTAAGCTCGAGCTCGGCTCGTAAAGACTCGAGTTCGAACAGCTCGTGAAAAGTTCGCGAGCGGCTCGCGAGCAGTTCGAAACTCGATTCGAGCTCGAACAAGGTAAATGGGCTCAAGCTCGAGCTCGATAATTCGTTAACGAGCTCGAGCCCAAAACTCCAAAGCTCGGCTCGGCTCGGCTACAGCCCTAATGACAACGGGTCGGATACAGAGCGGGTTTACTCAATACCAAACCCGCCCCCGCCCCATATTCAACAAAAACATAATTTCTGGCTTTAGCCCAGCTTGTATAACTTTAACAGCAAACTCAAATTTGAGACTAACTATTTCATAACAGTAAATAGGTAGCATACTTACGTATACTAGGTATTATATATAAAGGCAATAAAATAATAACTGAATGGTTTAGGAACATAATAGTAAATAGGTAGAATACTTGCGCATACGGGGCGGGGCGGGTTGGAGTGTGTTACCAAACCCGCCCCTTAACCCGCCAGGTTATGAAAAATTGTTACCAAACCCGCCCCGACGGGGCGGGTTGTCCCGGATACGGGTCGGGCTAGGACAAATTGCCATCCCTAAAGGTAATCCATATAGTCTATAAACGTGCACTAATATTGAGATAAATGATTAATATCATAAAATGACAAAAATTGACTCTAAAAATCTTAAAAGGCCAAAATATGTTTAGCTTCCCAAAGTATACATTCATTCCCACTTTGCACCGTCGCGCGAATTTTGTCTCAAGGCAATACCTCAATTAACCACGAGTCCCGCTTTGCACCCAACCACCACGATGTTAGAAACTTAACGAAAATTGACTATGTGCATGTCATGTGAGGGCTAGTTTGGTGAACAACCTAAAAACTTTTTCTAATACCCGTGTTTCGATTAAAGTGTGGACAAACTAAAAAGACAGAAAGAGTATATATTTAAAAGTATTATACTTGGGAAAAGGATGGTGAGATGATGATATGAGAGTTAAATTAACAATTTAAATGTTTAAATATGATAAATGAGATAAAATAAATGACGATTAAATTCTTATTTTTTCCATCTCATCCATCAGGTTTGACACATCCATCTCCTTGATTTAATTTTGTTGTAAATTCTAATTTTGCATTTATTAATTGTCTATTTGACAAATAATAAATGCAAAATTAGGATTTATTTCTAGATTGTTTTTATGTTGTTGTTTTTTGTTTTTGTTTTGATGAATAAGTTGCCTTCACTTCTCGTTCAATTACTATGCCTTCTCCCCTTTGTTGGGACCTTTTGCATTTCCCCCTTTGTTGGGAACCTTCGTCTTCTCCCCATTGTTGGGAGCCTTTGCCTTCTCTCCAATGTGAGAGCCTTAAAATGATGTTAATATTTATTCTTAGTTCAATGCTTGAGATGTTTGGTTCCGCATTTCCTGCCGACTCAAGTGCATCATTTTGTCGTATTTTCAACGTCAAATTCTTACCGTTCAAGGGTTTACTAAAGGCCTATGCAGAGTCGTGTCCAAATTTTGTTTGGAGAAGCACTTGTGCATCACAAGATATAGTTCTCAAGGACATCTATTGGAGATTTGGTTCGGGTTTGGCCATCAATACTCGAGATGTGTTAGGATTTTTATGTGTAAATCTTAATTGCAATCATTATATTTTGGACGAGCCTCTGGCAGTTGTGGAGCGCCCTCTTATTGAGTTTTATTAATGCAATTATGTGTTGTTTGTTTTCAAAAAAAAAAATGAGCAGTAGAATACTAAAAAAAAAAATACTCCCTCCGTCCCCAAATGATATTCTCATTTGCCATTTCTCATTGTCTCTAAAAGTTATTCTAATTGGGCCTAAAGTGTATAAACAAAGCATGACAAATGAAGCAAGAGTTCATATCCTTAAAAAAATTGAATAGTGAAACGCGAAGATCATTTTGGGAGGGTGGAGTAATACTAATAGAAATAGATGAAAAATTACAAGTGGAAAAAAAAGGATAAAAGAGGAGGCTTTGACTGGTAGGCGTACGGAAAGCGAGAATGACCCGACACACCCCCATTACCCAAACTACCCCCTTCACCCGAGTTGAGATCTCCTGTACCACTTTTGTATGTCACTATATGTACCACTCGTAATCCAACCGTTCACATGTTTAGATAATACTATAATTTAATGTTAATCTTAATAACTGTGAGTCATTAGATTACTTGTGGCACATGGAGTGGTACACAAAGTGGCACAGAGGATTTGAACTCCCTTCACCCACCGCAATTACACTTCTACGGAGCCATCCGTCTTTCTGAGTGGCAATCCCCGTAATTAACACCACTCCCAAGGTCATTCCTTTTCCCCCTGTCCTGAGTTCTCCCCCCCCTTCTTCTCTCTCACACACAAACACACGCACACGATACCAGAGAGAGAGAGAGAGAAGAGAGAGAGAGAGAGAGACGAGAAGAACGAAGACGGTGCAGTGTAGGAGATAGACTGTGTAGGTAGGGGGCAATTTTCAGGGTTTGTGTAATTTCGATTTTCCTCTCTAATTTATTCAATGTACGGCAACCCACTTGAAGAATTCGGCCAGATTACCGACGTCGCCAAATCCGATGCCGCCGGCGGCATTATCGAGTCCATAGACGATCAGAATGGTTCGTATGGACTCGAAGACGGCGGCATTGCCGACTTTGGAGGTGTTGAACCGGAGATTCTTTCCGATGACTCTGTTCCGGCTATGCCACGTGCCGACACCGGGGACCAGCTTACCCTCTCTTTCCGTGGTCAGGTGTATGTCTTCGAAAATGTTGATTCGCGAAAGGTCAGAAAATAATTGATTTTGGTGTTACTTTTTTTGTTTTCTGGTTTAGTTATGTACTAGTTGTTTGTGATTCTTCTGTTTCCTTGTTGAAAAGTTGGGGGAAAAGTTTTTTTTTTTTTTATTGTGCCACTTTGTTATTGGAATGTTGATTTTGGAAGGGAGGGGGTTGTTGTTTGATAATTGCAGAGAATTGAAGTGTAAAGATGGTTATTTTGACTAATTCTCTTCTAAGATTCATGGTTTAGTTACCATTCCAAAAAAAAATTGGGAGGGGGTGGGTTAATTTTAATATAGCTACTTTTTTGATATTTAGGGTTTATTCCTATGTCAAGTGCAGTAAAGAAAAAAAAAGTCGTTTAACCATCAAGCATGAAGCAAGTAGGAAAATTATTTTTCCCTTGTTCAATTGGTTACAACGTGTTAATGCTGGTTGCTAACAGGTGCAAAGTGTCTTTTTATTGTTGGGGGGATGTGAATTTCCCACGGGACCGGAAGCAGTAGAGCTAACATACCAGAACCCAGTGGTAAATTTCTTAGCTGTGCTCTTTTACTTTTTATGGCGTTTTGTTGGGTTCTCTTCTAAAATCGTGGATAATTTGTCCATCAGAATTTGGAGTATCCTGCTCGTTACAGTGATCCTCAGAGAGCTGCTTCTCTGCATAGGTTCCGTCAGAAGAGGAAACAACGTTGCTTTGAGAAAAAAATCAGATATGATGTTCGTCAAGAAGTTGCACTTAGGTAAATTTTCTTTGTCACATTATGATATTATCAGATTATCAAAGTACATGGACTGTTTAGCAGGAATGGAATAATTACGCTAAGAAATGACCATGTTAACTCCTATTTGACATCTTTACGGGAGATTTTTTCTTCTTTGGGATATTATGTTCTTCAAATCTTTCATGTATCTGTACAAATCAATTAATGCATAAATTGTGTCCCAAACAACGCATCTAGAATGTACTTCCATAATGCTTGATTTTGAGGCCATGGTGCGCTTCTTTAGTAAAACTTATTTTGTTGATCATGAAGTCAATTTTAGTGAAACTTGTATGTGCAATTTTAGATGCAGCGAATGCATCTGCACCCCCAATGAAAAAACTTTCACTGACATAAGAGGTGTTGATGCGGTTTTGTATTTTCTTGATCATGAAATCTCCGCATGTATATGCAATTTTTTATAATAAATATGTGTGTGTGTGTGTGTGTATTTATATATGTTAGCTGCGTGTGAAGGCTGCCAACTTGGCCAAAACAAAAGTTCAAACTAAATTCAGTGTTTCTCTTTTCATTTACTTTTCTATATTTCTTGTGATATGTCCATGTGTGGTTCACTCAAGATGCTAATGTTTGATTGAACCCCATTTTCTTTTTCATGAATTGGGATTATTCTCAATGGTTAATGTGCTTGCAGTCATTTTAGAAGCTGAACACAGGGTTGATGTATATTAGAAACTATCATGCTCAGTTGGCCTCCTGTCACCGTTGGGGAAAAAAAGTTATGGTGCGATTCCCAGTCTGTAAATAATTCGATTAGAGGCTCTAATTGTTGACAATAGCCTCTAAAGAAGGATTTGTCGGAGAATCATGACGTGTGTTCGCAACTAGTCAACTTGAAATTTGGTGGGATTCAAAATAGTTGGTACTTTATACTTGTAACTCAATTATGTATAAGTAAGATTTAAGTAAGCTTTGGCCTAATTTAGTGATAGCCACTGCTATATAACCTCAGTCGGACATGTCACGGGAAATCCGATACCTTTACAATTGTAAGTTATTTGCATCCTAGAATCTTGTATATTTCAACAATGTCACCATCCATGCATTGCACAATAAAGACCTGAAGATGTTGGTGTTTGAGGTGGAGGCAGGGTTAATTGTCGTGCTCATAGGTGGATGACATACAGAGCACAGATAGTATGAACCATTACTGCTGATATGGACTTGACATCTATAGAAGGGATTCATTGCAAATCTTTACGATCCAGTGATTTACTTTTGAGTAAAGCATGTGTCCGACTAATCAATACATCATGATCAATTTTGGACCATATTTTAGATTCCAGTATGCCACATGATGCGATGTGGCATAGTGACATACCGGGAATATTGCCTCCTTTAACAGTGATGGTTTTGACAACCACCTTGACATCCATGGAAGCTAGTTGTCTTGATAAAATGGATTTGGTTTGGGGTTTACTTTATTGTGTGAATTGTGATTGTCTTATTTACTGTGATCATGACTATATTTTGCTAGGCTTGGTCTATTTCCCGGGTGCTGTTGCCATCGCACCAGTGAAGACATTGAAGTAATATTCACTGGTGTAAACTTTTTGATGATTGTATTACCTTTGGTGTAACAAACAAATTACTCCCTCCGTCCCATAATAAACTTCGCACTTTCCTTTTTAGTCCCTCCTAAAATATAGGTTGCATTTCTTAGAAAGGAAATAGAGGTAGTGTAATTCTACCGTTGTACAAGCAATGCCCTAGTACCAAGTAAAGCACCTTTTTTAATAATGTTGACAAGTCAAATGTGAAATTTATTTCAGGACGGAGGGAGTACATGTAATGTGGGATCAAGTGCCTAAAATAACTATCCGAAGTTTCACATCCTTTGATTGTAACATTAAAAAAGGATGTATTTATATTTTCAGTCACAGGCTTTTATTAACATCTACTCATTATTTGTATATGATTAGTTTAAATGCATTAGCATATGCGTCTTTATCAGTTTTTGCTGTGAATTATTGTTGGGCCTAGAATTATATTGAAGTATGATAAAAGTTGGAAAGCTTTTACTTGCAAGGATAATTGAGTGCTTCTAACTTAGCTGTAATGACTATTTAGGATGAATCGTAAGAAGGGGCAATTTTCTTCGTCAAAAGCATCTGAAGGATCTGTGGGCTGCAATGCTGGTGAAGCTGAGGAGTCGGGCCAAGATGAGAGCCCAACAGAAACACAGTGAGTTATGCATCATATTTATTTGTTATGCTCGTTCTGGGATAGTCATCATTCTGTATGGACCTCACATAGGCGTAAGTTGCATCTTACGTGATATGTTGTCTCCCAACAATTAGGTCATCCGTGAGGGTTACTTGAGCACAGAAATGATCTTGTAGAAGATTTTTTTCTATAAAAAAGATCTTACAGAAGATTTTGAACCTCTCTCTCTCTCTCTCTCTCTCTCTGTACTTTGTATTATTGTGTTCAGCCTTTGGCTTTATGTGCATGCACATATTGTAATTACCTCTTTTCTTCCCCTCCTGAAAGCTTTATTTATTGTTAAAACACTTGGGTAACAAGTATTTTTCTCTTTATATAGATGCGTTCATTGTGGTACTAGTTCGAGGTCCACCCCCATGATGCGGCGAGGGCCCGCTGGTCCAAGGACATTGTGCAATGCATGTGGGCTATTTTGGGCAAACAAGGTTGGTATCTTCCTCTGTTATTTACATTTGAATATGTTTCACCTTTGTTCTAATGATGCTGCTCTTGCTTCATTCTGATAACTTAGTTAATACTCCCTTTGTTCCATGCTGAAAGTCCACTACTCCATTTTGGGATGTTTTACTGTAAGTGTCTCACTTTCAAGTTATGCCTCAAATCTTCACAATCTTTCAACTTTGACCCCCACAGTTATCTAAGTATCTTCCAGTGATTCAAGTACTTTTGTAATTAGTACCATCTCTTTCTTTAATATTAGGGGTTAGGGATAATTATTTACGACGGACTGATCACTTCAAATATTAATAAAAAGGGGCACAATTAGTTCACATAAATTTTAAGACTCCTGTTTGGTAAAAACAGTGTAAAACACAACAATCCAACTTGTAATAGTAGGTAAAGCTCCAGAACGCAGCCCAAAAATATATCAATTTCCTAGCAAAACAATTTTATATCCACACACCTTATTTCATCCTTGATCAGAAGAATTCAAAAATCAAACAGATTAGGACAAAATTAAAAATCAGTAACAAATGCCATAGAGTGAACAATCTTGTATATTTCAGCCAAAAGAACTCTTAAATTGGGTTTGAAGCCCCATCTTCTATTTTGTGATTTCGAGCTTAACCCAGATCTACGACGATCTTGAAAAAGAAACAAGATAGAGGGAATATCCATGATCAAATCTTATTTATTGAACATGAGATCTTGTTCGAAGAAGAGGGAAAGTGATATGATCCTTTTTATGAACACCGCAGCTTTAAGGGAAGAAGAGGGAAAATCGGGATGATGGAACGAGAACAATAATAAATAAATGGTGATTATAAGAGACTTTGAAGCACAACAATGGTGGCAGCTGATAGTCATGGCAACTTTAGATGAGTTCTTCACTATATTTGTGCTTCAAGATTGCAGTGAGTAGTGTAGTGTTACTGCATTGGATAAGTGGGGGAAAAGGTCTGTTGCTTTTGTTTATACATTGAAGAAAGTTCTACAGTTTGTCTCATATGACAACGTTGAGGGGGCAATTTTATCCATAAAACTTAATCTGGGTTCACTTCAATACAGTTTCTATTAATCCCTTCTCCCACCGGGGATAACTAGCGAGGGTATAAGGTGGTTAATTCGGATATGGCGTATTATAATCCCGAGCCTTACCTCCTACCAAACATCTTCCGAAAGTTCATTGGTATTATTAATCTTATCTGGGTGGCTACCAAAGATATTACTCCCTCCGTCCGAGAGTAAGAGTCCTTGGTTATGCACGCTTATTAAGGAAGCAAAAGAAAATGGGTAGACATTGCAAGTGGGTTGAGGATATAATTGTCCAAACACTATTCAAAGTGCAAGTGGGCAAAAAGTAAGTTAGAAAGAGTTGTTTTTATTTTTTAATTATAGAAGCGTTAGAAGGACAAATTTGTCCAAAACACTATTCCTCCTTTCCCATCATTTGCCATTTTGGGAAAGTGACTCTTACTCTGGGACGTACCAAAATAGAAAGTAGGACTCTTACTCTGGGACGGAGGAAGTATTAGTTATCAGACACACCCAAAAATGGAATATTTGGTTGGTAACAAGGGAGTATTATTTTGAATGCATAACAATGGTCTTAGTGCACAATCTAGCTGGCATGACTTGGAAATTACTTTTCTGACCCCCCCCCCCCCCCCCAATTTTTTAGTCCTTGAAATAATCAGAGTGTAATGGCATTATGGCAGTTAAAGATTAATCCAAAATGTTGCTTGACCAGCTGTTTTTCCGCATTGTGTTAATGAAGTCCTCTACGCTAGACGCTAGTTATGATCTGAGATACTAAAACAAGCATTTTAGTGAAAAAATTTTCACATTCCATAATGGGGACCATCATGTATGACATTCCATAACGGGAGTAGGGATAGGGGAATGAGGGATAAGAAGTTCATTTTGCAGAAATCCGTTGGTCCATAAACATATCATCTGGTTGTTGTTTTGGTTATTCATATTTTACTGTCCAATACTCAGTGAGTTTAAGGTGTATCAACTATGACTGATAATTAAACGGAAGTACTGACAAAATCCAAGGAAACACCCAGAACAATGAATACTGTACCGAGTCAATCCCTTTTGGTTGGTTTTGGTTTTGATGATGTTTCTTGGTCACAAAGAGGGAGATAATATCATGAAGGTTCCACACATGTTGACTATGGATTTTGTTGAGGTGGTAGTGCAAGAAGGAGAACCAATTAATACTTGTTAACCATTTGAGGCGTAAATGGTCTGTTTGGTTCGGCCAGGACTAATTTACGCACCAAGCCACTAGTCATTGTCTGAAAAGTCCCATACCGAATAGAACAAAACAACAGAGGTCTTGTTCGGTTTGGTCTAGAATGCAGTTTAGATTCGTGGTTCGGACTGTGCGGCTTGGACCACGGTGCAAGCTACGGTTTAGACCACGTTTCAGTTCATGATTTAGACCACAGTTGAGACTGAGTGTTGGATACAACTTGCAAGTAGGGTTTCTCAATATCTGATGGTGGATATAAAGAGACTCACATAATATTGTGCGGTTTGGCGGTACGGTCTAAAATGATTTGGTTCAGTTTGGTTTGGAGGTGTCAGACCGCGGACCAAACTGAACCATATGGGGTGTCAATTTTTTGGACATGAATGAACCACTCTTTCTTGGAAACCGAACCAGACAGCGTGGTTTGGTTCGGTTTGGCTAGTACCAAACCGTGGCCTGGACCGACGTTTACACCCCTAGTTAACCTCAACCTGTGATGGTCTTGGAAAAATACGACACCTCCATGATGGGATGACGAGGTGGTGGGTTTAGCGGCACCAATTAATGATGGATGCACTTAGAAGTACTTCTATTAGGAGAAGCCATAAATGGCTGATTTTGTCTATCTGAAGTGCTTGTATGCCGCATTTGAAATACTCCACACTATTAGAAGGCAATTCCCACACTTGTAAATTATTTGCTGTGGTGGGGTGGAGAGGTGAGGAATATAGCAGCACCAAATTGTCATGGGGCTCACTTGGTAGTACCTGTGAGGGAAGAAGCTAGTATATTATCTTTCTGAAGCAGTAGTCTATCCTGACTGAAGTACTCCCATTTGTTTCGACTCAAACTCTTACTCTAGTTGAATGTTCGTATCCAACATTGTTTGGCGGAACACCGAACACCAAAGTCTGATGATTCAAATATAGAAAGGCCACTTACCTCATGGATGCCAGTCATTTTCAGCTTTAGTGAAGAAGTAGCTGGGAATCGTATAATATAAACCTCCAACTTATTTTACATGGTTTAATAACTGAACCAAGTCCATACAAAATATGTTTCTTCTTTAGTAAACCAGGAGAAACCTGAATCCAGACCAGTCCAAAATAAAACCAAACTGAACCGATAACCACATTCTAACTAACTTAGTTTAGAAAGAAGTTTTATCCTGTTAAAATAATCATATGTTTCTTATTTAGTAAATCAGGAGAAAACATAAAACGATCTCCGCCTTTAGAAAGAAGTTTTCTCTTGTTAAACTAAAACTACTTTAAAATGATAAGCTACTTCTGTAATAAAAACTAACTTTTGATTAAACAAAGTTACTTATGATTACTTCTCCTATAGAAACACTTCCTTGAAAAGAATAAACGGTTCAACTCTTCCTTTATATGCACACATTTATGTTTCTAGGTTGGGAATGGGGAAGGATTTTGTAATCAAAAGTATGTAATCAGTCCTTGAGTGCTTTAAGAAATCGAGTAATTAAATTCAGATTTTTCTTTAAAATGTTATGTCTGCCTGTTGTTGCAGGTGATATGACACCTAGAATTAGTCTGGTACTTGGTTAGTCGAACAATAAAAGGAGTATGACTGGAGGCAAAAGACTATGGGGAAGTTTGGTGTTTTTTAGAGGCTCTTAATGGGTGAAAGTCTGAATCGGTCAGGCCTCAAACATTTGTGTCTTTTTTTTGTCTATTCAACTTTGAAAGCCCCTTACAACTTGCTCCCCCCGTCCCATAATAAGGGCACACATTTCCTTTCTGGGTGTCCCATTGTTAAGTCACATTACCCAAAATGGAAACCTTATAATACTTCTTTATTCAATGGGACCCACTTTTCATACACACTACAACCATCCACTCACTATTTCCTACCTCACTTTCTCTCTCCTACCTCACTTTTCATACTCACCACACCAACTTCACTATCAATATTTTTAAATATACATGCTCTCTTCTTAATTTCCGTGCACTCTCTATTTTGTGCCTCTTATTATGGGATGGAGGGAGTATTTTCAGATATAAAAAAAAACTCATTTTAATCCTCCGTATCTTAAGCGTCATTTTGACAAAAATATTCCCGTCATACTTTCATATCGCTAAGACTGTTCCTACCCTTTCAACATTCACGCCCTTCTTACATTCACTCCGTAACCCACATACCATCTCCATCAGCATTCATTCCCTCTCAACCTAGGGTTCCTTCCCAAAGTTATTCTCGGCGGTAATCTCGCCATCTCCGTCTCTGTCTCCCTCTCCTTATGCCACCCAAACCCGAATTCGGACGGTAAACTCTCTTGCCATCTCCATCTCCCACCCGAACCATAACTTAAACCCACTCTTGGGTGCGACCAAGGTAGATCCCGGTGTTCCTGGTCCCGACTAGTCGTCGATATATCGTAATCATTGTCTTTGAGTGTATAGGGACTGGCACTCACGGAGAAGAGCAGGCTTCTCTAACAGTGAACTGGGGCCCCAAATCGAGATCAAAACTAAGATCTTGGGAGAAAGAAGTGGGGGTAAACTTGTCCATGAATTTGCACAATGAGGAGAGAGGGAGTTCAAATTGTGCAGGAATTGGGAAGGCTGTGGATTGTGCGTTGACTTTGTGGATGTGGGGAAAAGAGATCTAGAACTGAAGTGGGTTTGAAGAAGAGATGGATAACTTTGAATTTGGGTTTCAAAGTGAAGGAACTGGGGAGGCTGTGAATTGTGCGTTGAGTTTGTTGCCGCTAGATTTCTTATTGCCCCATGGTTTCCGTTGAACATTAAATCCCTTGATTCAACTGCAGAATTTACAATGGCTATGAATTGCGAGTTTGCAGCTTATTGATTTGGGGTGGTTGAAATTGGAGATGATTTTTTCTTCTTCTAGTAATGGTATTTTAGAGAGTTAAAACGGGTGAATACATCTCTTCAGATACTTTTTGAGTTAAATAGCCAAACAACTTCAAAATTTTAGAATTTAGTCACTATATGTTGCCTCTAAAGAATTACAATCTTAGATGTGAATTCAGTATTCTGGACTTGAGACTTCAAAAAGAAAAGGCACTTATATTAATCCTAAGGGGATGATTGAGTAGGAAGCAGGTTGCTGCATACTGCCTTTTCACGCTTGCTCCTACTTTATCGTTCACCCTTCTTGTATATTGAAGTTTCTTCCAAGAATGGTCAGTCAGTTGAGGGGCTGGTATGATCGCCATTCTACTTGATAATGGGTGGCTATCTTTCGGTAAATTTTCAGTTGTCTAATTTTTATTGTGAAGTGTAGGTTGCTTAAAGACAAGAGATTTTATCATGCTCCTATTAACTTGAGTTGGGCAAGGAGAGAACTTTCTGTTTTGCCTGTGGTAGTGGTGGTTTGGGGTGCCTGGGAAGAAAGGGGGGAGGGAGGGAAGGGAATTTTTGTGCCTTGGTGCATTTGGATCAAATTTATTGCCATAATTTCCAGAGTTCAGGCTTTTGACTATTGTGGATATCGTTGTATTTCTGGCTTCCCTCTTTTGGTGTGTGTGTGTGTGTGTGTTGGGGGGGGGGGGGGGGGGGGGGTTCAACAAGGGGAACTTTCCTTGGGAGTCCGTTTTCCAGAGATTTGGCGTGTAATTGAGATTTATTAATTTATTCGATCTAATATGTAGTTTGAGATGACAGAATTCTAACATATTCTATGAGGGATAGGGTTAGCTTCTTTATGAAAATGGAAGAACTTGGAGGCACTTTGGATTTGCATAACGTTTGGGAAAGCTTATCAGTTTCTTATTTTATTTAAACATGTAACTTTAGAATAAATTTCAACATTGGACTTTCTTGAACTAACTCCCTTTGTCCCAATTGAAGATGTAGGCTTTGACCTTTTGCGCTTGCTAGGAAGCTAGTTGATTAATAGTTGCCTTCCAAAAATACTTGTATCTATACACCACAATCTTAATTTCGTTTTAGCTGATTTAAAGCTGTACCCACAAATGCACGGGGTAATAAATTCATTATTCATGATGGTAAGTACCTCTTCACTTGGTATGAACTAAAGTGGAAAGCTACCTCTTCTGTTGGTATGGACGGAGCATCACTTCGTGTAGGTCATGTGCCACTTATACCTTAGGCGACGGTTTCAATTAAAATGTCATATGGCTTTAGAAACTCGAGTACTAGTCTTTGATTTTCATATGAAACTGAGCCCGTCTTCAACTTGAACGCATTCACACGGATAGCTTTTTTACTTCATGCGAAATGATTTCCTAATTTATTGGGGATATTGCTTGATGATCTGTTTAAACCTTAAAGTACTTTCATAATCATGTACTCATAATCATCTCTTTCTTTGAAGCTGTGCAGGGAACACTGAGGGATCTATCCAAGAAAGTGCATGACAATTCCTCTACCCCAACTGAAAAGGTGGTTTATCTCTGCCATTGCATAGGGCCGGAACTTTCTACATTATTCTTTGTTTCACTTCAAGTTAACCTTCTCTCTCTCTTTCTCTCTCTCTCCTCCTCCTCTCTCCCCCCTCCCTCTCTCTTCTTACAGGAACAAGATGACGGGTCAAACTTTGGGATGTCCATGCCTAGATTGACTAGTCTTCCCGTCACCAGAAGCGATAATTCAGCTTTATTAGGTGAGCAGTAAGCGGTGAAGTTCCCGCAATCTGGACCATTACAACTAAATAGCAGGTTTCTAGTATAGCACCTCTTTTCGCTTAGACTATACAGATATGAGACTTTTTCTCCTAAAGATGTTGCTACTTTTAGTGGCACGTTAAGTTCCTAGATTAACTTCTGACAAGGTTTTAAAACGTTTACAATGCTTATTGACTATACTCCCTAGAGAATACAGGGATACAAATTAACCCCCCAGCTGTAACTAGTTTTTATGAGGCTTCTTAATCTAAAAGCTTAAATACAACTGGCCCGAACGTGCTCCGCCTATACTATTGGATATAGATTATTTTTACTTTATACTAATTGGGAAGCCTTGTTGACATCTTCTTGGAGATTCTATTTCTTCTTGTTTGGTGATATACTGGTTTTTGTAGCTGGATAACAATTGCTGGTCCAGTTTGTGTCAGTTGCTGTCAAGTTTTATTAGCAACATTGTACTCGAGAAGGGGAAATTTGCAACTTGAGGAGAATTCTTCATGATTGAGCTCATTTTGATCTTGATTTTTTCGAGCGGAAGTTGTTGAATTCATCATCTTTTTCATGCTAGTTATTTTTAATGTGTTTTTGCAAATCAATTATCAAGATTTAATTTGGGGTATTCTTATGAAAAACCATCTTTTTCGTAGCACTTGGGAAAATGAGATTTTTGGAACCTTGAAAGTATGGGATTTGCGGATAATAAAAATGTGGCCAAAATATGTTTAGCCCCCCAAAGTATCCACCCATTCTCACTTTGGTACTCAAGCCCAATTTTGTCCCAAAGTGATCCTCTAATTTGCCATTTGTCCCAGTTTGACCTATGACCCCTAACGATGTTAGAAAATTAACGAAAAATGGTCACGTGAGTGTCACATGAGGGATGTCTCTAATCATTTTTTTGAAAAAAGAAGGGCAAAAATGTCAATTTGTGCCACATCACGTTAAAACCTTCCTGGGCACTTGCTTCTCAATCCGGTTCCTTCAAGAAACAGAGTTACATTTCCGATTCGGGACTAGACCAAAAATTCTCAATTCCAGAATAAACCCAACTCAAGATTTGATTATGATGATGAGAATTTTAGGGCTATTAGCAAGAAAAGTGTCATTCAAATTGTCCAATTCCAAATACCCAGAAATCAGAATCGATGACCAGAAATTTTGAAATTTACTGGCCGGGATTGTTTAAAGTAGTCGGAAAAGTGGAGATTATTGAAGTGAAACGACAAACGGCGAATATGATAGTGACAAAGCTGAGCTCATTCTTTGATCAAATCCGAACGGAGATCTGAATGTTGATGGTTAGGATCGAGGATATTTTCCCGGGCTAGTGAGATTTTGATGGTAATTTAATGATGTGACTTGGGAATAAAATCAGATCTGGGTTTTTCCTATTAGACCATTGTCGACGATGAAGAGGACGGCGTAGCATTATAATGGTAGCGGGACGACGGTTTAAGAAGGGGAGGGATAATTCGTGATTTTGGGGAAATTGGAGGAGGATCTTCGGAGCACCAATTTGACATTTTTGAAGAAACTAAGATCGCCACTGTTGACGGTGGTGGTTGCTCACTGATTGGAGGAAGGAAGAAGGGAGTCGGTGGTCATAGAAGATGAAGAATGGAGATGGGTGGAATTGTGGAAGATGAAGAAGGATGAAATGAGGGATGAACTGTGTTTCTTTTTTATGATTTTTACTATCCCATATTATTTTTATTCTTTATTTTGTCAATGTATTTTTAATAAAATGAATTTATTATTTTGATAATAATTTATAGTTTTATTATTTGATGTAAATAAGAAAATCTAATATTGAAGAGAATAATAAAATAAAGGTTAACTGAAAATTAGAAAGAAAATGTTCAAAATACCCCTCATGTGACACGCACATGACCATTTCTTGTTAATTTTGTAACGCCGTTAGGGGTCAAGGGGGGTCATAGGTCAAACTGGGACAAATGGCAAATTAGAGGGTCACTTTGGGACAAAATTGAGTTTGGGTACCAAAGTGAGAATGGGTGGATACTTTGGGGGGGCTAAACATATTTTGGCCTAAAAATGTTATTTTACTATAAAAATTGTTAAATTTGTCAAAATTACTATTTTGTCGATCTCGCAGTTTTTACTGGCGAGAGTAATATCTTCATGCATCTTTCACAGTCAAAGTTTAATCAAAATGATTCTCTAATACAACCTCGTGTCAAAATGATTTTCGTACTTTTTTTGCCATTACTAGAAAGGTGTTTTAAGCAATAATTTTAGGTTGATTTAATTATCCAAATAAAAAATTAAAACTTGTTATTGATTGTATTATTAGTGGTGTATAGAGATGGCAACGGATCGGGTTCGAGTCGGACCAGTCCCGATCTGAATCCGACCTGAACCATGGGGGACCCTTGACCGAACCCGATCCGAAGATCTCTGATCCGCGATCCGGTCCGTGCCCCTATCCGTCCGAGGCTTTCACTTTTTTCCCAAAGCACAACAATCCTGTTTGAAAAAAACCAAACCTTCATTTTTTCCCTCATTCCCTGTATCTGCAACACCGAAATTTACACAATTCTGTAAAGCCTAATAGTGAGGCATACATTAAACAATATAACATGACAAAAACTAGCACAAGACATCTCACAGTTACCTACTTGTATATGAAACCTCCATCAGCCTTGAATCATCAAAATTTCAAAACGATTTGGAAATATTTGCGTTACATAACCTCAGTAAAGCAGCAATTCGTTAGAAATATAGTAGAATCGATGAAAATTGAGATCTGGGTTTGACGGATTTGGGTAAAGTTGGTCTACGTTGAGAAGGAGAGTTGTCACAGGCGCAAGAAACATGGATGGAGGCGCAGTGTCATAGGCGCAAGATAAAGTGAAGGAGGCGCAGGGAATGAGTAGAGGCGTAGGACTTGAATAAAAATTTAAGAGAGTAGGCCCATGATAGTAGAGTTAAAAGCTGGAGTAGTTGTTAACAGAGCAATAACAATAGTGGTAGGTGTTTGGTGTTTTTGTAAAAAGGGCGCATAAAACAATGGAAGAGGCGCATGATTAATGACAAGAGGCGCAGGAACAATTGACAAAAAATACGTGGATCTGAGCTGGCAACTAACACGTGATTCCGTTACAACAGAATCACATGGGCCATGTGAGCTTGCACATGGAGCACGTGATATGAGCCTATATAAAGAGATGTCGTCTTCTTCAAAGGGTGTCGATGATTGAAAAATTTTCTTATTGCTTAGGTTTTATCATAGTTTAGCCATAGTTGTAATTTCATTTATGCTTTGTAATTTCGTTTCCAGTAAATCAAAAAATCGTCCCAAAAAATAGTATCTGCTCTTGTTTGTGATTTCGTGAATTGATCTAGTGATTTGAGTGGGCTAGTTCATCTGCTCCCTCAAATCTATCCTTATTGATTTTATTTGTGTTCTTGGAGTTGAGCCCGTTACAGCTGGTATCAGAGCTGTCGATCCACGGATTGGCAGCGAAGATGGAACCAGATGGAAGGAGATGGAACGAATGTTTGAAATGAGTGAGAAGAAGGTTGATGATTTGAGCCAGAGATTTGAAGATCTGGGCAAACAAGTAGACCAGAGATTTGAAGATCTGGGCAAACAAATAGAACAGAGATTTGAAGGGGTGGAGAGTGCTATTGATAAGATGATGAACATGTTGACGGAGATGAATGCTCAAAAGGATAATGCATCGAAGGGAAAAGATAAGGTGGAGAATCAAGAAGGCTTCAATCTTAACATGGGTGGCTCTGTTCATGATAGACCAGATTTAGAGCAAAATCAAAGGTATAATTTAACCCCACCTCCATCCAATCACACTATTACACCATTTGTCCATATCACAACACCATCTCCATCTTATGTTTCTGCACCCATAAACACTCAATCTCAGCCAATTCCACTATTCAGCACTACTATGCATGTTAGTGCAGCTCCTTATACCCCAATCAACCAAAACCAATTTCAACCTCAATTTCCACCATACCCATTCCAAAACCCACCACTGGTCTATCACAACCCGAACCAACCCAATTTAAACCAAAACCCGAACCAACCCAATTTAAACCAAAATCACCGAGCCAACCCGAACCAAGAGTTTTATCAACCCTACCCGGCTCAAAATTTTTCTGCTATACCAAATCAATGGCCCAATAACCGTCCACCCAAAATGGATTTCTCAAAGTTTGAGGGAATTGATCCTATAGGTTGGGTCATACAATGCAACCAATATTTTGAATTCAACCCAATGGAGGATATAAGGAAACCCAAGTATGCATCAACTTATTTTTCGGGAAGAGCGCTAAAATGGCATCAATATTATCAAATTGGTAAGGCGGGGATATTATGGGGCGCATTTGTAGAGGATGTAGTTAAAAAGTTCACTCCCATAGAGCACTATGATCCACAAGCTGAGTTCAACAAATTGGCGCAGAGTGGAAAAGTTGAAGCTTATGTGGAGGAATTTGAAGGACTGAGAGCAGAAGTGATGGCTAGAGAGGGTGGTTTCTCGGAGCAATACTTTCTCTCTAGTTTCACTAGTGGGTTGAAGGAAGAAATACGGGGAGCGGTTTCCATGGCGCAACCAAGGACCTTTGATGAGGCGGTGCATTTAGCTAAACAAGCTGAATTTAACCTACAAATGAGTAAACCCAAAATATCATTCACAAGCGCCAAAACTTACACTCCATATGAAACTCCCATAGTTACTTCGAGCAAGATTAACCAAGCCGAAGTTCTCACCAACGCAGAAATCCATGAAAGAAGGAAAAATGGGCTATGTTTTCATTGTGATTAAAGATACTCTCAAGGGCATGTGTGTAAAGCACGGTTATATGCGCTTCTTGGGGAGGAGCAAGATGAAAATGAGGAGCAAGGTGAAGACGAAAATGTTGAGATAGAGGAAGAATATGAAATTTCAGTGCACTCGCTAACTGGTACTACGGCGCACAATACCATCAAGGTGAAAGGCATGGTGAAAAAACAAGTTATCACCATCCTTACTGACAGTGGCGCTACTCACAGTTTTTTGGATCCAATGACCTTGAAACAATTGAGGATAAAGGAAGAAACAACTTGTCCACTCTCTGTATTTGTGGCAGATGGCAATAAGTTGGTGAGTGAAACCAAGTGTAGTGGTTTTTCTCGGAGCATGGGAGGTCACAAGTTTGAAGCGGATTTGAGGGTACTTCCACTTGGAGGATGTGATATAGTTTTAAGAGTGGAATGGCTCAAAGGATACAGCCCGGTAACCTTTGACTTCATTAAAATGGAAGTCACTCTAAGTCATGGAAGGAGAAAAGTGGTGCTTAAAGGGATAAAACAAGAGGGATCACTTAAAATGATGAGTGGGAAAGCGCTTAGCACCATGTTGAAGAAAACCAAACAAAGCGTTATTGGTTACTTGTTTAGTATGACTGCAGAGCACGAGCGTGAGCCTCTTTTGGAAGAAGTGAAACAAATCGTCATGCAAAATCAAGATGTAATTGAAGATCCAAAAGAACTTCCACCCATCTGGAGACATGATCATAAGACACTACTCAAGAAGGAGAGCGTTCCTACTAGCCAAAAACCATATAAACTCACTTCTCCTTACAACCAATATGAAAGTGAGTGGGAGTCTAACTCAAAACCACTAGTGGGGAGTGTACCAATCCAGAGTTGGCCTTTGATTAACTTCTATGGGATCATGTTGAGCAAGAAATTTAATTCATACGCTCG
Source organism: Campanula takesimana (assembly GCA_026119855.1). Lineage (NCBI taxonomy): Eukaryota > Viridiplantae > Streptophyta > Magnoliopsida > Asterales > Campanulaceae > Campanula > Campanula takesimana. The sequence goes on along the minus strand of JAOWBW010000618.1, from coordinate 289,585 downwards.
TCTCAATAGAGTCAGGCCAAAACATAGTATACTCTATCATGGTGCTCAGTTGGACTTTACTACAAGTGGCTCAAAGAAAGAAGGGGATCTAGAAGTGGAGATTAAAAGATGTTTTGAACGAGAAGAGGCGGCCTTGGTTATAGCCTTGAGGACAAGGCGATTTTTAAGGGGACGAGAGTTGTCACAGGCGCAAGAAGCATGGATGGAGGCGCAGTGTCATAGGTGCAAGATAAAGTGAAGGAGGCGCAGGGAATGAGTAGAGACGCGGGACTTGAATAAAAATTTAAGAGAGTAGGCCCATGAGTAGAGTTAAAAGCTGGAGTAGTTGTTAACAGAGAAATAACAAATAGTGGTAGGTGTTTGGTGTTTTTGTAAAAGGGGCACATAAAACAATGGAAGAGGCGCATGATTAATGACAAGAGGCGCAGGAACAATTGACACAAAAAACGTGGATCTGAGTGGCAACTAACACGTGATTCCGTTACAATAGAATCACATGGGCCATGTGAGCTTGCACATGGAGCACGTGAATTTGCACATGGAGCACATGATATGAGCCTATATAAAGAGAGGTCCTTCTTCAAAGGGTGTCGATGATTGAAGAATTTTCTTATTGCTTAGTTTTTATCATAGTTTAGCCATAGTTGGAATTTCATTTATGCTTTGTAATTTCGTTTCCAGTAAATCAGAAAATCGTCCCAAAAAATAGTCTCTTCTCTTGTTTGTGATTTCGTGAATTGATCCTTTGAGTGAGCTAGTTCATCTGCTCCCTCAAATCTATCCTTGTTGATTTTATTTGTGTTCTTGGAGTTGAGCCCATTACAGACAGCCGATGGAGGAGTCGAACGATGTCATGGGCATGGGCAACGTCGCATAGAAAGGACTCGAACGACGACGCATAGAGAGAGAGAGAGAAGTGGAGAACAACGCAAACTAAGAGAATTCGGTGATAAGGAAAATTATACTCCTATACCCTAGATTTTTTTTCTTATGTACAGAGTGATAGTGTGTATATTTGAAGAACGTGAGGGGGGTAGTAGTAAAAATTGTAGGTTTAAGAGAATCGGGTCGGGTCAGATCAGAGGTGATACCGAAACCGATCGGGTTATAAAAATTGCAAACCAAACCCAAAAATTTCGGAGCGGATCACCTTCAGTACGGATCGGGTTCGGTCAAATTGCCGTCCCTAGTGGTGTATCAATAAGTTTTAGATTTTCATTAGTATAATTGAATCAACTTAAAACTATTTTCAAAGTTCTTTCGAAGAAACGGCAAAAAAAAAAAAAAAAAAGGGTGTGAAGATTGTTTTGCACGGAGGGAGCAAGTCAGTTTAATCAAATTGATTTTCTAATACGAGATTGACAGCCAAAAGTTAATTAAATAATTCTTAAAATTTAATGAAATTGATTATCTAATAAAAAAAATTGTCAAGTGACAACCAATCCAACCAGTCCTGTTAAATAAGGTGCACTTCTCCATTATTCATGCAAGGTGCGAGATGCGAGATGCAAGATGCAGTACATATAAACTTATTTATGATATTCATTTTTTTTTAAGTTGGTATTATTTAGAGAAATTGTCATTGTCTTTCTGTACTTGAGACCTTTACTAAAAGAGCCTGATGCTATTGAGCTACACCCACCCACCGGATGTCATTGAGCCAAAATGCCCTAAGTATTGCTCCATTTGTCCAAAATAATGACCCTTCTTAAATTTTTATTTGTCCCATAAAGTTAATTTCATTTCTAAAATAGAACATTAAAAACCATTTAACTTCTTAAACTATCCACAACAAATAATACTCCTTACTTCACTTGTGTTATTCTTGTTTTTAGAGGAACCATGAATAATGTGATTGTTTCACACCACCAAAGATAATTATGAAAAGAAAAATAAATCACTAAAATAGTTTTTTTTTTTTTTTTGCCATCACTAATTTTTTGGAATACAACATAAGGGGAGGGGGTTTGATCCCTCAACCTTCCCGTAGGAAAGCGAGGGACTATGCCAACGGAGACAAGGCTCATCGGCAAATCACTAAAATAGTTGAATAGTCAAAGAAGACTATCAATTTAGGATGGAAAAAGTATCTGAAACCTTAAAAGTTCATTTACGCACCAGTATAGACAAAGTCTCATTTATTCGAGAGCTGGTCTCCCATGAAAACATTCATTTTGTTCTTACGGATGAGTACAATTGAAATTGGGAATTTGAGAGTAATTAGACGCAATTTTGCGCGAAATAGAGGGTCCCGATCCGTGCTTCACTCAAAATCTGTCATGTGGCAGCGAAATCTAAAAAAAAATGTAATTTTTTTTTTAAATATTTAGTTGGGTGTTTTTTCGTTCGTCAAAAATAATACTTACTATAAGTAAATGTAACAATTGTATTACTTATATGTAACATTGTTTATTAGTAAATGTAACACATGTTTTACAAAAAAAATTGTGCATTTTACTCAAACTGTAATACTAAATATAATTACGTGTAATACTAACTATAACTAAATGTAATTGTTTTTATACTGAAATCTAATAGTGTTTTTGCAGAATAAAAGAACTAGAGTATTTTGATTTTATTTTATTTTTGAAAGAAAGTAACATTTGAATAATAACAGTTTATACACATGAATGTAATTATGTAACACTTTGGTAGACAAAATTGTAATACATTTCTATAGATAATGTAATACATTTACATGTACCATGATAAATTGAACCCATTGTAACTTATTATACAAGTAATCGTAACAGTATTTTAGACAAAATGTAACACTTTTCTATTAAAAATGTAACATATTATTTGAAAAATGTAACACTTACCCTTTAGAAAATAAATACTAGTATAATATTCTTTATATCATTATTACATTCATTTATAGAAATTGTTACTTTTTTTATTTTTAGAATGTTACAAAAACAAATGTTTTTAGTTTTAAAAGTGTAAATGGTTGAACTGTTACTTTTTTCTATATAACATTAAATTTATGTAATAAACAATGTTATATATAAATAACACATTTGTTACATTTAGTTATAGCAAGTGCTCCCTCCGTCACAGAGTAAGTGTCCACCTTTCCTTTTTAGGTTGTCCCAAAGTAAGTGTCTACTTCCTAAAATGGAAAAGAATCTTTACTATTCATCCCACTCATTCTTTCTCGTACTTTACTTTTTTACTCGGGCAATGCTAGGCTTACAAAAGATGGCTACAAAATGAAGGATACAAGATGTGGTGGCGATATTTCATTGGCTACATCGATAGTGGACCCGGCACACTCTAATTAAAAACACGAATACAATTATGACACCTCATTTTGTAAGCCACATTTTGTAGCCATCTTTTGTAACTTTATTATTTCCTTTTACACTCATAACACCAATCAATTCACTATTCCCTACCCCACTTTCTCTCTCCTACCTCACTTTTTATACTCACAATACTTACACCACACCACTCACACTTTTTCTTAATCCCCGTGCAAATAGAAGGGTGTACACTTACTCTGGGAGACGAAGTAAATCTCAAAAACAAATTATTTGAATTTATTGTTTTTTGATTTTTTAAAAGAGTTTCTACGTGGCATCTTTTGGGTGGAGTGCGAGTTGAGTTTCATTACTTCGCGCCAAATTGCTCCCAAATTCTTAATTAAATATGTTATCATCCATGAGAACATATTTGTGTGTTCTCATTCAAGTTTTTATCTTTATTCGATGACCTTATTCTCATGCTTATAATATTTGAAACTCGTAAAGTTCATTTACACATACTAACACAGACAAAGTCTCATTTCTCCGATAACCTTGTTTTTATGCAATGCAGTAAGATTGCTAATCGGAAAATAAATCATAATTGAGTTCACGGTGCTTATTTCCTTCCAAATAGCATCATCAGTTTTAATGCACAATCAGAGACAACTCATTTTCTCCTTACATATACTCTTAATAAATACTAGATACAAATCTACAAACATAAAAGTAGTTGATCAAAAAACATCTTGAATTTGAATAGTATAAAAATCTTGGATATAATTTTATGATTATGATAACACTCACTCCGGTTATAATAAAAGTTTCGTTTTTTCTTTTTATTATTATAAAACGTAATTTTAGTGAATGATGTTATTATAATGTAAATAATACAAGGGTTAATGACAGATTAGGGTCTGAACTGCAGGGGGTGCGTCTAAAAGGGGCCTGGTTTTTTTTTCCCCGCTAGATCATGGCTTAATATCTCAAATTTTCTGCAGTTAAGGGCTTTTTGACGGAAATCGTTAGAAAAGTCAGTTAAGTGCCATGTGCCGAGCACGTGATCGTCAAAATGGATGGGTTTGTAATGATATTAGTTTGTAAGGGTTTTAGTGAAATTTTTGAAACTCAAAAGGTTTAAAATGAAATAAATATGTTTTCTAAATAATCTAATAGCTATATTAAATATAAAAGGTTTTAGATTATTTTCTAAATAATAAATTTAAATAAAGAAAATTATAAATAAATTTAAATTTTATTCTATGAACATAATAAATCACTTTTTACATTCACCAAATTTAAAACAACATAAAGTAATTATCATTATTTACAATGGAAAACTTTTATTACTTTTTATTAGTAGGACCCACTCGAAATATGACATCCCAAAATAGAAAGCTATTATTACCTTTTTATTAGTAGGACCTACTTGTCATACTCACAACTTCTTTTCATTTATTATTCCCCACCCACTTTCTCTCTCATTCATACTCACAACACCTACTTTTCAAACAACTTTTTATAATAAAATATTATTATTCCTTAATCTCCGTGTCGGGACCAAGAATCCTATTTCGGATGGGACGGAGGGGGTATATATCAACAAATCGAAGTAAATCCATGAAAGATGAGTACAACTCGCCTTTTTTTTTTTTTTTTTTTATTTCGACCACTCCCTCGTTTACAACCCAAACCCACCCACCTATTCAACAAATCGAAGTAAGCTGTCTCTGGAAACTGTAATTTAGGGGAATATTGTGTGAATGGCATTAAAGTTAGTTGAGTTTTTTCTGGGTTCATTGAATCAAGAATCAGATTGTTTATGCGAACGAAGTCAACAGATATGCACTGTATGGATCCCGAATCTATGAGGATTTTCTGTTAGTTTTTCTTTTGAAATCAAATTTGAGTTTTTGATTTGGATAAAAAAAAAAAACCCAAATCGCTTTCTTAATCTGGAATTCAATGGTGTTTTCGATTTGGACCGGTGGTGGTGATAGTTATGGTGGTGAATCGGTGGTTGGAGCTTTGATGGCGGTGATGGGTTGGCTATAGCTTTGATGGCGGTGGTGGACGGTGCCGGAGAAGCGGGGTCAGATCGAAGGACGGTGCTGGAGAAGCGGGTCAGAGGGAGAGACGTGGTTTTGACTGAAAATGGGGGTTAGGGCTGGGAATTTTATTTGAAGAAGAAAGAAAATTTTATTTACTTCTGTCCTCCCCTTATTTCTACACTTGTACATTTGACCCCCTAAAACATGAAGTCAACTTCGAATTAACTGATATGTCGATCACGTGCCATGCACATGGCACTTAACTGACTTTTCTAAAGCCCTGATCTAGCGGAAAAAAACCCAGGCCCCTTTTAGACGCACCCCCTGCAGTTCAGACCCTAATCTGTCATTAACCCATAATACAATCGTTCTAATTACATAGTTTGATAAAAAAAAAAAAAAAAAAAAAAGTTAGACATAAATAAATTCATCATTTATAGACTGAGGGAGTAAGACTTTTCTAAAAATAGAAATATTTAAAAATAAGAAGGTGAAATGTTAGGTAATCTGCCGAATCGAGGCGGAATTTCCCAAATTAGGGCTACTATTTTTCTGTTCACTGCCTTTGTCGTCTTCTTTCTCGTCATCTATCTCTAGACCCTTCTTCTGAACAATCTCAATTCCTCTAACTTCATCAACAATTCCCTCTACGGTTTCGATCAACAAGAAGCTGCAGGCCTGAATTTTCGAAGAATTAGCCGATATTATCAAACGAGCGTCGCGGTTGAGCAATTAGGGTTTCAATTTCAAGTTTATAGTTTGATTTTTTTTTTCTCTCGATGTTGTTTGGGAGGTGAGAAATGGCGGCGGTGAATCCACAGCCCCTACAGATGCGTCCGTACGTCGGTGACGAGGAGGATGAAGGTGAGTACGAGGATGGTTTTGATGATGACATGGATGATGACGGTGATGAAGCTCACGTGAGTTCTGGTAATCCGCAGGCTGAGCTCCGTGGTCACCAGCAGCATGGTGGTGTTCCGGTTGTGGTGGCGTCGAGGGCTAGTGAGCTCACCCTTTCATTTGAAGGAGAGGTTTATGTCTTCCCTGCCGTCACACATGAAAAGGTAAGCAGGTGTTCTTTCTCTCTGCAATGTTGATGAGCTCAATTTGATGGATTTGGTGATAATTTACTATTTCATTTTGCATTTGATCAGAACAAGCTTGATTGTTTGGTGGCTTTGTGTTGTGTTGTTGTGTCCACACGGTGAACATTACTGTCAGGCTTTTGATTGAAATTTAATATGGTTTCGTTTTGCTTCACTCATTTTACACGATTACGATATTCCCATTTCTCTTTTTTTGGTTGCATAAGTTGAACTTTCCGAGACCCTGTGAAAGAAAAATACCAGTCATTTCCTGCCTGTTATTGCAACCACATAGTTGCTGACAAATTTAGGCAGTTCCTGCGTACCCAGGTGACTTGTTTGAGTTCTCCCGAAAGAGAACTCTTAAGCATGATATCATATTTTGGCATGTCCAGTTGGAGGAGAAAAATTGAAAGCTTGTCTCATTTAACTCTTTGTCTGCACTTCATGCGTGCTTGGAGTGCATGAACTATTTCATGTCTACAGAGCAAAGCTTTTGGCATATCCAGTTGGAACAACTATACCCGCTATCTCCTCTCTCTCTCTCCGCCCTATAAGGGTAATTCCATTTGACAAACTACTTATGGAGGATACTTTACTTGCTTGTATCATCTTGAAGCTGCACTATAGTAGTTGTCTTTTTCAGAAATGAGGCTATCATATTGGGACGAACCAAAAATGAAAGTGGGACCATTTTTAGGACGAATTGACGTACTATTTCTTTGGGTGGTAATTTGCGTGTGTCTTTTCTATATGTAATCCTCTATATGGACAAGCTATGGATAATTTGAAACTTACGTATGAATTTTTCTCCACGTCCTTCCCAAGTCTGGGATATATGTGGATTGGAGTGTGTGAAACTTGAATATAGTCTCTAAGCAGCTTGAAAGGTTTACTTTTAGAACAGTGTTGACCCAGTTTCTTGCTATTTGTAGCATTAATTCTATACCCACAACCAAACTGGTGCATTTTGGGAATAGCAAGTTTACGGAAGTGTACGCCATTTTTAAGTTATTCGAAGGGAAAAGGTAGTCAATTGGCTGATATCTAAGGAGCATTAAAGCATTGAGATGGACCAAATATGATTTCTAACCAGTCCCTCTATTTTCATTGCTTGTGCCCCTACGTTTGATTGGCATCGACCATGAATTTTGACACATTAATAATCTGGTGGAACTGGATAGAACAGGTGCAAGCGGTACTTTTGCTTTTGGGAGGGCGTGATATACCTACAGGAGTGCCCACTGTTGATGCTCCATTTGATACCAATAATAGGGTAATTCTTTAGATGTTTTGATGAGAGTTGTTTTATGACGTGTTTATCATTTATGTATGTCAAGTCATTATCAGTTTGATTATATGTAGGTTGTGGATGAGATCCCCAAGCGGTCAAACCTTTCGCGAAGAATTGCTTCTCTAGTAAGGTTCCGTGAAAAAAGGAAGGAGAGGTGTTTTGACAAAAAAATTAGATACAGTGTTCGGAAAGAAGTGGCTGAGAGGTGAGACATTCCAGCTATATATCTTGCAACATAGATTGTGATAGTAGATGGTTGTTGCAATCTTGATGGTTAAAAAAAGTTTGCCAGTATCATTTATGAAAATTACTCCATTTGCTCCAAAAATTGAGTGTATAATTTGTGATTTTATCAAAAGATAATGAGAAAAAAGGAAGAAAAAGTAGGAGGTTGATACCTGAATTAGTTTTTTTTTTTTTTTAATATTGTTTTGCATCTAGTTTAATAGGAGATACTTTTGCGTAGCTTCCATGTATCATTGTTATCAGTTGATGTATTGTTTCTTTTGGTGGGAAATGAACCCAATTAGTAGGGAAGGGGAATTCGTTAAGACGGGCGAGGTCTTGATCCTGTCTTGGTCTCTCGGTTAATCTTATTGGGTTGCACATTTAAAACCTAATTACAGTACTTTTAGTACTGGGTACTCAAATATTAACAAAATAAATCATATTAAATGGCTGGCTCGTTCATACCTGTATGTTCTATATAGTTGTTTATTTAGTTTCAATAAGGTATATTTATCATAACAGTTAGATTTTACTATGCTTTATAATGAGGGGATCTAAATTTTGGATTATCTATGAATCTAAAATTAGGATGCATCGGAAAAATGGTCAGTTTGCATCGTTGAAAGAAGGTTCTGGGTCATCTAGTTTGGATTCTGGTAAAAGTGGCCCTCAAGGAGATGGCACACCACGCCCATTAACTGCGTGAGTTGTTAACTACAACTGAAGTTTGTTCTTAATGGTTTGAGATGCAGTATGTCATATTTAGTGTAGTTTCTGATTATTTCTGCTCCAGGCTTCGGAGTTGCCATCATTGTGGTGTAAGTGAAAATTCAACTCCTGCGATGCGGCGTGGGCCAGCAGGGCCAAGGACACTTTGCAATGCATGCGGACTCATGTGGGCAAACAAGGTGGGCCATCCATAACTATAAACTCTAATGTGTTTTGGGAATTTCTATATCATTTGGGGTTTCTTCTGTGCATGTGTTCTAGAGGTCTTAGGGATAAAAAAGTCCTTTGCATGGAAGTTTTATATTCATTTTTTTTTTGTCTCCTTCTGGAATGATGCATTGCCCTTGTAAATCTGAGAGTTTGTTGGACACATATTTTTCTTTTTGGACCAGCTGGGAAAATTCCTTCCTAGGTAGACTATGAACGTGTTAATAGTGCTAAGAACTGATTTTCCAGATCTTTTTGCACTCACTAAATAAGATGCAAGCTTTTTGCAATACAATTTTGTAAATTTGTTTCATTTACCTTTTTTCTGTTCATATTTTGTTTAAATCATTTTCTTCTAGGGAATTGGAACGGTGTAACCAAATTTAGCACTTTATGCTCCTTAAATAAACATATTGGTCAAGTGACAGAGAAGCATGTTAGCCCCAATCCATTTTGACATAAACATCATCTAATTTTGTTATACAAATTGTTTCTGAGAGTGGCAACTGGATTAATGCATGCTCATCGGTTTATTGAATCTGAAGAGAACGACCGCTGATGGATATCCCCACGTTGTTTTGATGTATGGGGTGGCTACTGACTCTTTAAGTCCTCTTTCATTTGCTTCGGGAAATAATCATTTTCTGAGCTAGCTTCCTCCTTCGCCCACACCCCCCACTGGGTATGCATCTTTGTTTGTCGTTCTATGTCTTGAAATGATCTATCATGAAGAAGACTGAAATCCTTGACCCTTGCAATGAGCCACAGAATCTCTCTCTGTATGTGTAAAGAATGTTTAATCTACCCTTCTTGACACAATGTTGATTATTTTCCAATTTTATCTCGTGATAAACAAGCTATAGTCCATTTGTTATTATTACACCTTTTCTTAATTATTTTCCTCCCATTTATGTTTTCGTCTCACCTCACCCTTCGTTTGCATTTAAGGGAACATTGAGGGATCTCAGTAAGGGAGGCAAGAATCATTCCTCTGACAAAATTGAGCCGGTAAGCTTTTTTGAACTGCATACCGCCTCTTTTACCATATGGATAACTCCCATCTAAATTCCATCAAAATCTCTCTCTCTCTCTCCCCCCCCCCCATGTATGTGTGTGTGTGTGTGTGTGTGTGTGTGTGTGCATAGTTATTAAAGGCCCAAGGCGCAAAAAGTGTGTGCCCGGAGCCTAGGCGCGCACTCTAGTGACGAAGCCCGCAAAAATGCCTTAAAATACTAAAAATATAGTATACACAACATCAAGATAAGCAATAATAGTATTTCCTCCATCCCAAAATGAATATCCAAAAACATTAAAATTTGCTTGCTAACAAGAGCAAATGATAAAATGAATTTTCAATTTGAGACGGAACAAGAGCAGATAAAAATGAATATTCATTTTGGGACGGAACAAGAGCAAATCATTTTTTAAGAAATAAATATTCATTTTGAGACGTATGGAGCAATATACATGAATTTTATTAATTGACATATCAATTTCAAAAGTTCAAAAATACGTACTCCTTCCGTCCCGGAGTAAGATTCCTACCTTCCATTTGCACGGAGATTAAGAAATGGTGGAAGTAAGTGTTGTGATTGTAAAAGTAAAGTAGGAGAGAGAATGAGTGGGAGAGAATAGTAAATTGATTGGTGTTGTGAGTATAAAAGTAAAGTAGGAGAGAGAATGAGTGGGATGAATAGTAAAGATTCTTTGCCATTTTAAGAAAAGGACTCTTACTCTGGGACGTACCAAAATAGAAAGTAAGACTCGTACTCTAGGACGGAGGGAGTATCAAATATCAAATCGGAGTAAGGTAAAAAAGGTGATGCTTTCAAAAGTTCGAAACAGCGCCTCGCTTAGCACCGCCGAGGCTCCAATGCCGTGCCTCTTTGCGCCCTAGACCTAGGCGTGCCGAGGCTCCAATGTTGCGCCTCTCTGCGCCCAGGGCCTAGGCGCGCGCCTAGGCGGGCTTTTAATAACTGTGTGTGTGTGTGTGTCTAATGATGATACTAGTCAGCTACTATCAGTGGTGTTATACTTGAATTTTACTGGTCACCTTGATGGATGTACAGGAAACACCAATTGATGTTAAGCCATCAATCCTTGAAGTCGAAAATTTCTCTTGCAACCAGGATGAACCTGTATGAATACTTTTGAACCCTTACATAAATGGACTGTAGAAATTTGGAAATTGTTACCTGATCTTTTGCGTTTGCAGGGTACCCCTGAAGATCCTGCCAGAGCTGCAACTGAAGAAGTTGATGATCTCTCTATTAACCCTGATATAGATGTATGATCTTATTTTGACATTGTCGTAGTTGGTGATTTGGACTTGTTCAGTATTATTCTTTTGTCTATGTGCTGTTTAGTCGTCCATGTGCTTATCCAATTCATTGCTTGTACAAGTGATGTTTTGTTGGATTTGTTTCTAAGCAGACTTGTCTGGTACAATGTGGTTATTAGTATTGCCCCATGCTGAGGAACCATTCTATAATCCGCATTGTTTTTTGTCAAAAAACAAAATAATTAACTCACCATTGTGGTGCAATCATATGAGATCGATTGGGAACTTTCTTGCATATGAAACCTCTTTCCATGAAAAGAAAGTACCGATTGGTAGCAGATCTGGTTTCATGTACAACTTCTTCATTGACAGTGATTGTATTTTGCTATTGTGTATTCATTGTTTTGCACTTCTCTCTCCCTTGCCCATCCTCGTTTGTCCATTCCATTGAGACAAGCCATGTCAAGTCTTGACAAGCACCCTCCCACCCCCACCCCCGCCAAATAACTATGTAATTTTTTTATTTTTTTTCTTCATATGAGTTAAGCCATAGTGTTCTATGATGCAGCAATTGTGTGGAACGGCAGAAGACTTTGCAAACAGCTTACCAGCAGAAATTATCAGCTCCTCAGGGAATCTCGACGAGCAGGTATGCGTTCATTATAGTGTTGGAATATGGCTGTTCTCTCTCTCTCTCTCTCTCTCTCTCCCCTCACGATGTGATAAGATTGTTGGAATATTGCAGGAAACTCTTGTTGACTTCTCAAATGCTTCAGAAACAGAGATGGACATTCCTACCAACTTTGACTAGTGGGTTTGGTTTCTTATTTCAAATAAAACAGTGTATAGTGTTCTCTTTGTATGGCTTTTCTTATACAGTTGTGTACAGATCAGAAACCTATTGATTCCCTCGTTAGGATAAAGCCATCCAAAACGTAAGATGTGTTGAATCAATCGTAACACTATAACACTTCATTGGCAATGAACAGTGGATAGGCAGGCAGGCAGACAGACTGCAACAACTAACATTAGGAGTGTTTGAGAGCGAGTGCCGTGTTGATACAAATTAGTATAGGGTCTTCTTTGTATACGAGTTGTTGGGACTTGTGTTTCCGAATGATGTAATAGCCTTGTAACATGTGAATTCTATGTCTTAAATTTGCTCCGAGTGTTGAAAGAATATCACCCCTTTCTCATGTGCAGTTGTTGCTATTGATCATTCTACTTGCAGAATTCCGTCTTTTTGGTATTAGTTCTCCACTTATCTTGATGGAGAAGACTTATGTTGATAGCTGTTACCTCTTTCGCTATTACCTTTTCTTGAAGGCATATGTTCTTTAATGTCCATTGTTCAACCGCATTCATCCGCGACCCAAAAAATCAAATAACGACAAAATTTTCCTATGTGCAAAACACATTTCAAGATGCAAAATTACACTTTCAACGTGATACTCGACATTCCACGTCTGAATTCACATACGACAATGTGTGTGTGCGTGTGTGTGTGTGTGTTGGGAGGAGGGGGAGGGGGAGTTCATAGAGCTCTAGCACACACCATTGCAGCTGCATTTAGAAGAACTCATTTATTTTCTTTTCAAATATACAGTTACGTGCATACAAAATTGCAGAACTCCAGAGAGCCCAAATGTCATTATGTGACCAAAAAGGTTGGAGCACATGGGAAAACATTCCTCAAGGCCCAAGCTATACATCTCTCATAGAGACAAATGAGAGCAGCCTAATAGCAGAAAATAATGTTATTCCAAATAAATTTATCTTTTTCAAGTGCGGTTCAAGGAATTCCTTTTATTGGTGGGTAGCTCAAATCTGTCGCGAAGGTCTATAGTGAAGTCAGCTATAGCTCTACCTTGCCCTTGCCCCTGTCCCTGTTTAAATTGGTCCGGACCTTGTCAGATACAACAAGTACTGTGCATTCAAGTGAAGCCTGATTAAAAATGGTTTTCTGCAGAAGCTCTGGGACTCTTGTAGTCAAGGAAATCTTCGTAAGGTGGGGATCCACTTGAAGAATCACTTTCATATGCGGTTTCTCTTGGTGAAGACGGAGGCGAATCTCTCTGCTGCGGAGATAAACCTGAAGTGGAAAATAAAGACACATTATGATTAACAGTCATGATCAGATCACTTACTTTACCTTTTGGAGGGGGGGGGGGGGGGGCGAGGGGTTTATAGGGCTATAGACAATCCAATCACATCCTTGATAACTGGATTAGGATGAAAGTAGGAGATACCTAGCATTTTGACTATGTATGCACACTGCATGGACAATATGATTAAAAGACTTGGTATTCACATTATTTTCTTTTTGTTTTGAAGAGTAAATATTTTAAGAAAACCATGTTGCAGAAGTGCCAGAAATGAAACTTTGACAGTTTATAGAAGAACATGGAATAACAAACTGTCTCAAAATGTATCTCTACGTAGAAAATATATAGAGCAGTCCACATTTTCACGATATATCACGACTGGCAAAAATGGAAAAGAAGTAAAACAAACCTTTTTGCCCTCTTGAGCGGAACTTTTTCGTATGTCGTCTTATCAGCTTCCTAGCTTTTGTTATGGTTAATTGTCTTGCAAATGGAGAGTACTCTGCATCACTTTCGCTCCATTCACCTTGTAGTGCATCATTTTCTGCATCACCTCTCATAGTTCGGAGAACAAAGGCCGTGGCTTTCCGGCGCTGAGAATTGAAAAGCCCTCTAATGGAGGTGACAAACCCATCACCTGCTCCATCACCAGGACGTTTTGGAAAAGCCAGAAGGTTCGGATCAGATTTTCCGACAGAACCTTCCTCACTGTCGCTTAAATTAAGATCACTTGTTGGAACAGCGACTGCACCTGGGGCTTCTCTGCTTTGACTTAGTGCTTTATCTTTGAATTTCTTACCCTACACGTGATTGAGCAATTAGCAGATAGTGAGGATGTCTTCCAAAATAGTCAGATGCGTCAATAATCCAGAAATTTTTATGCTTTCCTAGTCAACTGGATAAACATCGATTTCTATTGTTTATTGGGCTGGGCAGAAAAATATCAGAACAGGGCAAGCTCACTTGTTAATGAAGTTGAGCAAGGCCTTTAGCTTTCTTGTGATTACTTAACACAACTTAAAAGGTTGTATATTTGGAATTTAAATACAATACGAGGTGATAACTTACCTGCATTCCAGTAACCGACTTTAGGACTCCCCATATCACATGCTTCTTAACTCGCGAGAACAGCCTCTTCCACGTTCCAGTGAACTCAACTCGGTGGAATGTGTCCATAAGCAACCGCAGGTCACTTACAGCAAATCTAGATCCTTCCCAGGTAAGCAATAATTCGACCTGTTCCAATACGATACAATTTATATCAAGATCCGTTGATAATAATACGAAAGCACAATAATTTCAAAAAACAAAATAGGGAAAGGGGATGCTATCATCAACCTCCCTTGAGCTATGCTGCAATACTTGAGAGATCACCTATTTCTTTGGTAATCTCACCACGCCCCTTTCTAGATGGACAAGAAAGGGACCCAACAGAGATACCAATATGAATAAATTGTGTAAAGTTAACCAACAAACGTTTCTTTAATTTGGATGTACAAATATTTAACCAATCGGCTTAAGAAAGGATAATAGGGTAGGTAGCTGGCTTCGGAAGTATAGGGCTATAACAATGGTCAATTTGTTGGTTTAGCTTGCTGCTTCATTTCAAGACCAAAAAAAAAATGCACATAAAGGAAATCATGGTGAATTTGGGAGGAGATATGACAAGATGCTTGGATAGCAAGTTTGGTGCTGTAGAGGAAGGTTGTGGACGTGTTTGCTTCTGAAGTGATGGTGGGGACATTGTGTTGTTACCCATAAGATATGGGCATGGGATGTGGCAGAGACAGTATCATGGCATTGACATTGATAGGGTTGCAATTTAGATGTTGTTTGGAGTGGACGAAAGAGGAAAGAAGGGCATGAAGGCTGCTTCAGGGCTTGACTAGATGAAGGCATTAATAATTGCAAGCTGTTGATGTCAATACATTCCATTTAAAACTTGACTAAATGAAAACCGAAGGAAATCAATATCAAACCCCATAGCAGAGAAAGAAATTAGAGGATAGGGGTGGGTAGTTGTCAGGAGTTTGTTTGTGAGTTCAGAGTTTGTTTGGCTGGGGTTATGAGTTTCCTCAAGGGTAAGGAATCTAATAACAGTAATTTGTTAGTTTCAGTACATTCCATGCACAAACTTAATTGTCAACTGGGGGAAATGTGGAAAACCCATAGCAGAGGAAGAAATACAAAAAACACAGAGATAATGCATATTTTTTATTAGAACTGAAATGACCAACCAACCTGACTTATCTTGATATTATTGAACTCCCTCATTCTCCGAGGCCTAGATCTTTTCTCCTCTTGCGTTTTCCCCAACTTCTTTTCGTCATGTGACGAACGCCCTGATTTCACAAGTTTGGAGTCTTTTGATTTACCCTTAGTATCATCTGGTAGCTCATAACCGAGTGCTCCACTCTTTGATGAAGAAACACTCGAAGAATGAACTTGTAATACAAGCTCATTAGCCACAGATTCCGCCACAGTTTCTTCCCATGTTCGGTCAAAAGAAGAGGTTCGCCTTAGCTCAGGGGAGGGACCACCAACAATATTCGCTTTTAACTTCTGCAAGGTTTAACTACATGCATTAGAAATATGTGGTAGATTTATGCACTAGCCGTACAGGCCGAACTACATCTTAAACTTTTCCTTTAAATTGGATCGCAGAAGATCTTGACGAAACTATACAGAAGAACACAGAAATTATTTCAGCGTGTTTTTTCATGCAAAAATTCTGGATTTTTCAAGTAACCTAATCAGGAACAATAATTGTAGAAGGGCTTTTGGGAGCTCACTTGAGAATCGGAGTGGATTAAGGATTGACCCGTGCCAAGTGATAGGGGCAGTGTTGAAGTACTCGATTTAGAGGATCCCTCCAATTCTTTTGTTAAGTGAATACTTGATCCAGAACCCTCGTTCACTGATGAACCTTTCTTAGCCCGTTTTGATCCAGCTGTAGTTGAAACCTTCCATGCTTGCTAAAAATCAATAGGTAATGTTTAGTGCCTCGAGCCTACTCTGAGCACATGGTTCCCCTTTAGTTTCTCATTGATGAAAGTCTCAAACTAACCTGCCTCCTTTGGGAGTCTTGGTCTTCTTGTGGAAAAAGATACTCCCACATCATTCTGTACATTGTCTCTGTCAAATGTATCTTTAAGGGGTAAATTTCTACCTGTGGGTTGAAAGGATTTTTCCAGTTATGAGGATTAGACAAATAAATAGGAAGAATGTGGAAAAGAAAATGTTCAACTTAAACTCTAGGGGAAACATAAGCAGCGAATACAGGAAATTAAAACTTATTCAGTGAGACAAAGTAGCATTCATTTTAAGCAAATGCTCCCTCTCTCCTGATCGAAAACCCCCAATGAAAAAGTCAGATACTTAAGAGGCAAATAGGTACCTTAGAAGTTATCACAGTGCAAAAAAAAATTGTTATACATTAGAGTGATTGTTAAAAGCATATTTTATGAAAAACTAAATCCTTAAATATAATACACGTTTTCAATACTATTTCAAGTGAGTTGAAATGGGCCGAGTTGATACTAGCCGAGCCCACCTTGGAGCACAAGCTTGATATGTTTACACTTTATACTCTCGAGCTGGCTTAATTTGTTTAACAATCCTATGCACTATTTATTCAAATATAGTATTCCCTCCTTCCCCAAAATCAGTGTCCAATTTAAAATATAAAAAGGTCCCCAAATATAATGTGGATAGTAAGGGCGATTATGTATATTTCACAGTAAAATTGCTTACTTTTTCAAAGTGTGGCTAATTCTAAAACGAGCGGAGGGAGTAAAATGTTCCAGTAACACAAACATAATCTGGTGGTCTATTTGGTTCTACTAAATCTGGAAATTTTGGTCAGAATGCCTAGAGCAATTTCAATCAACTGTATCGCCTACCCCTCACCATCTTATCGCTTGAGGTTATAAAATCTACAGATGACACAATGCGAAACACCATACACAAAGTGTGGAAAGAAGAAACGTAAAGAACAATGAAATTTGACAAACACCACCGCCTTCAATCTATCATCTCTCACTGTGCATCTTAAAAAGACTACTTGGATCAGGAGAAAATTGGATGCAAGATTTAGCTCTGGATTAAATTCTAACTGAATTTGACTGGTACCATCTCTCCTAAAGTTTTTCTTTGTTTGTAAGTAAACATCCTGTTTAGCCTCCTCGCTTTGTGATGATTATCAACAAGTGACAAACACTTGGGACTATAAGTGGCAAATAGTTGGAACAAGATTGGTCTGTTTATGTTAGCTTTGGTTCTTCTTTCAGGCAAGTTCTCCTGGATGAATATATAAAAGCTTCAGCTACATGCATTTTAATTCACGTCACAAAAAAAGGGCATGTTTCATCCAATAGAGTCAGTTGAAGCACACTCAGTTGAAGGAGATGTTGATACCTGGAACAGTTCGATAGACGAGTTTCCATCCCTTGGAACTCCCTGCCTTGTATCTACTCGAAGCATTACTTTTCTGCAGAGAGATAAGACTGAATTCAAGAGGTACCATAGTATTTAGAGAAATGCAATGTTCAGAATGACAACATGTGCCCTATAATACAAATTATTGACATGCAGGTGCTTGCCCTATCATTTGCTGTTGTTTGTTTAGAAAGTGAATGAGAGAACTAGCAATGCAGTCTGTGCAAGATATTCCAAAATTATCACTTTCATCGCATAAGTTTTCCTTTGCAGCTAAGAAAATCAATATTACACTGCCAAGAAATGTTCTTACAAAGATCTGTGAAACGATAAGATTGAATCTGAGATAGCAAGGCCTGACATTGACCTAGATTAGGTTGAACCCAGAAGCAAGGAGATAACAAAGAAGAATGGAGCAAGTATAAACTTCTGGAGTAGTGAGAAATAACCACAATTAAATTGTAAGGAGCCACAAGATGCACATATATATGTGTGTGTCTCTCTCTGGGGGTGTGTGTGTCTGTGTGTACAAATATAGACTTGGCTAAGATATCCAGTAAAGGGTAAGTGTTATGTACTGCATATAGTAGATTTAGATTTATTAATCACAGTGCCATAATTTACAATCCCTCTAAGATAATCTTCAATGACCCAAAAATTATTTTTAAAAAATTGTATAATCACATTAAGACTAGCCAAAGTAATCACTGGCAGTATGGCATATAATCATACCTGCACGTAGTTTGCCAAAATTCACAAATCAATAGTATTGAAGACAAAAGAATATTGCACATATTATCACAATAACAACAAAATCAGACAGATAGATGCTAATATGAACAAATGATCAACAGGGGAAGAAATAGCGAAGAGAGATCTCATACTTTCCCCATTCAGGTGGAGGATTCCATGCTGACAAAAGCATATCAGACTTGGCATTAGGCAAGCAGTTTCGGACAACAAAGTACTTGGTTGTGAACTTCGAAACACCAACATCTTTATAGTCTCTATCGAAGTCAAATATCTGCATAGAAAAAGATGCTATGTTATTTCCCTGCTAAACCAGGAGGTTAAGCAACCAAATTGAGGATATGGGATATAAAGAAATCATATTATCTATAGGCAATACATTAAAATATATCCACATATATACTTGGGGATATGCTAACAAATTAGACTCACCATGTCATTTATCTCAGCTTCAGCAAATGATTTTCCATCCACAAGCATTCCCCAAACGACTTTGTTTATTTGCATAGAAACGCGCATAGCATATGAGGGGCTTTGATTCTTTTCTTTCTCCATAAGCCGCAGTTGAGCAGCATTCTGCAGTGCAGTCCTCAGAGAAGCAGATGCACTCTTTCTAGATTTTTTAGCGCTTCCAAGTTCTTTCTTTAGTCCTTGAACCTGTAAAGGTAAGATTTGCATTGACTTGATTCTTTAGGACCAAAGCACTAAAGGTGACTACTAACATAGGCATGCCTAAGAGATAAAAAGGGGACGGGAAACAAAGCAGAGATGAACCATGCTTGACTGTTCAAGTTTAGGAATCTAAAACTTTGCTAGTCGGTTTAATCAAGGGAGTATATAAATTTGGAGAATTGCTTGTTTGCTGAATGCAGAACACAGCACATACACACACACACACACACACAAGCATAAGTATGCATACACGAACATATATATGTCTGTGTGTGAGAGGGCGGGCGTGCGGGCGTGTGCGTAAATAGATCAGGATATACTCATTTCAGGTCACTATAGAATATATTGAGAAGAAAACAAAGTTATTTTCCATATTGACGAATATACTTTGTTACTGTGTGAAATAGGTCAATGAGAAAAAATTGCAATATTAGCACTTGTAAGAGACTAGAGATATGTATGAGCATCAAATTAGCACAGGATTAGCAAGATATTATCCAGGCTTCCAATAAGGATCACATCAAAAGACTCATTTCTTACCAATATGGATCTTCCTCCCGTTATCATCCACAGATCACCTTCCTTTTCCAAGTTAATGTCTCCAGAAGTATCAACAAAGTGAGACAATTTCCTGATGTCATCAAGAAGCAAGTTTTGCACCCGCTCTTTTTGTTCAAGGTTAACTCTTGCCAGTTCTACCTCTTCAACGCCATCAGGAACCACCTCATCTGCCTCCTCCTCAACATCCTCATCATCTTCAGTAGAATATGTGAGACTACTTTTCCGAGGCCTAAATCAAATTATCCAAGTAAATCATTCGGACTTCATGAACTATATTATAAACACATTTGTGTGACAATTTTGAATCATATTAATATCTTCTAGAATGTCATATCATGTTTCTTCGACAGATTACAAACTACTCCCTCCGTCCCAGACTAAGGTTCACACTTTCCTTTTTGGTACGTCCCAAACTAAAGTTCATACTTTGTTTTATTCCTAAGATGGCAACAAGTGAATAGTGTTTTGGACATATATGTCCACAACTTTTAGACTAATTTCAAGAAAACCTATGCTTCACTAACCTACCTTTTACCCACTTGCATCATGAATAGTGTTTTAGACAATTATACCCCCAACCCACTTTTACCCCCTTTTTTGTTATTTCCTAAGCGTGCAAACCTTAAGTGTGAACCTTAGTCCGGGACAGAGGGAGTATAATCTATCGTGTACGTGCATATGTAAACCAATATCAACCAATATTAGATTATAGGTATTAATTCATTTTCAACCATTGTACTTTCATCTGACTTTCACTTTAACCATTATACTTTATTTTTTGCACGAAAACCACTATACTTTCAAAAACATCCCATCGCAACCACAAATTCGTGTCTAATCCGTCACTATCCGTGCACTAATCCGCGATTTTTTGGTTTGGATGAGAGGTTTTCCAAAGTAGAGTGGTTTTCGTGCAAAAAATAAAGTAGGATGGTTAAAGTGGAAGTCGGGTGAAAGTACGATGGTTGAAAATGAATTTAAACCAAGATTATATAAACCTATATGAGTCTATTATGTAGTAGGGTGCAGAAACCCCTAGAAAACCACAATTGCGAAGGCTGTAATGCTTGGTAAGAAGACCAAAGTGTCTACTTTGCAAGGGATCTCTATATGCAGGAAGGCTGCACTGGTACAATATGAAGCATAAATCAGTTCACTGATGTTCATACGACTACTTATGATTTAAGTTAACATAAGAAAATTAACCCAAATGTCCATATAAACAAACTGCAAGCTCAAGTTTGTCGTTTCTTTGCGCCATAGAATACCAACTACTCCCTCTGTCCCGCTTTAAGGTTCTTACTTTCCTTTTTAGTTTGTCCCAATTTAAGGTTCTTACTTTGTTTTATTACCTAAAATGGAAAGTGGGACCCACTTGTTATTCTCACAACAAAAACTCCCTACCCACTTTCTCTCTCCCACTTTACTTTTCATACTCACAACATTACTTTTTCTTAATCTCCGTGCAAAGTAAAACTAAGAACTTTAAATTAGGACGGAGGGAGTAGCATTTTATGATTGCACTTACATTCATTATCCCCCATTGTAACAAACCCTAAATATTATGACAGCAATCTGAAACTTCTCTGGTGGTGCAGGAACTTGTGCACATTGTTATGGGACGGAGGGAATATAATATACTTCAGAAAAACTATTAATATGGAAGGATCAATGGAACTTCTCTGGTGGTGCAGGAACTAATGCAATTTAATCAGAGAAACATATTCACGGTGTGTGCAAGTGTGTTTTGATGGTCAGTGTGGGTGGGGCTGGATGTGTGATGTCCCAAACAAAATATTATGACAGCAATCTGAGATTTTTTGATGATTTTGTCTTTCCACAAATACAAATCTTAAATATATGTATGTGCTATTAAAAAGCCAATGTGCTGAGAAGCTAAACATAAAAACTTTCAAAAGGATGCTATAATGACAAACATAAAAGACAAAGGAAGATAGATAAAGCACACACACATACATAGAGTTCCAGAAAGGCGGAAATGAAGACTCTGAAGACATTTTGTTAGGTTGCGTATTTTTGTAAGAGCCTAAGCTAGAAACAGGGCCCAATAGTGTATATTGTCTAAACACTACAATGAAAGAGAGATAAATAAATAAAGAATAACTACTTACTTGGGGAGCCGTGCAAAGAGAAGATTGGTCAAAACATCTAGCATAACTTGAAACTGACGAGATGTCATAGATGCTGTTATATTATGAGAATTGAACGTGAGTTCTTTCAATGGCTTCACCTGCAGCAGAAGATTTCAACTGACTGTCCCATCAAATGAAAGGAAATCGCTAACTTTTTTTAGCAATATAGCATAGAATCACTCCATCTATGCTACAAGTTTTACTGATATTAAATGCTAAAATATCTATGTAGCAGATAATTGTAGTTAAGAGACATGCCTTCAGGTCCGAGGTTCCACCTTTGTGCCTTGTGTAGCGGAAATACATATCACATGGCATAAATACTCTTTCAAGTAAAGCTCCAGTACGATTTACTTTTGGTGAGCTCCTACGGATTCTAGGTAGCCACTGCAATCCAGCCCCAGGATCAACGTCAGTGGGAGCAACATGAGCCTGCACATGTTCCAACATCACCGAGAACTCCATGCGGTTCCACGTCATTTCAGGTCGGGAGTCAGAATTATGCACATCTCCAGTACCAAGTGCTTTTTCAATCACCTCATAGCCAACATTAAGGACTGTATGAAATGAACGAGCTAAAACACGGCCACTAACAGCAGCAAGCAAAAATCTACCCTGTTACAAGAAATATGGTCCAAGTTATGAGTGAACCACTAAAGCAAAAAAAAATAGGTATTACACAAGTATTGTTATGCTTGTTTATGAACATCTTGAGTCAGAAATGTACAATCACTGGTTTTCACCACAACTTTTGGGGGGTCGTTGAGACATCAATAATACCTATTTTAAATTTTTAACATCAAAGGAAAAGATTTAAAAATCATTCATCAAGTATGTACCACTTCTTATCATGTTTATTTTTATATAAGCATCACTGAGCTCTATTAAATGTATGCACTTGCACAAGCATCGTATGGGTTAATACTTCCAACGACTGAAAACAAATAAGTGAAGAGGAAACATCCAAGCACGCCAAGGAACATACTAGCCACTTGCATCATACATTGGACCACAAAGCACCTTTTAGAAAGTCAAACCATAGTTACCAGGAACTCCCCACCCCACCCCTCATCCCATGTCCCGGAACGCACTTACCCGATCATGGGTAATTTTCGTCCCAATTCACAAGGGAACTCTACTCAAAGCACTCAAACTATCGTACCAGAAAATAAAAGGTCACTGACGTAAATGACCTTGGCTTGCTTTTCATGATGGAGAGGGAGATGAACAATATTGAGGTGTAACTGGGAAGAGGTCAATTAAAATTCTGATGGCTTTTACTTATTGTTGGGAAGAGGTCAAGAACTAAGACTTCGTGGAGGAAAGACATTATGGCTTTAAGTCGCTGAGAAGAGGTCGAGAACATGGAGTTGCCATGGGACTGATAAAATCATGTCCACCTTTACAATCTTTTAGGGTTATCTGCTTTTACATTCACATTTTTTTTTATCTCCTTAACAATATATGTGTATGTGTGTGCGTATTCAACTTAGTGATGCGTTAATAAAAAGCGTATTGCGTTCCCAACTTGCGTACCAACCGATCCTACCCCAGGCGTACCCAAAATTTACTAAGTCACCTTCCTCGTTCCCATACCCATCCTGCGTCCCAAAACGTCCCCACCTTCATGGCAACTATGAGTCAAACAATCAACACCCCAAAAAGGGGATAAAAGCATATCTTTACCATAATAACACAGAAGGTCTTGAAATTGTGAAGCCCTATCAAAATTTATTACATTACCAAATATACCCCTTATATTCGAATAAACAAATTAAAACTCTCGCATATGCATTCTCATAGACCTGATAAACCAAAACAGTAGCTTACCAACTTATTTGCAGACTTGGTGGTAAGTATCCAATATTTCACACTGATAACACTTGGCTACACTAAATGTTAACTATACTCCATCTGTCCAAAAAAGAGCCCCACTTACAATTTTAGTCTGCCCCCAAAAAGGATGTATTTCTAAAGGAGGAAATAATTTTGTGCAATTAATGAAGGTACAAACAAGTAAAGCACCATACAAATGCGACTCTCGTGTGACAAAACAAGTACATATTTTTACTTGATATTATAATAAATTACACCATCCATTCCTCCATGTTCCAAAAAAGGTTTTGTCCCTACATTAGGGCCCAATTGAAGGAAGTTGTTAAATTCACTCTTAAGCAAATATCATGTACTTATGTATACTTGCAATACTTCGAATGAAAAAATGTTTTTGTCCCTAAATGAGTGTCCATACAGCAAAATGGCTTTAAATAGTCTCTTAAGTATAAAAATGGGCACTTATTTAGGGACGGTGGTCGTCTAACATGATTAAACACAAAGAAAAGAAAATGCATACGCAAGTGGACATGCGTTTGTAGTCAGGAAGAAAGCCCCATGACCTCAAATTTCAACAGAGTTGCACTCACAATCACGCGAGAAGCAAAGAAGCGACTCTAGGGGTGATGGGGCAAACGGATAAAAAAACGTCACTTAACCCACAAACCTTTTACATAGGGTTCGGCTTAATAGGATCAGAATAATCAATCAAGTTAGCCAAATTGGTCAATAAAATATTCTGAACACAATTTCTTATGCCAACAAACTAGTTGAGTCTTGGGTATACCATCATCCACCACATAGAGCTCAAGAATGTCTTCAGTGGGAACGAATTATTGTTATGGTTCGGCAACTTAGGTGAAACCCACGCTCCATTCAGAAGATGAGGAATGTCGAAATTGCTATAGAGAGTTGATCAACTTTAAGATGGAATTTTGATATGGTTCATCAAACCCTCTGTACACAATTAATATAAGGTGTCATAATTTGGTTCATGGAGAGTTCAATTTGTCTGGCACAAGATTTCCGTACTGGTAATCCAATTAACTATATCAAGTCATTCCCACCCTCAAGATAGTACCCCATCATTGGGGGCATCTTAGCCATTTCATACATAATGTTAATCATATAAAGGCACCCAATACATGCATAAGATGTACGATCACTCTCCCACAAGTGAAAAAAAAAAATCAGATCACCCTTCACTCTGAAAAGTGATAATCTGCTCTCCAATATTTATGTCATTCAACTTCCGCTCCTCTTAGTATTAATATGAACCTAGGTGCACTAAATAGGATAGCATATCAAAATTTCGGTGTATGATGCAACGATTAGTTCTTTGCACTTCAGTGGGGATATATTTTGTATAGCTACATTAATTCATCAGCTGGCAATATTTTTATCGCTTCAATGTTTCATTGATATCAGCTATCAACTTCACTTTTTGATATCTAAGACCAATTAACAACCATGACGAACTAAACCACTTGGGTCAAGTGGAGAAGGGTACTGAGAGTCTTGTGTGATCAATGTACACCAGAAACACAGAAGGAAAGATTAAATGATTAATTGGACAACTACTAAACCAGCAAGACTATATGGCTCGAAATACTGAAAAGAAGTAACATGCTCAAACAACAAAGCTGCAATGAAATTGTTAAGGTGAATGTATGGTAAAATTAGATACAGTTTGGAAACAAACATATTTGTGCGATCAAGGACGTGAAGGTGAAAGACGGTTTGGACAAATCAACAAAATCTGTTAAGTACATTCGTTCACAAGAGAAAAAAGTATCTACAATAACAGCAATGCTACAGGCAAGGATGATGATAGTTAAGTGGGACAAAGGTGGACAAGAAACAGATGAAGCCTTGATAGGTAATTGTGTTTTTAGACATAACCTAACTCATCCAAAGTTCGCGTTTCATTCGTACATCCAAATACAAAGTCCACTTCGTAGACTTCTTAGTTTCAAAGAATAAGTTTCTTGTATATCTATTCAAAATTTCTTGATCCCCTAATTCATCTCCATTTCCTATCTCGTCATATGATTTGAAATCTAAGTCTCCTCTCAAGATTCGGGCATTTATGTGGATTCTAGTTCTTAATAAACTCACTAATAATGACAAGTTGCATACTTGTAGGCCTATTAAATATTCTATCGCCAAATTGATGCGTGAACTGCAGGAGGAAACACATGATCATCTTTTTTTTATTAAAATATTGCTCGATATCATTCGAAGTATTGTTACACGTGGCTGGAGAAGGGTGGATGAGTCCGGAGGCTATATCTTCTTTTCTTTAATTCAAATTCACAGGGTTCGCAAAGGAAGAGATGTGATGATTTTTGTGGGATTGTGGGGTATTAGCGGTTTGTTGGTGTTTTTGGATGAAGAGGAATGTGAGGATTTTTAAGAATAAATTTTTACCTAAGCATCTCGTGCGGGATGGAGTGGTGGCCTTAGCTTCTCTTTGCGCTTATGTGCCAATGAACCTTCTGAGGGCTATCACTATATGTCTTGAAGAGTGATTGGGTGTCGCTGGCATCGTTTAATTGTAGCTTCATTTTTCTGTACTTTTTCTTTCCTTTCTTGATGGACCCCTAGTCCATCCTATGTAAATTGATTTTAATATAATACAACCTTCTTTGCTTATTTAAAAAAAAGGAATCAGTAGTTATTAGGTTTAGAAAACGGGATAATATAATACTTGGGCATGTAAATGTTATTTTGATTCTTCAAATTAGCATAGACTTGCGCTTCCATCTGTCTAACCAAATGAGAAATGTACTACATCTAGTGAATGTGAGTTACGGGCTTATATTTTGCAGTAAAAACATGTTACAGGCTCATATTTTCAGTACTGCAAAAGGTAATGATTTGATCTAGAAATAAAAGCGGATAGAGATATGGTAGCCAATACTACCTCCGTCCATAAATGATCTTCACACTTTTTTGGCCGTTACTACGAATGAACTTTGAGCAATAATTTTAGGTTGATTTAATTATCCTAATGAAAACCCAAAACTTGTTATCGATACACCATCAACAATACTATCAATAATAAGTGTTAAATTTTCATTAGTATAGTTAAATCAACCTAAAATTATTGCTCAAAATTCATTCGTAGTAACAGTCGAAAAAGTAGGAAGATCGTTTTGGGACGGAGGGAGTATTTATTATTCACAGCTTTCATTCATTCAAGAATGAACACCAATTCCCTTGCTGAAGGTTCCAAACAAACTTACATTGGCTTCTTCTGAGTGAAGATTGAATTGTGGCTCAACAACGTTCACCATGAAATGACGAGTACCCTCCTCCTCAGAGTCATTAACACTGGCATGTTTTGCTGAAACCAAGAAAATTAAATGTTCTAAATAATTTGGTCTAAACTCTAAAGTATTGTTTCCAAGAACTTGAAATACTACAGGTACACATAATGATGCATATCTAACCATATGCAAGAGTCAGACCTTAAACCTAGTTTTGATTGATGTTACTTCACTAGTGCCAAATAAACTCTTAACACATATTAAACACTGTCATGGTTTACTGCAACCAATATAACTAAATGATCAAATTATCTGGTTTAAAGTTCTCCTTACAGTAGCTTACATGTTAGGATGGATAATGGCGCACAGCGAACCATATGCAAGACCAGACTGTAAAACTGAACATAATTTTAGTCCACTAATGCAACCAAATGATCTTAATGACAAACACACAATAAATCACTTTAATTATAATAGTAAATGCTTCATGACATATTTCAAGCTGAGCTTACACTTACCAACTGCGTCAAATGAAATATTTTCTCCTTTAGCAGAATGTGGAGGAGAAGTATTTGATCCTGAGGTTTCCGCAGTTTTGGGAGAAGAGGAACTTGCATCTTGACCACTAGAAGGGGTCTTAGACACATCATCTTGAGGCATTTCAGGACTACTCTTAACCTTAATCTCCTCATGCAGCTTCCTCTGGGCATACTGCCGAGATGGAGAAGGCTTAGGAGGTGCAAAAGCCTTAGATATTCCACCGACACAGGACCAAACAGCATCCCTGTTCTCAATAGTCCACAAAAGCTTGAGGCCATAAACAAAGACACGCTGACAATTGTCAGCTATCACCACGTTATACCCATCATCATCACTAGGGTCAGACCGAGCATGTTCATCACTCTCACTACCATTTTCAAATTCAGACCTTACATATGTCATCTCAAGATTTCTTCGACCAGCTTCTTGCCACGCTAATAAACTTGCAGGGTCAGCCTTTGGGGCTTGCCTTCTTATTGTAAAATAATCAGATGATAACAAAAATCCATCATCAGAATGCTTTTCTTTGGTGCCTCTAGGATAGCTGCTATTTTCGTTTACAGCTCGATCTGTCGAAGCAGATTTTGAGCCTTTCCTTGTCATTTGAACTGCCTTTGCAACACTTCCACAATCTTCTCTATTTATATATACCTTCGGCATATGAAGATCAAGCCCCTGATAAACAAGATCAAGAAGCTCTCGCTTACAATCAAATGTATATTTTTGCTTACCACGACTAAAACAAAGTTCATATTTCAGCTTTGTCATCTTAAATGTCAGTCCTTTAGCTGGGTCATCATCATGTAAAGGCATGTGTTTTATACAAGTTGGAGTTGAGTCAAGACGAAACATAAATTCTGTCATCACCTTATCCATTGCCAGATTGCCTGACCTTGGAATTCTTGGGACTCCAAAACGAGGCCAACGAGAAAAAAATCGTAACTTTTGAGGTGGGAGATAATTCATGTTCCAGAATTTTATAAGCCACGCAAAATCGTGTGGACCAACATTTACTGTTGGTGTATCAGCTGAAACATTTTCCGACATAAGAGAACCACTGGGAGCTCCATTAAAGACAGCACTATCTGTCATACCAGAGGATTGCGATTGATTCTCACCCTGTGGAAGAGCAGGTCTAAGAGACAAATTCCACCTCAGGGAGAGTGAAGTAGATCTAAAAGGATCAAAAACTTTTTCACGTGGCAAACGTTCATTGGGAAGGGCAAACAAATAATGGTTTAAAGGGTGGCCAGATTCACATTCCCAATCCATAGTAACCTCAAGTGTAAAAGCCGGGGCCTCTATGAAAACACCACACTGACCAGCTGGAGGTTTTACGCTACAATTCTTTAGCAAACTTTCCAAACTACTAGTTAAAATCTTGAAGTCTTTCGCAGAAACATATACACGGCCATCCGACTGCTGCAATTCCATATGACCCGAAGTAATCTGCAGGTTGTCTGAATTTTCATAAGGATCAGTAGTAGCAAGAACGTTCCATCTGGTTTCAGAAAAAAATAATGTGATGTTTCCGTGAATATAGTGTCTCATTTCATCCCACCATGGCAAGCTTTTTTCTTTCTTTGGGGGTTGAATATCAGCATTTGGGTTCCTAATGCTAAGATTAGCCCTCCGAAGAGCCACAGTAAATGCATAGCTCACATCAGCAAAAGCTGGTTCAAAACCAACTCCAAACGAGATTTCTCCTTTTTGAAAATGTAAGGGTAAATCTGAAAATGTTTTCATTGGTGGAGTTGTCCCACTAACGGAACGAAGCATGCAAACTTTCCTCCATCTCCCAATAAAGACATTCTGGCGCATTTGAGGCTGAAAACATGTTGCCTGCAACAAACAATGATCATTATCATTTTCAAGGCAAAAGAATGCAACCATAGCAACAAATACATGAAACATTAAACAACAAATTAAACTTAAAAATTACTTAATGAATAGACAATCACAAATTGACTATGAACATCTTTCACACAACTAAGAAATAGAGAGGTACTTCAAAGCTTCCTCCATGTTAATTACAATCCACTATTTGTAAGCTGAAAATAGAAAGAGGATTATGATTTCCACATCACAACAGAACAAGATAAGCGATTGGTAATCATTTCATGGTGACAAACATCATCCTTGCAACTGATCTGCACACCCATCTCACCTTTGTATATTTTGTTTATGGTTCTGCCTGTACATATTTTGAACAGATTGAAGTCTTAGTAGAAAGCTCAAGATGACCAGGCACTGGACCAAGGCTTTCTCAGGAACGTTCTTCACAGAATGAAGGTTGTGTCAGGTAAAGATCAGGGGGATAACCCTAATGAGTCCAATTTTAAAGGGTCTCTGAATAAGAAGGCCCAATGTCTTTTAAGCAGTGGGATGAAGAATAAATGGGACAGAGACCTTTCCATGTGAAAACTCTCTGTTATATACATATATTTATTGATCACTAGTGACACATGGACCTTTCTATCACCATTTTCACAAATAAACCATAGGTAATAAAGGCGAATGCCTTGATCGTCTTCGGAAAGAGGCAAGGTTCCGTCGCCTCTTGAAGGTATGGTAAGGCTATGTCAACTAAGTTACCCAAGTTGACTGCCTAGGAAAGCGTGAGCAACAAACTATTCCAGCCCAGATCGGAAGCATTCCATCGAAGATCTGATAGATTTTAGCCCAGGTCTGAATGACAATCATCTATATTTACCCAATCCAAGGATACATCCTAGGTCGCCTCGAGGTGGCAACCTCAACTAAAGCTTTGCAATGGTCAAAGAATGCTAGATCAGTGCCCTAGCACCTCAACTTGTACATGCTTGGTTGCCAGCACCTCTACAGCTTAGTTCTTAGTTGGTTTTCAAATTGGTGAGTTCTGAGCAGGTTTCTGGTGCTCACTTGATCTTATGGGTTTGAGTTTCTTGTCCAAGCATTTGGAACTCTTGAGAAAAATAGATCAATTTGGAGCAAAAAATTGAATCATTTTTTCTATTAAATATTATTGAAGTTGGATTTATTCATTGGTTTAAGTTTCTTGTTCAAGTATTAGATTTTATGAACTTATTTTCATACATTGCAACCAATGATAACAGGCTACTAAATTTTTTAACAGAATTAATTTATTGATTCATTTTTCTTTGATTTCCATCTTGTTTGCCTTTCACTCCCCACCTCTCGCCTTTCACCTTTTAGCAATGTTGTAACAAACTCTTCACCTTTCACCTTTTAGCAATGTTGCAACAAACTCTTCATTTGCACTAGCACAACTGAGAAGCATTTATACTCAACAAATAAATCAAACAGTATCCTCTTTCATTTATACCAAACAAATATATCAAATAATATCCTCTTCAGGGGGGGGGGGGTCTATAAGCGGGTAAAGTGGACTTTAATGTAAAAGAGGAGAAGCGACTTTCATACTAACCTGCTGAGCCATCACAATCCGACCTTCACATTTACCAGAAGTTCCAGCAAAAAGCGGACATGTATAGTCCCTTATCCGAACCACAAGAGTGCCTGTACGCAAACTAATGTTACTTCCATAGAGTCGGGAGAACGGTATATTATATTCTAACGAGACTGGATCAAGCTTCTGTACAACCTCAATCATCCCTGCCTCGCCACCCTCAATAGCTGTCAAGCTTAAGTCAAGCTCCGTTGCGGAAATCGAAAAAAGTGACATTCTGGAACTGCTAGGCTTGAAACCAGACTGAAAACCTTCTTTGCAGGATCCTGAGCCTTCTGCAGGCACACGACTTTGACAAGCCTGATAATAAGACTGGAATGATTGCTTATGAATTTCATCACGCAGTTTCTGAATAGCCAACCCGTCGTGCACGTCGATCTCATTCCCATTGAAAAGAACCTTGTCAACTTGAGTAGATTCAACTGCATCAGCAATTCCAGAAGATTGCGCACCTTTGGAAATGAGTTCTTCAAGGAAGTTTAAACGAACAGCTAATTCGCGGGCTTCATTCTTCATCAGATGATAGTGTTCATCAAGCCATCCCTGTAATGGTTCTTCCTCAATATCAACAGTTAACTTACGTATACAAAACTTCACGCATCCAAATTTGGTTGCACTAGGCTTTTTGGGATTTGTGGTTTCTTTCTTAATTGGAACTATCAACTTAGTTTTTGCAGAGGTAACGAGCTTTAAAGCTCGTAACATTTCCTCAACAGAATCATCAATGGCACGTAACTGCAACCTGAATGGCATACAAACATGAACATCAAGGGCTTGAATCACCCAATCCCATTTAGCAGCATCAGTATTTGAGGCAACAGGAATGCGAGAAATTTGCATCCTACTACTTTTGAATATCCTCGCTTCATTGAAACTGAGCATTAGTCCTTCAAGAAGTACACCTATCCGAGCATTCTCAGAAAAAATAGACTGAACTTGAACCATGGCATTAACCCCATCTCCGACCTCGGCATATATACTTAGCATTTCAACATCAATTGCAAAAATAGAATCCTTCTTCTTGTGTTGCTTTTCAGATTGTACTGATTCTATAGATATCTCGTTCTTATGATCACCATCTCTCGAACTATTAATGCCTTTCTCAAGTTCATCATCCAGTTTCTGGCGATGCACCAATTGCTTCAAGCGCAAAACAAGTTCAAATAATGCTATGTGCACGTCAGGCTCCCACCTGACTGTAATATCTGTAGCACTAAAGAGAGAACACACAGCTACCTCCTTGAGACCACCGGATCGGCGGACAAATTTGGCATTTTGCATGTCAAACAATGACATTTTTGTGCCTGGAGTATTGTCTTCCAAGTACTCCTGATATGCAGATCTGGCTCTTTCAAGCTCCACTTGTGTGGACTGCTTCTCCTTGTTCATGCATAAATTGAAATGGAAAATGTCCAGAGAAACAGAGTATTTTAGTGACTTGAACTCGTCTGAAACTGTGGACATCACATTTGCAGTACGAGGAGTCCCGTCAGATGATACACTAATTACAACACGACCACCTTGTGACCCATAATTCACACGTTTGGGGTCTTCAATAATTGTGTTCTCCAATCCTACATCACCACAGAAGGTTACAGAACACTGTTCCAGATTAAACCTTATAAGTTGAATCCCTTTGCCAGATGGTCTGTCCGAACGCGCAGCCCGGTTATGTGCAGCAGGTTTCTTAGCGGATGGGGATATACTTTTCAGTAAACCCTTAAACGACATGGAAGTCAATAGTAGAGATTGAACTCGCTTGAATGTCAGGTACACACCCATACCACTTACATCAACAGAGAGAACTAATTTACACTTGGGACCATCTTCTTGAACTGAATCAGTGTCCTTTTTACCCCAATCCAAGCTAACTTTTGCAATATGCAGTATGGAACTCGTGTTTGTTTCCGCACCGAAAAGACTTTCTTTCAAGGATTCTTGATATTCATCTGCCATGTGCAAATTTAATTCACCAAGTTCCATGTGTATGGCAGTGCCAGTACTTGAGATGTTGTTGGCAAAGACATGAGAGGATTGTGAGCAACCCTGCAACAAGAATCAAGATACAATAATAAGAATAAGAATAAGAGAGTTCATAAACGTCAGCCAACTTAACGGTACAGTGGGGAGACCCACAAAATCTCAAATAAAAACCTAAAACAAGCTTTTGAAAAACCAACTATTTCGAGAGACCCTACAACCTTAGTTCTCAAGGTTTTGAAAGACATTTACCACAACAAGATATTTACTTGGACTTTGAGTGGTTCTATCTCCCCACTTTCAGGAAATGTTTTCCAGACAAACTCTTTTGAGAATCTCGCAACAATGCTTCTCTTTTCACAGGAGAAACAAGAAATGTAGCAAGCCACAAAAACAATCATGGTAAAGATATTCTCCCTCCGTCCTGAAATGAATGTCCGAAAAACTTTCAAATTTGCTCTTGGCCAAGAGTAAATTTGAAATTTTTTCGAACATTAGAGGTAGTAAAACCTTATTGATTGCTCTAGTTCCGTATTCTGATTTTAAATATAAGTCATTCAGAAATGCAAGACAAAAGCAACATGTCAGTGTTTATTTTGGAGAAAGCTTTGCAGCTAGATCAAAATAAAGAGAATGAAAGAGCTATTCAGACTCCTTTCATTCTTAAAACATGATAACCTCAAGAATTACGATTTTCATACCCATTTAGACAAGAGGAAATGAAAGAAAATTAGAGAGAGGAAAGAATCAAGCTTTAAGCACGTTTGAGAGATACAACCTACGGTTGTAAAGTAGGATATCGCGAACATCATTGAGCATCAATTAAAATCTAATGTGGCTTTCTGTAAAACCATTTAAAACAAGGCAAAAAAGGAAGAAATATAATTTTGATGGTGGTAATGCATAACACAAATTAACTAGAATTAGAATAAAAAGTGCAAAGACAAAGTAAAAGAAGATGGGTGAGAAGTCCAGCGAGAGAAAAGCAATAGCAGAATCGGTTACAGCTAACAAACTAAGCACGAGTGAGATAAGAGATCAAGTGTCCCATTCCCTCTGAACTTCAGATAAAGGACCGGAAAAGCTCCCTTGCTGTATACCAAAAAGTGGCAAAATAAACCACTTTGTTCCACAAAAGTGACCTGAGAAAGTCTATGTTTGGAAAATTTTGAACTTCCTTATGGTCAAGAGAACCAGAGCAGTCTTGCACTATGTCATTGGTTCTGATTCTCTGAACAACCAAGGTTCAAGCAAAAGCAATAATACTAATAGGCAGGCGAAGGTATCCAAATAAAGGCAGAAAGACTAAACATATCCCAGGTATGGGAGCTAAATCAGATGTGATAGTAAAGTGCAACAAGCGTGTAGCTCCAACCATCCAATATCCGAAGATGGGAATTGAGACAAGAGGAATGACTTCCGGAGGGAATATCAAGAATATTCACAACTACTGTAGTCTCCAGATCATTAAGATTACAAGAAAAGTAGAAGCCCCATGAAATAGGAAACATCCCCAACCACCTGAAAATCTTGGATATGGGAGCGAAAGGGTCGAATAAAGATGATTGGAACAAGTGAAAACAAGAAAATCAAAACATACTCCCCTTCCCCCACACACATATCCCACGAAATCAAGCTGGAGAACCATAATCAAGGAAAAAAGAACACACATGGAAAATTATATTTGATTACTCTAGGGAGCAAAATGGGGTTGGGGGGAGAGATTTGATCTGTTAGTTACATTTACTCAGTGTATATCTTCCACCCTCCAAGAAAAAGACGTATATTTCTCACTTGTAACATGTAAGCTTCAAATTTCTTTTGTTAATACCCCCCCCCCCCCCCCAAAAAAAAAAAGAGAGAGAGAGAGAGAGAGAGAGAGAGAAATTTAAAGGGTATATAGAGAAGCAATACGATAGTAAAATATTTAACTATTCTAATATGATTCTTTTTTTTTTGGAATGAGTAGGGGTTTATATGCATTAGTGCATATTTTGTCACTAGTTAACAAACATCAGAATGTTATCCCAAACATAAGATCTTGACCCATCTCTCACACCAACTCCTGCAAAGGCTTACAGAAACATAGGGTTTTAATGGCATAATATACAATTACCCTCAAGACCGTAGGGAACCATGTAATTGCTATATTTTTGTCTCTGACTCAACTGGAAAGATTAGTCCCTCAACTGGTGCCTTCATTTGACATTAATTACAAGCCGATTCAGACATATACATACATACATACATCCAAACATACATACATACATATATATATATATAAAAAAATATATATATATATAAAAAAAAAAACTTTTTCAACTTTCCTTTCAGCCTTTTGGATATCACATTTTTTCATAGACAAGAAAATGACAACATTGATTAAGCAAGTTTGGTCGCCCGCTTGAAAATAGAAATGAACAAAATGGATAGAAAACCTGGGAATGCTGAAAAATCAATTATCTTGTCTCATTCTTATATATCTCATCATTACATGAGCCTTTTCTTCTTTTTACCTTAAAATGCCCCAAGATGTCCCGCATCAGCATAAAAACACAGATAAGTCATTTCATGGCAAGTCCCCACTAGACTAAACATACTTTATCTGGCTTGCTAATTTAAGCCAAGTCCATCCTTCAGATTAATAGATAGATTACCTTCAAGAAGCAACAGGTAATTGCCGATTTTACTGAATGTACATCCAGATCCTCAGTCAAAACAAAGTGAACACCTTATTCCAATATGCCATAACTTTAGGTTAAAGCGCATTATGTGCATTATAATTTTACTTTACCAACTAAAAAAACCATCATATTTTCCTTTAGGGTTCCAAACCAATAGTGTGGCCGTATGTACTTGTTTCTCCCCTGAAACCCCTTTCAGACATGATGGCAGAGTCCACCATCAACGAAGTCAAAAAAAAAAAAAAAAAAAAAAAAAAAAAAGAGCTCATGGCTAATGCTCAAATAACTCTTTTTTGTTGTCAGTGACACGTCAGCTGTTGGACTTCCACACAATGTTAATACTTCAAAGCCCATGTTTAGATGATGATTCTGCCAATGGAAAACTGAAAAATCCCAATTGATTTGAACATCAAATTAAGAATGGAAATATGCAGAAGCCTGAAAAGATGGGTAGAGTGCGCTTACAGCATAATTCAATGTTCCCGGAAGGAAAATTAGGAAGCGGGAGAAAATAATACCAAATATAACAAGAAAATTAACAAGATAGTCTTAAGAATAGACCACCTACATGATAAAGTGGTGAACCGCTCATACTATAGAGAACGATAGTCATCTCAGGGGCTGAAACTGTACATGTCCACATGATGGCTTTAGATTCAGTTGACTGAGCCTTTTCGAGTTTAGGGTTTTCGTCTCGAAGCACCATTTTTTTCTTCTTTGAGGAGCGCAGTTGCATCCATGGCTTTAACCTTCCCATAATTAGGTTGCATTGGGTGCCCCCGAGTTTAACATCAATTTCTGACCTGATAGGCGAAGCAGGCTGAAAAGAAAGCATACAAAACAAGTAGATGACATGAAATGCAGTCATTAATATTAAGGCGACTCAAATGGCAAGATGTAACAAACTTATCATATTACCAAATATAAAATCAAAATATTCGTCCACAACAGAACCTTGAAGATGGCAATTTTTGCAAAAGTACCTAGCCTTAGCATCAGCTACAGAACCTTGGATAATCATATATAAATAGGCATAGCTGAGATACTTATGCATGAAATCAAGTCAGATGAGTTTGCCAAATTACATTTATAATAAAAAGCTTACATCTATGCAATAGTAGTTGACCAGTAATTCTTAGTCTACTATTATCTACCATCAAAGCTGCCATGTTGGTTCAGCTTTATTCCATGTCGCAGATACAATATAAATAGATATTCCTATCAACAAGATCCAGAAGACCTACTTTGCCATCTTTGGATGTTCCAACAAAGAGAATATGTTAATACATTAAACTTTAGATTAGCATAACTAGAGGGTAACTGTAATTGCATTAATATTTATTTTTCCGATGGGGATTAATTAACGGATATGGGTGGAAAAAATATTCTATCCCCTGGAGAGCCCTAGCAATTCAATATGTTATGTATTTACTCACTGGACAGTGAGATATGCAGTTCTGATGTATAATCCATGTTCTTAAAGCCAGAAACACCATCCAAAGTATAATTTTCTTAATTTTCTTTTCTACAAAAAATGAAGCCATTAAGCATATAGAAAATGAATATCCAAAGTAGACTGAGGAAAGGGAAAGAGCCAAGAAAAAAGACTGAGCGGTGCAAAAGGTGAAAGCTCTCGTTTTAGGTGTCAGAAATGGCACAGTGAAAGCATACATAGCAGACACCCACAAAGAAGCTATAGAATACCTTAACCCTCAAGATAATTAATGGCTGAACATTTTAAGGATGATCGGGTATCGTTCTATTCAAATACCCCAAAGAGTCAAGAAAAACTCACACTGCCAAAGGATCTTCCTACATGAGCACCATGGCACCACCATGAAACGGGAAGAAAGAGGGCCACAACTATAGGCGGGTAAATTCACGTCTTTCCCTGACTTCAGCTGTTTTTAACTATAAACCTCAAAAGAAAGATCGAATATTCCGTGATCTAGCTAGCAGTATTTGATCATAGGTGCGATTTTAATTAACCGCCACTTACTTCAAGGACTCGCACGGGCTTTCTTCAGTTCTTTTTTCTGGATTTCAAGTATGGATCATAGGAAGAGCAAGAGTTTTGACTCTTAACTTGCATTACGACCCTTCCTACGACCCATTTCGCCAGATTGCACAACAGAGCCACTTGAATTTGGAGATGCTCAAAAGAGATTCAAGGTGGGAAGGGCAAAGGAGCATGGGCATCATTTAGCTAGGGAGGAACATTAACGAAAAATGAGCCTCCAAGTTGGGTTTAGTGGTTATTTAAATGATATATTATTCTCTCTTTCTTGATTATCTCTGCAGTTGTGATCCTCTAGTCACCAGGCTTCCCCGAAAACCCGAATACTTTACGCCAAAGTAAGAAGCACAACCACAGTGAAGGAAGGAATCATAATGAGATTCCGAGGAACCCTTACAATTAACTCACCAATTTTGGGATTCACTTCTAGCAGAACTCCAGCTTTTATATAATCCCAATCTACCAAGAACAACTCTCATCCAGAGTCTAGCATCCTGATATGCAAAACTCGACAACAATTTACATAACAGTGCCTAGTTAAAATGCCAAAATTCTCTCCTTCCATAATAGGCCTGCAAATCTATTTCCGACCAACTAAATGATAATTAAAATGATTTTCACTCTTCTCCAAATAAAAGGCAAATAGGTTTGGAGATGTATTGTAACTAGTAAGTCACAGAGCACTATCGGCGTTGGTCTTCTACTGGTAAGAGCAGTGTGGCTGTTTAGGGTCCTAAAAGAAATGTCATTCCCCCTTCTCCCCCATGATACATCTGTGCTTCTTGTCCTCTGTCATGATTTTGTTTATGATTTAGTTGTTGAAATCTAAGGATGTGTTGTACTATCGCAGTATGAAGGAAAAACTCGTGGAAGAGGGTATTCATACGTTTTGTTGAATCAAAAATCTAATTTTGTAAGTGGTTGTATATTCGGCTTCTGTATGGTCTTCAGCTATGGCCTATGCGAGCCTTTCAGAATCTTATTTTGAGTTTATGTGGAGATGGAGGTTGTTACGGTCTGGGGCATTGCCCTTGATAACTTTTTCTTTCTTTCTTCACTTATATTTTCTTTTGTTAAGCCTTTGGTCTTTTTCCCGTAGTCCCTATCGACTCGTTGTCCACTTTGTACATTTATTCTGTGGGTTACTAAACTTCTTCTTTTATTTAATAACAAGAATAAACGACAAGCCAAGGCAGACACTACGGTAACAACAGAAGAATTATTCTACAAGCTGGATAAAGAGATCAATAAGACAATTACACAGATTGCCTTCTGCTTATCATGTGGCATATGGCAATAATAAGCATTGTTTCCACGGTGCCCATTTTCGCATTACCATTTGTCGTTGCCATTTACCAGTAGTAAGCATAGTTTCCTTAGTGCCCAATTTTGTGATTACCAAAGTATAATAAAGCTACTAAAAACTTAAAGTAATCAGCAGTTACAATTTTGGAAACATGGAATAAGGTCTCCATTTGAGTACCTGTAGTGGAATGTAAACTGAAGAAATGATATCAAGCTTCAGTATCTCCACGATAGAAATGCCCGTCTCCCGAAGAAGCTACAATATACAAGATAGATTTCGTGAAGATAACCAATAAAACCACAAAGAGAAGCAATAATACCAAAAGAGCTTAGGGCAATAAACCCTCAGCCATACATGAATCTCGCTGAAATCCAACTGAATATCAACACGTGTACTCTCTCCCACATCTTCAATGGACTGGGACTTAGTGGTTTTCAATTGGATGCCCATGATGTTATTCTCCACGGCAAGACCAAGCTCTTTATGTGCAAACTTCACATTCAGCTTCGGTAAATTGAAACTTATCTAATACAGAAAAGTATAAGAGAGATCAGTTACCGTCTATACCAGACTCGGTCTTGTGCTTGTTCATACTATGTCATGTAGAATGAATAAAATTATACTCTGAAGCTTACACCTTAAACTTACAACTTGAATCAGGAATGAGGAATAAGACCCTTTCAAAGGTTTAACTTCTTACAAAGGATAATTAATTTTCTGAGAGTTCGCCATTATAATTTGGCAACTTAGATATTTGAAGAAAAATATCGCTATACATAATACAGTAAATGCACAAAGACACATTAAAAAGAAAAAGAAGATGCATTTTATGGAAACCCCTATCATAATCAGCTTAATTATTAAGTGTGATGCAGGACACAGGCAAGGAAACAATGGAACTTAGGTCACTTGTTTTATTATTGTTTAGGAATAAATTGATGTAATCTGTGTTTTTGGACTAAATAGGGATTGATGGTATTTAAGTTATCCTAGTCCTAGTAGAATTAGTATTAATGTTCATTTCTATCTCAGCTTTTTCTTTGTTTGAATTCCATTATATTTCAAAGTGTACCTTTGTTTCTCAGTTCTCTTTAATTTGATCCATAAGTAGCTTGATTAATAAGTCACTTTCTTTCTCTGTTCTTATTTGTTTTCACTGTTAAAGACATCCTTCTCAAACCAACATTGAGGCCCTCAAAATCTTAATGATCAATCCCGGCTTAACTACCCAACCTTCCAACAGTCACTTCTCAACACAACAAAGCTTTAGCAGTTCTCTTTGCCCAGACTACACGAAACTGTTTGGTCTTCCTTTCCGATTCTTTACAGAGTAAACAACTTTTCAGCCAAATGTTAAATTTCAGCTCTGTTTAACAATGCCCGCCCTAAAAGTTCCTTATATTATCGTATAAAACAGTAGATCTAAACCGTATGAAGGTAAAAATATTCCCCGAACTGCCTTTATCCATCTTCAACCCAAACAAATGTCTGCAAAAACGACAACAACTTCAAATGGACTAAACATGCTATGTAACCAACTTACGTAAAAGCTTAAGCTGTTAGAGGTTGTCAACAATGTATATGAAGCTAAAATCCTCCATCACTTCTGAACAGCAGCCACTCAGGATAAGATGAACCAGGATGCTTATCAGGTGCATTTTTATGTGTTCAAAATTCTACAGGGAAAAATGCAACAGGTGTAACTTGAGCCCAAGACCACGGGTAAGAAGAGCTAAGATAACATGTTGAGTAGTTAACTCGTCTAAAATCTCAAGTCTCTAAAGAAGGGCCCACTGATGTATATTAAGCATAACAAACTCAATACTTCCACAAGTGTAAAGAGAGTGCAAAATGAAAGGGAACAAGGGGAAGAAAATGAGATTGATAAACTAACGACCTTTTCTGGGAACACAGAAGTGTATTTTGTGATAGCTGAAAGTGCTCCTTGTTTATTTTGTGGCTTTTTACCGTCGCCAGACTCAGCAGTAGGCTCTAAAACTTCCCCAGGATGAGAAAGACTACCAGCTGAACTCTTCCTTTTGCGCGACAACTCCTCATCTAAGTTCAAGGTGACTTCTCCACTCCTAATGTCCAAATCTTTAACGACTACGCCTGCTTCTCTGCAGCAATGACAAAAAAAAACAAAAACTGAGAAGATAAAAAAGCACAACCGTCTCAAAACAAAATGGAGCAGAGATTTATAAGGCAAAGAAAACCACAGCCATCATTATGAAGCAAACCACCCTCACTTGTGGCATCAAAATGTATAAACTGCCTAGATTTTTGGTGGGAGACCATCAATATCCTAAACAAACTGCCTCCATCCCACTCAAATTAGGATAAATTTCCATTTTGGGTGTCCCACTCGAAATAGGACAACCCCAAAATAGAAGTGTCTTATTTAGTGATGTAGCACGGGACGGAACGAGAGGAGGCCTGGGATACTCGACCATATTGGCACGGCCGCGCCAGAATGAAAGCTCGACCGTGCGCAAATTCGGCCGGAAGATGGGGGATCTCGACATCATCGGCACGACCGTGCTGGATTTGGGGCACGACCGTGCCCGGCGCCGCCAGGACTTTTATTCTACGTTTGTTTCTGTTTTAATGTCAATAATTTAGGATATTTTGGGTATTTTGTTAAAACAATTTTAGGGTTTTCATTTAGGGTTTCTAGAATACTCCGTAGTAGTATAAATACTTTGTTAGGGTTTTGTAATAGTTAGTTTTTTTTATTAATAAAATTATATTTGCCGTTAGTGCATTTTTAGGGTTTATTCCCTGTAGCCGTTAGGCTTGTTGAAACCCTAATTCCTGGAATAGATTAGGTCAATAATCTCTTCGGTAGATTATTGCTATCTCTTTACAAGGATTTCCATCACGGTTATCCTGGAAGGCT
Source organism: Campanula takesimana (assembly GCA_026119855.1). NCBI lineage: Eukaryota > Viridiplantae > Streptophyta > Magnoliopsida > Asterales > Campanulaceae > Campanula > Campanula takesimana. Next base: position 247,787 of record JAOWBW010000618.1, on the reverse strand, counting down.
GTATTCCGTTGCATCATTTAGTGGGACCCACATTCACACTCACAACAACTTTCCACTAGTTATTCTCCACCCCACTTTCTCTCTCCTACTTTACTTTTCATACTCACAACACCTACTCCACTAACACTTTTTCCTTAATCCCCGTGCCCAACCCAAAAATCCTATTCGAGTGGGACGGAGGGAGTATAGTACAAGGCATTGTTTCATTCAACAGTTGATAACGAGACATTGCCAATCATGATAGAGAATGAAGAGCATGAACCGCTGCGAGAGGGGAATCTCTACTGCCTACCACAAAATCTACATTAAGTCAGTAACTACATATTGTTTAGGTTTCTGTAATGAAGAATATACGGAATATGCATTGAGCATTCCACATGAGGTCAACTGCTAGAGTAGTCAAATAGAAAAGGTTAAGCTAATTCATCCATATGTTTACAAGTATATGAGGAAGTATCAGCGGTGGTCAGTAAATATCATACTCTCTTCTTCCCAAAAAAGAATTACGCCTTTCTTTTTTAATTGTTCAAAAAAAAAGATAGTAGTTCTAAAACTAGAGCACAAGTTTAAAGACCACCCCCCCCCCCATCTCCCAAAAAATAAATAATAAAAAAAAAAAAAGTATTTTAAAGGAAATGTTTAAGAAGTGCAGAAACAAATGAAAAGGATATTCCGGAAACGTCAAAAAGTGCTTTAAAGTTTGACTCGACACAACAACAACAAAGCCTTAGTCCCAAAAATGATTAGGGGTTGGCTAATATGAATCGTCACATGGAATCACCAATGGAAAGAGGTGAGGAAAAAAAGTGAAGGGTAAGACGAAATTTCAAAGAAGAAATATGCAGGAAGAAATTTGGAAAAGAAAGAAAAAAGAAATAAGAGGAGATATATATATATATATATACATATACATATACACAAGCACACCTAGAGAGAGAGAGAGAGCGAGAAATAATAAAAAAATAAAATAAAATTTAAACCCCATCATCCACATGAATTTTCCCCCTCGTATTTTCTTCAATCCCAAGTAGACTCATCATTTTCTATCACCTTTATCCATGTTTTCTTAGACCTTCCTCTACCCCACACCAGTTTATCACTCCACTCTTCATGCCTCCTAACCGGTGCATCATGTGGCCTCCATCTCACATGGCCAAACCACCTTAACCAATTCTCCCTAAATTTATCTTCAATAGGCGCAACTCCTACTTTCCGCCATATCACCCCATTCCTCAACCGATCCTTTCTTGTATGCCCACACATCCATCGTAGCATACGCACCTCCGCTACATTTATCATATGAACGTGACATTGTTTAACGGTTCAACCCTAAGTGCCATATAATTGTGCTGGACTAATTGTCGTACGGCCAAATTCTACCTTTAATCTATGGGGCATGCCGGGATCACAAAGATACCTAGTGGCAGGCACTCTTCCACTTCAACCAATCTGCTTTGATTCTGTGAGCCACATTTTCATCCAATTATCCATCCTTTTGGATAGGACAAATAGTACATTAGTGCCCCAAAGTTTCATAGGAGTTGCAATTTAGGTCTTAATGTTCCAATTTTGGCAATTTGGTGCCTAATGTTCACATTTTGTTGCGAAATGAGTCTTTTTTGGATGATAATGGATGGAAGCTAACAGAATTAACGAAAAATCTAACGAGCTTATTTGAAACTTGCATTTCTTACCCATAAAGTTCAATAGATATTTTTTTTACCCAATTTTGTTAAAAGCTTCAGAACTCCCAAAATTATATATATATATATATATATATATATATACATATATATATATATACATATATACATATATATACATATATATACATATATATATATACATACACATATATATATATATACATATATATATATATATATTAATAAAAGAATGTATATTTAAATTAACCCAAATATATATATAATAAATATCAAAGTAAAATATTTTTTATCATTTAAAATAATAAATTTTTTGTATAGTAGTGAAAATTAAAAAAATAAAAATGGCTTACACTAAAGTCATTTACATAATTCTAATTCCGTAAATAAAGGGATAAAAATATGTTTAAAAAAAAAGTAAATTTAGATATTAATCCATAGATAATAGTCTTAAAAAAACTTCTTTTGACCTAAATTTGCTTGGAGAGGGAAAATAAAAAATAAACCTAAACTTCTACTTTCTTCGTCTCTTTCCCCCTACCCCACCCCACCCACTGGCCACCTTCACATCTCTTCTTCTCTCCTTCCCCCTATTCCCACGACGCCAACTTGCGTTTCTGGGTAAAAAAAAAATGCAATTTTTAAAGAAGTTCGTTTTTTATTTTTTTATTTTTTTTATTTTGTTAGCTTCCATCCATGACCATCCAAAAAAGACCCATTTCGCCGCAAAAAGTAAACATTAGGCATCAAATTGTCAAAAGTGGAACATTAGGACCAAAATTGCAACTCATATAAAACTTTGGGGCACTAATGTGCTATTTGCCTTTTTGGATAATAGATCCAAGATAGTGAAAAAAATCAAAGGCTTGGACAATCTTCCCATATAAGGTGATCGCCCCTGCCTCCCTCCTTCCAACCCTGCTAAAAAAACACTTCAAATATTCAGTTTTGCTTCTGCTCAGCCTAAAACCTCGAGATTCCAAAGTAATCTTACTAAGGGCAAAAGGGATTAAGCTTATCTACCCTCAAGAACTCTTCAGCCAAGAGATAAAGAAAAATGAAAAGCAGCATATGGAATGCACCATGGTTGTCAAAGGCGAGAAGCGAGAGGCGGGCGAAAGGTTCTTGAGCGAGGCGAAAAGCGAGGCGAGAGGCGGGCGACAAAAAAGCGAGCAGTGTTGAAAAATAGAAATAATATAGTTAAAATCAAGAATATTTACATATATACATGTAACACATAAAAAGAGCTTAAACCATGTTATTAACTAGAATAAACCAATAAATAAATATCACAATTCCACGTTTAATAGTATTATTAACATAACTAAATGGGTAAATATAAAGCCACAAAAAAATCTCACAAAATTTGGCTCACAAAATGATGTGTCAAGATTTTATTGGTGCTTTTAATTAGAGTGTGGCGGGTCCACAATCGATGCAACCAATAAAATATCGCCACCTCATTTTGTATCCATCATTTTGTAAACTTCTTTTGTGCCCCTAGCATTGCCCTAACTAAATCCCAAAAGTATGAATTTCAAGACAAAAAGCGCATGAGTACTAGTAGTACTATGTTCAAATTAACAAAATAAGTACTACACTGTTAGTTTGAGGTGAAATAAACATTAAGTAGACATGAAGAAAATCAAGCACTATCATCATCTTGCTCATCGTCCAAGACTGCCATAAAAGAAAAAAAAAAGGACGTTGTTTGACGATAAAACGACAGAGCAACAAAAAGTTTTTCCTTAAAGAGCGTCGCTTTTTTGCTTCTCGTTTTTTTGAAAATGTGTCGCTTTTCCTATAAAAAAAAAAAGTGATCATCGCCTGCTTGGTTGGGGAAGAAGTGACGAACTCGAAAGGCGACGAAAAAAGCGAGGCGGGCGACGCTTTTGACAACTCTGGAATGCGCTATATACACATGGCCAAGATTGCCACATGTCTGAAATGAAAATGACATTACATTTTTAGCAAAACTTGAAAAAGACAATTTAGACCTCAAGATTCCACTGTGAACGAATGGCTGAGATTGGCAATATCTAAGGATGTTGTTTGCTTATGGCAAAGTGGGATGTTTGGTATTCGGTAGGGTATTTGGAACAAAAACAGAATGAGAATTTTTCACCACCAAGCTTTGCCTTATCCACTTATCAGAGAGAGTATTCAGTTTCTCGCATCATTATGTTGCCTTCAAGCGCATGTCGGTGACATATCTCAACAGAAATTGGACATCGGTGATCCATTTAGCTGCTAGTTCTGGAAGCTTTAGTAGACATGCTTCTTGTGGTTTTAGTTTAGTTGTTCACATATATCTATTTATTTATGTTTATCTCTTCTCCTTGAGCACAGCTAACACATGCTTTGTACTACGCTCTCTTACTAATAAATTTGTATTTACCAGAAAGAAAGAAAGAAAAAAAAAAAAAAAAGAATAATAGCAAAAAAGGGTCAACTTATTAGAGATTTTATTGAAAGAAAAGAGATGAAGAATGGAACGAACATGGAAGCCAGATACAAATGGAATCTGCAAGCGACAAAAATAGATACATAATTTTCAGGGAACGTGGTTAGTCCATCAGGATTCCAGTAATGGTTAGTATTGAAATTAGGTGCAATGAGTACAAGGATTGAAGACAATAAAGACCAGTAAGACCTCTCCATACTAAACTAAACATATCCTTGATGGAAATCATGAGTAAAGACAGAAACTCTCTATAGGTATAGGAATAACATAACATGCAAAAATATAGTCCCTCCGTCCCAGCACAAGTAGGACTTCTTTCCCTTTTAGGCCGTCCCATAACAATTGAGACTGCCCAAAATGGAAATGTTTTAATATATTTATATTCAACCAACCCCACCATTTAACCTCACTCATTCTCTCTCTTCATTTTCCACCACTCATTTTATTCAACAACAATACTTTTTACCTCACTCATTCTCTCTCTTCATTTTCTACCACACATTCACTATTCTCTCTTAATTATTGTGCCCATTCCTCTAGTCCTACTTGTGCTGGGACAGAGGGAGTATATAGTTAACTTATTTTCCTTCACTATTATGTTAATTCTCCCAAGCAAATACAATTTTTTTCATGATGTCCTTGGATTTCGACAATTTAAGAAAGAAATAAATTTTAACCACAGGATTAGAAATTACACAATAAATTAGCAGGACAAAATACTTGATTTTTCCAGCAATGAAATATAAGAAAGGGTAGGGGTTAAACATTTGAAAAAACTCCCAATTTTAACAGATATTTTGAAAAAAGAAGGAAAAAGAAAACCAACCTATCATGGCCAAACTCACACGAGAGAGAAAATTCTTCACATATAAATGGAGCTGAGGCCCTCTCTAGCATGGCAACGGATGTCTGGCTACCAGAAGGGCTTCCACTGCTACTAAAATTTGATGATTGATCATAACTAACACGGGGTTCACCAAGGTGAACAATAATAGGCAAAAGGTGCAACTTAACAAACAGAGTTGGCTTTGACCCACCATCTTTAGATATATCCACTCCCAGTTCTTTAACATCAACAATAGCTTTTGGTGTCTGCGACAATTTAATAGAAAATTAAAAATACAGCAAGCCTCTCAGAATGGTATAAACCACATCTGTTGGGATAAATTAGCCTAGATTTATGTGCTAAAAACAATGGAAATGCATTTAAGTAGTCAGACATTAACTGGTTGCAGATCAATGAAGTAACTTAATTTAGTTGCAGGAATTTTGATAGAACAAGTACATCAATTCATGCTGAAACATATAAGTAACACTAAATATGTATCCAACAAATTTCCCTTTAAGATATGTAGATAGATAAGTTATTCAGTTTTTTATTTATTATGGTCAAATCTGTATTAGATATCATTACACCATTCCTGTTACGCCTTCTTTACAAACTGAGTTTATTTTCGTTTGACTTGCATGAAGTGTAAGAAAGAGAGTCATGTGGGTTGGGCATTCTATCCATACAAGATTCCCCAAACAAATAAACTGCAAGTTCCGCAACATGATGACTTGTCCTGTATTTTTATTTTGTCGAGGGTCCTATACGAAAATTATGTTGAAAATAATGAGTCTTAACGTATTAACATGTACTTTATAAAAGTCAAAGATCGACAGAGAGATATGTATATATGTTACAAATACAATAAACTTTAAACCTCTCGGTTAAGCACCCTAAACATGTCATTCTTATTTTTTATCTGACTAAAATTTCTTTTCTACTCAAAAAAGAAAAAAGGACTGCTGGTCCTCTTATCAGTTCATATCTATCAAAAGAAATTACTTCTCCACAAACTTTTCACAGGACTTTTCCACAAAAACTAGAGCAACACTGTGAGTGATAAAACCATTCATGTATTCATCGAAGAACACTTACCTTCACAACCAGCTCCGTTACGGAAACTGATAAGAACCTTGCCATGTTAGCCACGACCATCCACTTTCCTTTGCCTGAGCTGCTGCCAGGCTTCCGTGTCTTTGTTTTCTTTACACTTTTACTTGAAGACCTCATAACAATTTCTAAATCGCATATCAACACCTGAAGTTTAGGGTCCCTAGAAAAAAAACCAGCACCAAGTTTAACCAAGGATTGCCGTAAGCTGAGTCTGATTTCTCCAACAGATACAGATTCCACAGCACCCTGAAAACAATCAGAAGGGCAAGAACATGATTTCAGAAGATAACAAAGGGCTATCATATGAGAGATATATACTTCCAAGTGTTCTGACACTGAAATAGGGCAAAGATGCTGAAGAAAGAAAAGATTAAAAAGCATGATGTCAATAAATTCACATGCTCAATCATAAACCAAATTCATCGAAAGAAAGCATTCAGCTGTGCTGTACCAAATTTTCAAGTCAACATAATTCAAAAGATAGCAAGAGAAGAAATAGGCAACCTCTGCAATATGAGCACACAGCTTATTTTCATCATAAAAAGGAAACTGACTACCGAAAAATGTTGGATCTACAAGAAGTCTAGTCGAAAATGTTACCTATAAATGGCAAAAGTCCATTCTGTACCAGAAGTTAGAAGTTGCACTAAATAGACCTGATATAAGAAATTCCTTTTTACCTCTCTCTCTCTCTCTCTCTCTCTCTCTCTCTCTCTCTCTCTCTCTCTCTCTCTCTCTTAAGAGTTATCATTGTTTCTAAAGGAGGAGTGCTATTATGTGGTTCTTCAGACTATTTAATATTGCTTTCAGCTACTCGATAGAGTCTGCAAAATCTCTGATCTTCCTTACATTCAAGGGAATTTCTAAGAGAGAAAGGGAGATCTAACTCTATGAAATCAGAAATCCAGCACTACTTCTCTTGTTCAATGTTATTTTAATAGGTCATTTATCAGTGACTGTGATAAGATGCTGAAATGAGGAATCATTTAAAGGTCAAGTGAGAGACATATTGATTTCACCAAGGATTATAATCATAAACGAGGCGCATTCAATCGTAGATATGTATTGTACACAAAGTACGTCAGTGCTCAAAGTTACTTGTGTAACCAGAAAGCTCTTTCCTTATATCTTTCATACTAACTTAACAAGCCAGGGATACTATTTTATTGGATTATAGTTGGTTGGAGGTCAAAAATGTTCAAGTATGCATGCTTAAAATTAATGAAGTCAATCCTGCTATAAACGGAAAAAAATAAAAATAATATATATATATATATATATATATATATACACTGTGTGTGTGTGTGTGTGTGTGTGTCTGTATATAACCTTGTTGAACTTTACAACAACATCCCTCAAACATTTCCATCCGCCAACCCGGAATCCAACAGACGCTCCCATGATTCGGCTCAAAATCCAAGCCACTAACCTGGAAGCAAATCTGGAACAATGTATACGATAAGCATTCTGACGATTGATACATAATTTAAAGATGATACATATAACAAGTTAAGAGAAATATACATACAGTAATGCCAAACTTTTCATTGACGCTAATAGAATCATAAGCGACATTGTTGAAACTAGTCAAGCATTATATAAATTAGTCTTTCAAACTTACACGTTGAAGTCTTTAACTCTTAATTTGGTAAGATAATAGCAACACACACACACACACACACAAAGATCCAATAAAAAATCCAAGAGAATAGATTTGTAGATTTCATTAAAAATTAAACAGAACAAGGTCAAATAGGCTTGTTGGAATGCAGAAGGACCATGGTGCGATTGAAAAATACATTTTTACAATCTAATGAAATAAATTCAGTCCATAATGGTTATGAATCAAAACCATCCTAAAGGATTCTGACCAGGCCGACATAAACAATGATTAACCTGCTCTTGCTTGATTGAGTGGCAAAATCATATTTTATTTTATTGGTAAGAAAAGAATTATACTAGATTGAAGAGACTAATATATGATGGGCAAGCAGTTAATCAAAAGGGGAAAACAAAAGATCTATGCTAAATAATTACAGCCGAACAATTTCGTCTAAAATCCGTCAGTCACAAAACCCTCCTTTGGCATATGCTCGAAAAGACACCAAAACACTTCTCCCATAAGAGAGCCATCAGTAAAAAAAAACGGTATCTAAAAATTCTGGAAAATCTTTCGTAACTCATGCACCAATACACTGCAAACACTATACACTACCCTAGCAATGTCGCACTCCACTCGAGGAAAAGATGATTATGGGACTCATCTGAACTCTTGTGGATCACACGCCAATTCGGAATGGTGATGCCACGTCAATAGTATCATTGTTATGCTAAAAAAATCTCCTCAATTTGAAAGCAACCCTCACCTCCATTGATAAAGGGTAATTAGGGAAAAGGAGAGGGAGCTGGTTATCGAATTGAATGAGTTAAGAATAACGATAGATATTCCAAAAACCTTAAAATCCCAAGCCTAGGAATCAAGGTTAGATGGAAGTGTAATGTGAAAAATGAAAGTAGTGAGAGAAGCTACATCAACAGCTTCTCGAATATTAAGGTTCCGGAATAAAAAGAACTTTCAAGAAATACTACCACCACAAGATATAAAAGTCGGAAATAGGCACACTATGAACTATGATAAACGGTAGAGACTATCCTGAAGTGGTACATTACCCACCTAAATTTCCTCCCAAAATCTGATATAAGCCCCATTCCCCACCTGTAGACGAATTATAGAAAAACGACGGCGAAACTGATGAACGGATTTCTACCGTCACTTATGAGAAGCAGAATCATCAAAGTTTGCATCCCATCCCATTCTTAAGTACACCAAATATAGCTTTAATCATTCTTTAACATAGCGATTGTAAATCCCTATGAAAACGCTCAAGGCATTTACTTGTAACCAAGATGTTCGAATAGACCAAGTTTCCTGATGAGATCACCCTCCTCCATGGGAGCACATGCCTTTCTCCAAAGCCACAAAATGGTCACTCCAACCATCACATGAACCCTCCCATAAGAGGTCCCACATATGCTCAATACCCTCAACCACACTAACCGGGATCATAAACAAGGGCTGGAAATGTAAAGGAAGCTAGAAAGCAAGCTCTAATGAGAGTTACACGCCCTCCAAGCATAAAAATGCTCTCCACCGACCATCTAACTCTTTGAAATCATTTTTGTGTCCTTATAAGAAACGCATTCCCACCAATAGGTGATTAACATAAGTTGTGGAAGAAGTAGAAGTGTGCACCAATACTATAAGGTCCAACCGGACTAAATACATTACATAAACAAATAAATGCACTCAAAAGTAGGGCATTCCTATCAATTGGGATTTCTCCACCAAAAACATGGCATTTCCAATTAAGGGTTGCCCCGTGGCACAACCACATTGACGAAAAGGGGGTTTGGAACATAGGCAGTTTAATCCTTTGTAGTAGTAGACAATGCGAAATTTTGCCATCAGAATTGTTAAATTTTATCAACAGAAGAAAATAACAATGAGCTGAATTTTGACCCACATTTGTGCCAAGTTATACTCTATCATTCAACTTTCTACCTTTACAATAAATTGCACCCCTTTAAGTATATCCTCTCATATAATTCACTGGCTCAATATTTTGGACTTATATCATATAAATATGAATAAAACCCAATGTACCTTACAATTTGTTGAGTATATCATATTTCTTCATGTCCCAACAAATCTTCTTAAAACGATTCAATCAACATACTTTAGTTATAGCTCTCAAAAATATGACTTGAGCATTTCGAAACAAAAATTTTGACTCTTTTAGCAAGTTTATAGACATGTTTAAATGTGCCTCAACTTTATAAATTGTTCTTATAGTTCCCATCAAGAACTAAAATCTAGTAAACCAATCACTACAAGTATGAAGAGCTAAGCAAAATAAATTATCTAAGTTTTTAGAACAAAACTTTATGCTCAAAGTTATTCAACACGTCACTCTCAAGATATAAAAGTAGCAATAATTAAATAATAACATGAATATCATACATCGACTTCATAAGTCTTGACTACTAGTCTACTATTCAAGTCAAAAGAATACTTCCTTTCTTAAAAAAAAATGTGGTCATGCTATTCTTTTGGGTAGCTTATTACGTTTTTAGTCCTATTCTTTACACTCACCAAATATAAACTGTATATCAATCTAAATTAAGTTTGGTTTGCATAATTTGTAAAGCTCATAATCATATTCTCTGAAACCACGTCTCTAGTTACAGAACTTATAATCCTAATAACCATAAGGCAACAAACCTAAGTAGGGTACCAAGTCAAAAGTAGCTGAAATTGGCCTGGTAAAAAGTCAAAAGTGAGATGTATAGGGGGAGCATATAATAATTTAACAGCAATGGCAGAAGTGTAAGATCACCTAAATTTGCTTCATAACTGATCAAGTTCGTAAACAAGAAAAGAACATAAATGCGATAAAGGGAGTTGACTGACATGAAGAGGAGCCATAGTATAATGGACAGAAAGAGAAATCCGAACAAGAATTTGACCGGAGATGCGGCCATTTGGAGCGGCGGCGGCGGAGTGAGATAGTGGTTGAGGAGTTAAATCATAGCTGAAATTGCATTTCTTGCTGATGCTACTACAACAACAACTGCACATTACTTTTTCATCATCATCATCATCATAATCATGAACTTCATCACAATCGTAATTGTAATTACAATCAAAAACCCTAACGGAATGAAGAATTGATCGAGAAAGAGCGTTGAATCGATGGAATAGTTTCGATTGAATGAGAAAGGTCGATCCGCTATGTGTGCTAAAGGGGAAAAGGAAGAGTTGAAGATGGAATTTTCACTACTCCCTCCGTCCCAAAATAATTAACTTTAATGGACTAAATTAACTTTTTGAAATATTTCAAATATTAAGGCAATTAAATACTTTTACAGTGAAACTACCAGTATATTTAACAGCAATGTCAAAAATGTCTAGATAAAATAAAAGCAAAACTACAAATATTTTGAAACAAAATTCAACCTATCTACTACATGTATTTTGGGGCGGAGGGAGTATTTGATCAGTCTCAATTGAAGTTTGGGATCGGGTGTGGGAGGGTATTTGTGGGAGCACGTTTTTGTTAAATGACGTGTTTGTCCTTCTGTATCTGTAACTTTATTTTTGTGGAGAGGTCGTGCTAAGCATTTTTATTTGGGAATAATGGACTTTTCGTTCTCGAAAAATGGATGGGAGACCAAGGGGATGGAAATTGTTTTTTCTGATAAAAGGGATGAAACAGGGGCGACCTGCATTGAAAGGTGCAGGTGCACTTGCACCTGGTGACTTTTTATTTTTAACAAAAAAATAATAATTTTAAGTATATATACTGAAATGTACCTCCAAAACATATCCACTTTGTTTGAGCAGTTTGTGAATGTAATGAGCTGGGTTCGAAACCCATGCACACTTTTTATTCCCAACTGTGAAATTCTCTCCCCGTCTTCCAGGTTTGCCATCTTTTGATTCCAATTGTTCTCTGCTATTCTAATTTGGCCTTAATAATAAATCTGCTTTTTCCCCTTCAACTTAAGCTAATTATTTAATTTCTTCTTTATTTAAGCTAATTATTAAGTTAAATGTTGCCAAATTTATTTTAAATGTACAATTTCTTTGTTATTTAAGTTGAATAATCCGGTTAGGATAAATCTAAACCATACTATTTTGTATATGATTCAACATGCTAGCCCTTCGTCTCCAAAGGAGTGCCCAGTGGTAAAGCCGAGCCTCGCCATCGGTGAGCACTAGAGTTCGATCTCTCCCCTCGCTTCCTTTTGAGACAACGATTTAGAATATTGATTGATCGGTTTTCATATACATTATCTCTACATTCTTGTACTACTTTTATTGACTTTTGGATGTAATTTAGAATAGAATTGATGTAATGTTGGTTAATTATTGTTTGAGGAACTTTGTTGGTATTTATATGTAGTGAGACACTTTTTAGTGTATTTTTGGTGCATTCCAAAGTCCTAGAGTTTAAGGGTTGAAGACCATGATTATCAAGTCAAAAAGTTAAGGGTCAAGGTCAACACAGTCAAAGTCAAGAAGGAAGAAGAAGAAAAGCTAGAAGAAGGACCAGGCACCCGCTCGGTAGAGGGTCGAGCGCCCGCTCGCCAGTCTTCACGCGCCCGCTTACCTCCCCTTTTTTGGGGTTTTCATCTGATTAAGCCGAGCGCACGCCTGCATGAACCCGAGCGCCCGCTCGCCTAGCCACCAGGAATTACGGGATTGCCTTATTTTCTGATATTTTATTATTTCCTCTCCGATTTTGGGACTCCTCTCTTATGTATAAATAGGTTAGGTTTTCAGAACAGTTTTCTTATGCTTTCTTTAGGTTTTATTCAAGTTTTCAACTGTAACAAAGATTTTGGATCTTTCATCATCAAGCGTTTATCCAGGTTTATGAATTTCATTTATTTGCTTGTGATTTATGCTATGGGTATGAGTAACTAATATTCTTGGTTTGCGGATTGGATGTGATCAATTACATGATCTTTGTGCTATGAGATGATGATCAATGTTTTAGTTTAACACAATAGTTTTAATTATGTTCTTGAGTTTCAATTATATAGGTAGATATTTTTGGCTCTTTAACTATTAGGGCTTAATCTCTTGCACTTGCGTGGAGAGTTAGACATAGCCATTGTTGTGTTGAATAGTTTGGATCATGGACCTTGCGGAAAAAGAGACAAACTAGGTTTTCATATTCTTAAGATCTTAATAAATTCTTTGTGTTTTAATTGGACCTTCCGGAAGAATTAAATTACATAGAATAATAGAATTGCAATCCGGCCACCTAACCGTTCCAATTCTTAAATAAGTGAATGAACCCTAAAATAAAGATTAGTATTTCATCATCAAAATAGCAGAAAGAGAGTGTAATTGTAATCGCCAATCCGTGAACTGCTTGTTTCTATTGAGTGCAATCTTTGCTTGTTTTTGCGATCGTAATTCTTTGGTTTGTTTTTATTGCTTTAGTAGTTTAATAATTAAATCAAATAAAAACCCCACCTTGGTTACTCTATACATTAATTAAATCAACTTGTTTATCCACGAGTCTCTGGGGTTCGACCCTTACTTTTGTATACTGCTGCTTCGGCACTTGTACACTTGCAAGGTATTTTTATTACACAGTGGATTTTATCCATCAAATATGTTAGAAAACCTCCGAAGAGGACGTTCTATTAAAATTTATTGGAGTTTCTGAAAGTAGTCAAAAGCGATTAACCTCGCTCTTAGCTAGAGCCGTCAATTTGGGTTGAGCCCGTTGGGCCGGCCCGCCCCGCCATTGATTAGGGATGGGTTGGGCTTGAAATATACCAACCCAAATGTAAGTGGCCCAATTTGGGCTAGCCCATTCGGGTTGTGGGCCAAACGGGTTTGGGCCGGGCTGGGCCGGGCCAACCCACTTTTTTTTTTTTCCTAAAAAATCGAAATAGGGTTTATTTGGTTTTGGATTTCGTTCTTCTCTTCTCAGTCTTTCCTTCCTCCCTCAACTCGACAACTCCCACTCACCCACTCGGCCACTACCAGTCTCTCACCGGTGCGGCGCCGCCACCGAGTCACCACTTCGCCAGTCGCCACCATAGCGGTCGCCGCCATCGCCGGTTGCCGCGATCGCCAGTCGCCGCATCACCAGTCGGCAGTCGGTTCCATCGCCGGTCGCCGTCATCGCCACCATAACTGGTAAGTCCACCATCGTCGTGTGCCACTCTCCTTCTTCCTTTCTCAGATCTAGATCAATATAGCTTTATTTCTTGATTTGATTATATAGATTGATTTTAGGTATGATTCTTATGGAAAAAATTAGGTTAAGAAGTTTCAATGCCTAATTTCATCTATTAATTTTCATGGAATTTCTATTGAATACGATTAAACCTAATTACTGCTATCAAACTACTCCTACTGCTGAAAACAAAATTGCAATGTTGACTATCATCGCCGGTCGGCAGTCTCTGACTCTCTGTTGCTTTGTTCATTTCAGAAATGGCCTCTAGCTCAGTTTGTGGACTGATGTTTATGTTTCTGTTTGTGTAATATGCTTGGAAGGCTGGAAGCCTGGAACCCGTTATTGTCATGCCTTTTTTTTTTTTTTTTTTTTTTTGTGGACCTTGGCCCGCCTGGCCCACTAACCCAAGGTGGGTTGGGCTGGGTTGGCATTTTCTCGGCCCGCCACGAATTTGGGCCAGCCCGCCCCGCCCCGTTTGAAGGTGGGTTGAAGGTGGGTTGGGCCCAGCCCGCCCCGCCAGCCCAAATTGACGGCTCTACTCTTAGCCTACTGGGAAGGATCGCGGAGCCCGGGGCGTGGATCATTCAATTCATTTTTGGTTTATCTAGGTTAGGTATTTGGTTTAGCTTATGATTGTTGTCGTGATTAATAGTAAAATATATATTATAGTTTGTGTTTGACTAATTTCTTCTTCTTTTTTTCCCGGTCCTCTAAATTTCGACTTATTCAAACGTAGGAGAATTACATTTTACTAAACAATAATTATTTAAATTTTTGTGTATTAATCACGTAAGGATAATTTGAAAGTTTATATTATAATCGCATATGAGAATTATAATTTGAAATTGTAGTATAACTTGTGCACCAGCTTAAAAAAAAAAAAACTTGAGGTCCGCCACTGATAAGAATGGTCATTTGGCAATAGTCAGTCTTTGTGAAAAACGCGTTTTACATTAAGTTATAGGAAAACGTGTTTTTCACAATTGTTTTCTCTAGCATTATCCTGTTATAATATTACAAAATATATGTTGTAATACTCCCTCTGTCCCAGAGTAAGAGTCCTACTTTCTATTTTGGTACGTCCCAACGAAATAGTCCATTTCTAAAATGACAAAGAGTCTTTACTATTCATCTCATTCATTATCTCTTTTACTTTATTTTTATACTCACAACACCAATCAACTTATTATTCCCTCCCACTCATTCTCTCTCCTACTTTAGGGTCCGCTCCCGAGTTTTAAAAACGAAGGAAAGGGAAAGAAATGGAAGGAAGTATAATATATTTTCCTTTCTAAGGTTGCTCCTGTGTTTTTTTAAGAAGGAAGTGGACGGAATGGAAATGAAATTTTTGAAGATTTTTCTTCCTACACAATCCTCTCAAAAGTGAGAGGAATTGGAAGGAAAGAAAGTCTTATAAAAAAAATAAAAATTGATAAACCTATTTTACCCTTCAAATATAACTCCCTCTACATCTCATTAAAGGTACAAGTGTAATTCACTCTATTTTCCTTCATAAACTCAAGAGCACATCTAGATGATGTTGAGTTCCCTCCCCTCCCCTCCCCTTCCCTTCCCTCCCCTTCCTTTCCTTTCTTTCCTTTAAAAACTCTGGAGCAGACCCTTACTTTTACACTTACAACACTTACTTTATGTCCACCATTTCTTAATCTCCCTGCAAATGGGAGGTAGGACTCTTACTCCGGGACGGAAGGAGTAGTACACTTATAATTTTCAAACATACACTTTTATACACTCAAACAGACACTTTTAAAAGTTGTGTTAAGACTGTCTTTCCTAGTGTTGAAAAATGCTTCTTACATTCTCAACAAGTGGCTGGTGAGTTTTTGAAAGTTCAAAACATGTGTCTGGCCTAGTTTTAAAAACTGTCTCTTGTAGTATTGAAAACTACATCCTTTATTGTCGATAAGTGTCTGCTGAGATTTTATAAGTTTCAGTTATTTACAGCAATACCACCGCGCCTTGTAAAAAAAATTCACTTATTTACAAAAATGTCACTCCATATAAGGAAAACACGTTTTACACTAAAACGCGTGTAAAATGTGTTTTCCTGATTTTATAATTTGGCAAACTACATGAAGTAAAGTAATAATGTTACTCCATGCATTTAATTGATTTATTAATATTGTTAGATTTAATTTAGTAAATAATAACTCGGAGTCAGTTTGTTAAAATTAGTAGGTATTGAGAAAAATACGTTTTTACTAAAGCTTTAAAATATGTGTTCTAGAAAAAAAAAAAAAAAAAAAAAACTTTTTTTGCATCGTAATTGTAATGGTAGTGCTAATGTTACAAAGTACCAGTTATATCTATCCTGACACTCATAAATATTTAAGTTGGCACTAATAAATATGTAAACAGACATTTTTTTAAAAGCAAACAACACATAATTGCGTTAATAATACTGAAGAAGACGGTGTTCCACAAATAGCGGAAGCTCGTCTAAAATGTAAACATTGCAATTAAGATCCACACATGAATAGCCTAACATATCTCGAATAATGATGGTCAATCCCGAACCAATCTCCAGTGAATGTCTTTCGAAACTATAACATGTGATGCCCGAATGTTTCTCCAAGTAAAACTTGGATACGGCTCAACAATGACCTTTAGTAAACCCCCGAATGGTAAGAATGTGGCTTTGAAAACACGAAAAAGTAGCACATTTGAGTCGGCGGTAAAAGCGCGACCAAAGATCGCAACCATAGCACCAAGAAGAAGAAAATATCAAAATCAGTCTAAGACTCTCACAAAGGAAATAAGGCAAATGCTCCTAACGAATGGGGAAAGACAAAGACTACCAACAAAGGGGAGAAGACAAAGTCTCCCAACAAAGGGGAGATAACATATGATAGAACGAGACATAAGCATCATGATTTATATAACAAACTAACAACAAAAAATAATACAACACTAAATCTAACAATTAAAAGGCAAGAATTCTCATAATTTAAACATTAATCACTGATATCATCAGTGATTAATATTTAAATTACAAGATCTGGGAAACAAAATGAAAAACCTTATTCTTTGACAATTGTCTGCATATGTGGTAAAGAGTGCAAATGTGTGAGAAAAAAGTACTAGTGATACTGTAAAAAAAAGTACTAGTGGTGGTCTTAAAAAGTGACAGTGCGTGTATTAAAGAGTGTTACTGTTAAGGTTCCTATATCACTTTTAAACCGCCGATTCTGATTTCGAAGAAGGAGGAACCTTAAACGAATCGTGTCTAGATGGTTTACAGTTCCTTTATTGAACCGCCAGTTCCGGGTTAGGCGGTTCACTGTTTTTTTTTATATATATGAGAAAAACTATTAAAATTAGAGCAATGCTAAGGGCACAAAATAAGTTCACAAAATCTTGCTCACAAGATGAGGTGTCGATATTTTAGTGGTTGCATCGATAATGGACCCGCCACACTCTAATTAAAAACACTAATAATATTATCACACCTAAGATTTTGTGAACAAATTTTTGTGACCCTAGTATTATTCTTAAAATTATTTAATTACTGTTCTTCTTAAGTTATAAAAATTGTTGAAATGCATTTAAAACGACTTTTTTTTTGTCAACTTTCTGTTAGTAACGGCAAATTCCGCCAAAACCGTAAGAATGACGTTTCTTCTTACAGTGTTGAGGTTTTTCTGACGGTTTCGGTTCCCGTTCGGAATCGCCTGTTTGATGGTTTTTGGAGCCATGAACCTTAACCAGGCTGGATTATTTACGGTTACAGTTACAACTGTTACGAATTTTAGCATGGTCCGTGGCGGTCCGGATCCGGACCGGTTGGGCGGTTCCGGGTTCTGTTTAGTCATCCCTAGCAGTAGTGTTATTGAGTCCCAGCGTGTATAAATTTCAATTATTTAAAAAAATTGCCATCGTGTCTTTTCAAAATAAGTTCTGATTATTTACAAAAAATATCACCGTTAATTTTAAAAATATGTATCGATTATTTACAAAATTTCACGGCTTTTTTATAAAAAAAAATTCGTATTATGTTTCAGATATTGACGATAAAACTCAATTTTGTATCTATATAATATATAAAAGCAGGAACATTTCAAGGCTTTACATCGCGCCAAGTGGAATTGTGACGTGGAAAGCCACATGCCTTCATTCAATTCGTCGGCCTGATTTTTATGCTTTCACAAAAAAAAAAAAAAAAAAAAAAAAAGACAAACAAATATACTACCTTTAAAATAGTTCGGCTGATTCATCATTATATTTTAAATTTGAATTTCAAATCTCTTTCACTAAACACTCAATAAAAAGTATCACAATTCAAGGATTTGAAACATTCTTAATTTAGGCTAAGAATCAAATGTGAAAGTTAAAACATAATGAGCTATTATAATTTATTTCCGTATAAATTTTAATTTATGAATTTAATTCTCTTTTAATAAAATAAATTTCTATATTGCAGATTACTTTGAGATTTAAGCTAAAAATTAACCTAATTTTAAAGGCTTGATAGACATGAGCTATCATAATGTCAAAAACCTC
Source organism: Campanula takesimana (assembly GCA_026119855.1). Classification (NCBI taxonomy): domain Eukaryota; kingdom Viridiplantae; phylum Streptophyta; class Magnoliopsida; order Asterales; family Campanulaceae; genus Campanula; species Campanula takesimana. Next base: position 229,430 of record JAOWBW010000618.1, on the reverse strand, counting down.
AAATTTTATGAATGAGTTCGTTTTTAATAAAAATATTATTAAATTTCAAATATGTGTAAAAGTTGAATTATATATTTGTATTAAAAAAAAAATCAGTAGTTACCTATTGTCCTCTCCTACTAAATCCATATTAATCGGCTCCTTCAATATTCGGCTCCTTGGATTAAATGCTTTCCTTAAATATAGTCAATGATTTGAATTTCCAAAAAAAAAAAAAAACGTAAAAACTTACAGAATATGACGGAGATTATGCTTAAATCCTTTCCTAATGGGGAGTCTGTATTCCATAAATAAAAAAAAATCTTCAATGATTTATTCTTCCAAAATATAGTCAATGATTTATCCTTCCAAAAATTTTGAAAAATAAATTAATTAATATATGAAATTTATACGAGGTTTATCTTTCCTAACGATTTAAATACATTTTGAATTGACTCAAAATATAGTCAATGATTTATCTTTCCTAAAGAGGAGTGTCTGTATTCCATAAAAATAAAAAAATAAAAAAAATCGTCAATGATATATCCTTCCAAACATTTGAATTTCAATATATATATATATATATATATATCCTACATTCATAAAACGGCATCCATCCACCGTATCTAATCTATATATATATAAATATATAAATTCTTTCACTTTATTCTCTTTTTTTCTCACATAAACATTTTAGTCTCATTTTTCTTCATTCAATAGGATGAGATATTTCTTCCCAGGTAATTTTAAATTTTTCAGTTTCTTACTCATATGCAAAGTTTTTTACTAACAATGTTATTAAACCACAAATATGAAAACAAATGGTCGAGTGATTTTATCGATTTTTATCATGTTTGCTTGCAATCCTTTGTGGCCAGAAATCACAGAGTTTGTTGAGGAATGGGTCGTTTCACCCCAACATATGCGTGATATATTGCATAAGGTTTTCAAAGTGAAACTCGATCAACTGGTGAAAGATTTGAAGGAAGAATTTTGTTTTTGCAACATCAATCCACGTAACTCATAATTTTCATTTATTAGCTTTATATTTTTATTTATAAATTATCGGTTATTTGAAATGATTTATATGACTAACTATTATAATTATGTATATATTCATAAATACAGTTATCGTCACTGTGGAGTTTCAAAAACGAGGTCTACCACATGCACACATTCTCCTTTTTCTCAGCTATTGAGATCAAGCCCGCATTACTTATGTTGACAACAAGAAAGGAGAACGTTAGACTAGATAAACTATTTTCATGTTGTCTTCGACTATTAGCTATTCTCAGGCAAACTTTGTAAGCTCAAAATGTGTTCGAAGAACAATCAAAATAGTTAATTACTCTTTTTGTTCCGTAAGTGTTATCCCTTTTACTATTGTTACTTTACTAACATGAGATTGTTATTTGCTAGATGTGATTGGTGAGGTCATTTTACCTCTCAAAGATTTTGAGTATGTGCAGAAATTTGATGCCAGAAAGTTAGATGTTCAGCTGATTGATAATGAGTACGTGATGCAAAAAATATCATATATTTTATTAGTTAAAGGATAAATAATATAAATTGTGACAAAATTTAGTTATATATATATATATATATATATTATAATTACTTTTTATTATTTTGACAGTGAATGGAGTTGTCTTGCGTCCTGTGGGCCTCATATGGGGGCCTCATATGGAGATAAATTAAAACATTTTATTGATAAAAGGGTTGAAGATGCGGAAGGCCCAGTGATATTAATTTTGCAGTTTGTAATGTTACCAAGATATCAATGTATCTTTTTCATATATTTACTTAAATTGTATTTTTTTTTATTGAAGCTTATTTACATGTGAGCAACATTTATAATCAATATACAGGAAAGACTCGAGTTGGTACAATGAAGCACGCGTCAAAAATACATATTAATGCACCATTTCCTGAAGTATCGGATTATCTTAGCAAGTAAATGAAGATTAAACCCTTATAAGAATCTATTAATTTGTTACACAAATTTTATGGTTATGCTAATTTTCACGTATCACTTTTACAGGCGTGATATTGGATTTTCATCAAATAGTCGTTCCTTAACTACCACCACTAATGATAGTAGTCATATCAATAATGATATTTGGTTGAAAACCACATAATTCAAGACGATTGGTGATTTGCTCGCATGTACAGAGGTATATTATAATTTTGATAAATTTGTATGTCAGTTATACTTATGTAAATATTCTTACAATAAATAATCTTTTTTACCGTAATCCTTTTTATTAGATTGGCGTATACACTGTAATGGCAACAATATTTGATGTGGATTCACATGCCACATGGTACTATGATGGGAAGGATTGAATGTTAATTATTATCCCGATTTAAGCACATACTTCAAAATATTTTAAACTACAATTCAATCTAAGTTAAAATATAATCTATTTGATTGCTTTTAGACTCAACGATTGATTAAACATCTTTCCTGATGATTCTAGAAAATTAACCTATTTTACTATTCATATAGTCATGAAAAAGCATGAGAGAATGATGGATGAAGAAGAAGAAGATCACTTAAAATTTCCAATTCAATCTAAATTAGTATGTGATAATTTAATGCATTTTTAAATATTTGTTTTACAGTTTTATTCTAACTATTCCAATAAGCCAAGAATTCTAGCAATAAACTGACACTATATTCTTTTTTCTTTCTCCCACGGCCATTTACGTTCTTCTTTTGAGCTATTTTGCCGAGCAATTCTTCCATCTGAGGTAATTTCGTTTATGGAAATATTATATATATACTCTTTCCATCTCAAAATGATCTTTAATTTGACTATTCAAACTTTTAAAAATATGACACTTGCTTCAATAGTCATGTTGTAAATATTACCAATATAAATTTAGATTCACATTAAGATAATGAAAATAACCCAAATTATGCTCAAAGTTCATTAGTGGTAACAACGAAAAAAGAGACTAACTTTCTAAAACAAAATATAAATTAGACAAGGATTCAATACAAATGAAGAATTCATTAAATAGCGCATAAAAATAGGCTTGAAACACCAAGGCTAAAACAGCTGTTTTTGTTGGATTCGGGGGCAAAGGCCAAATTTTCAGTTAGGACCTTTATTTTTTAAATTGTGTCTCTTTTTAATTTGGATAAAAGAAATTGTCAATTGATACAAAATCTTATATATATATATATATATATATATATATATACACACACACATATATATATTAAAGTTGGTGAAGAGAGCCATGGTGTTAACATGTGGACAAGTCATGGCGAAATTGTGTCTCTTTTTAATTTGGATAAATGAAATTGTCAATTGATACAAAATCTTATATATATATATAAACACGTTTTATAGCATATTTAGAAGCAAATTCATGAACAAAAATAAAGTATTGGTTCATAACCAAATTATATAAGCGTCATCATTAAATTAAAAAGTACGAAGATTTGAATGTAATTTTAACTTATACTTATAATAGTAATAGTTATTATAATAATTAACTATAATAGCTACTATTATATTTAACTATTATTTTTCACTAAAAATAGTTAACTATTATATTTAACTATTAATAGTTAACTATTTATTTTAACAATTATATTTAACTATTAATAATTAACTATTATAGTTATCTATTATAGTTAAAAATTATACAATTATTATGATTTAAGTTTAACTAATACTATTAAATAAAAATATAAAAGAAACAAAAGATATTAGAATTGGTAAATTATTTTTCCGTGCAGTGCACGGGTTACCCACTAATTAATATAAATGATTATTTGTTCCAAAAAATACATAATATATTTTTACATATGCCATTTAAACACATTTTATAGCATATTTAGAAGCAAATTCATGAACAAAAGTAAAAGTATTGGTTCATAACCAAATTACATAAGCGTCATCATTCAATTAAAAAGTACGAAGATTTGAAAGTAATTTTAACTTATACTTATAATAGTAATAGTTAATATAATAGTTAACTATAATATTTATTATTATATTTAACTACTATTTTTCACTAAAAATAGTTAACTATTATATTTAACTATTAATAGTTAACTATTTATTTTAACAATTATATCTAACTATTAATAATTAACTATTATAGTAATCTATTATAGTTAAAAATTATACAATTATTATGATTTAAGTTTAACTAATACTATTAAATAAAAATATAAAAGAAACAAACGATATTAGAATTGGTAAAATAGTTTTTCGTGCAGTGCACGGGTTACCCACTAATTAATACAAATGATTATTTTTTCCAACAAATACATAATAGATTTTTACATATGTCACTTAAACAAATTTTATAGCATATTTAGAAGCAAACTCATGAACAAAAGTAAAAGTATTGGTTCGTAACCAAATTACATAAACGTCATCATTTAATTAAAAAGTACGAAGATTTGAAAGTAATTTAAATAATGATATTAGTTGCAGAGAAGATGGATGAATCATCAGAGATGGAGACGGTGAACATAAGAGAGTTATGAATCAATCAATTTCTCTTACAACACTGATCGCATAGTACTCCTAATGAAAGATTGGTTGAAGAACAAAAAAATTGTGATGTAGTGATTTTCCCTTATATTATCAATAAGTTCTACTATGCCCGTCGAGTATCGACGGGTTACTAACTAGTATTTTAAAAAGAAAAAAACATTGTAAAACCCGTGCTTGATCCTCCCTCCCGACCTAGGCAAAAGAGGAAGGTGCTTCATGCCCTAGGGAATTTAGTGAGTTTTGAGGCCATTTTAAAACCCTTTGCGAGACAAGTGACGGCCACCGCTTCTCCCTCCTCTATCATCGGTATTGGTAATGAGATTATTACAACCAATACATCAAGGACAGCTCATCATGTTAACCAGTGCAAGGAGACTCAAGACTATGCACTAAAGCACGAAGTAATTCAATATAGAGATTGCACAATTCTTGACACAAAGGAGAAGTGGAGTTAATATTATTTACTGTGAGGGTACTATTGTAAATACATAGCTGAGTTTGTTATTTCTCTGTACAGGTGTCATGTAATTAGTGGTCTTAGTTAGTGTTAGTTGTAACAAACTAATGGCGGTTACAAGCTAGTTAGTACATAAAGATAGTAGAGCTGTATTTTTGTATTCATTCAATCAATAGAAAATTTCCCAAATACTTTCTCTCTCTTCTCTCTGATGATCATATTTTGGAATTCAAGAATTGGCCTCCTCTCCACTCTCATTCAGCAGGTAACTCATTCTTTTTCAACTCAATTTCTCTTTATACAGTTTGATAAATTCTGATTATATTCGTTCATGGTTATTGATTGATTTCATTATCTGGGTATTTGATATTATTTTTTTGGCTTCAATTATGGGTTTTCGTTTTTCTTGATTATTAGGATTGTACTCTCCTTCAATCTCTAGACCCTACGCTCCTATAGCTCAGTTTCAAAGTTTAAAATAAGTTGTTACTAGTTGTTTTGGTCAATATAATTTTCGAAAAATGTAAAAGACTCCACATTTAATTTAATAGCGTAGCAACATTCTGACAATGAGCATGTATTTTTGGTACGAAAGTATATGTTAAAGTTGAACATGATTATAGAATCTTGGATTATTAGACCGGGTAAATTATGCCATGATATTTTTGTTTACTGATCAATGATTTGTCAGCTGTGTGAAACTTCTTATTCTGAAGAAGATATTGAGTTCTTGAATAGAATGTTGTCCTGTTTGAATACATAAAACTGGTTAGATGTAAGAGAATTCTTAATAGGACTATAACCGAAGGCTGTTATCCAGGTCCAAGCTTATTTACTCGCGTCTCTTTGTTTGTGGTTACTCTACATAAGAAGACTATTCTTACGCAAATTGCTTGGAGAAAATCGTAATCAGTGGTTTCACTAGTCTGTTATGTGGCTTATATTTATTTTATTGCTGAAATTTGTGGGAATGAGGAGCTACTGAGCTTCGATGCGTCATATTTGGCTGGAAAAGTGAAAAGTTCACTCTGGAATGCTACATGTAGGGGTTAACCCCTTTACTCTTTTTTCCTAGAACTTGTCCTAAATATGCCACAGTCACCAACTTCACTGGGTCTTTTTGTTACGGAGCAAAGTTTGAGAAAGCTTACGATCTGACTCTTCACTCCATTCGTACCAAAAAGAATCACATTTCTGTAAGCACTGTAGTGTATCATGTATCCATTCCCCAGCTTTTGGTTGCTCCATTATTATCTTCGCGCTCCACACTCTCTCTCTATTATGTATATACTCCCTCCGTCCCATAATCAGGGGCACAAAATTCCTTTTTGGGTGTTCCATTGGTAAGTCACATTAGCCAAAGTGGAAACCTTGTATTACTTCTTTATCCAATGAGACTCACATGTCGTACTCACGACAACAATCCACTCATTATTTCGTACCCCACTTTCTCTCTCCTACCCTACTTTCCATAGTCACGACACCAACTTCACCATCAATATTCTTAAATATACATACTCTCTTCTTAATTCCCTTGTACACTCAATTTTGTGCCCCTTATTATGGGAAGGAGCAATTTGACCGAAACCGATCCGAAAATTTGGGTTTGGTATGAATTTTATGATCCGATCGGGTCTCGGATCGGTTTCGGTGCCAGCTCTGACCCGGCCGAGACCCGACCCGACCCGATTTCATAAACATAAGTGTGAATTTTCATTATCACCCCTCCTTTTCTTAAAATATACACACAACCCTACCTATAAAACGAAAAAAATAGGGTTTAGAAACTAAAAACTTTAGTTTCAGCCGTTCTCCCTCGTCGTCTCTCTCTCTCTCTCTCTCTCTCTCTCTCTCGCTTCTATGCAGACTCGCAGTACGCCGCCCCTAACCAAAGCTTCTCCTTCAATCGCCCCTTTCCGCCGTCCAGACCTGCTCTCCAGCCGCCATCACTTCAATTCAATCCCGCTTATCTCCGGTAAGCAAATAAAGTTTTTAGATATAAATGTTTACTTATATATAAATTGGGGTAGGAAGCTTTCTTCTCATATTGATTGGGGTTACGATGTGTGGATTGATCAATAAGTCCTGAAATAAACAAATGAAGAGTGGAAATTGGGGTTAGGTGAAATCAATTTGTGTGTGAGTGGGTGGATTGATTGATTTGAATTGGGGTTTAGTGTGATATGGGAATTAGGGCTTGTTCTTTACCCAGATTTTCCCCCTAAATACCTCGGATCGAATCGGGGCACGGATCGGGGCACGGTTCAGGCGGTTTTTGATCGGATTCGGATCAGGCTTGATCCGATCCGAACCCGTCCCGTTGCCATCCCTAGGAGGGAGTATGTGTATACGTATGTGTTTGTACACACACAATCAGACATACTTAATATGTGCAACTAGGGAAGTTAATGATGGAGACTTTGTGTTCTTAGCATTTTTCTTTGACATTTTGGGATTTGAATATTTTTAACAGGCCTTTTGGTACTTTTTTAACGTTTATAAGGAGCAGTTGTTCTTACCATAGTTGTCAAAGGCGAGAGGCGGGCGAAATGTACTTAGGAAAGGCGAAAAGCGAGGCGAGAGGCGGGCGGCATAAAGGCGAGCAAGGAGTAAAATAAAACTAAAAAATAGTAACTCGTGCTTTGCACGGTTTTATATTTTTTTTATATTATTATTTTGCTCTTTTTATATTTTTTTATTCAATAAAGTAGCATAACATTTATTTGTAATATAAATATATTATATCTAAAGAATAATTTCCTAATTATAGTTAACTAAAATAGTAACTATCATCTTAACTAATATTATTAATAGTAATAATTAATCTATATTATAACTATCGTAATTAACTAATACTATTAATAATACTTATTAATATCTATAATAACTATTATAATTAACTAATTTTATTAATAACAATGATAACCTAATATAGTAACTATTATGATTAACTAATACTATTAATAGTAAAAATTAACATATATTGTAATTGTCATGATTAACTAATAATATTAATAGTAATAATTAACTTATAGAGTAACTATTATACTTAACTAATACTATTAATAGTAATAGTTAAATTATATACTAGTAACTATTATTGTTAACTAATAATATTAATAATAATAATTAACTAATATTGTTAACAAATACTATTAACTAGTTTAACACCCGTGCAATGCACGATTGTTTTAGTATATAGTTACAAAATTTTAGTCATTAAAAATAATAAAACCTTGACTAAAAAAATATTCCAGGGCTTAAATAGTAAAGGATAAGTTATTCACGAATATGATGATTTGGTTATTTATTTTTTACAAAACTATCTATATCCTTGGATATTTATACATATTTATGTCATACTTTGCCTTTCATAAAGGTTTACATAAGATTTAAAATAAATAAATTACATAAGTTTATTAGAAGAAGCGAAATGTTAGGAGCATAAAAGGATTTCACACAATTGAAGGATACAAAAGGGGCGATATTTTATTGGTTGTATCGATAGTGGACCCGTTACACTCTAATTAAAAAACCAATAAAATTATGACACATTATTTTTGTAAGCCAAATTTTATGGCACTTAAGAAACATGTATTTGCATCCCTACTTAATTTAATTAGAGATCACATGTTATTCTCATATTGTTTCACATTTTTTTCTTCATATGCATGTTAATTAGACCTTGTTTAATTTTATTTCCAAGGCATAATACGATTAATTAGAGGCTTATCATTTTCTTTTAACAAAAAAAAAAGCATGTCCACCAAATTGCGAAAATTATATAATTAATCCGTCGATATTAAATATTGCATTTAACTTGTCAATTAATTAGAAGAAAATGCTTCAGTTGTTATTTATACCATAATAGAATTGTATTAAAGTTTTGTATTAAAGTTGTTTCCTAATTTAAAATACAATAATTGTCTAGGAATAGCCTAGAAAAATACAAACTTTATCGTGCAAGGCAGGGAATATATTTTAAAGTGAAATTGCAGAAAAAATATTTTGTTAAATATAAATTAATAAAATACTAACTATAGCTGTTATTTTACTAATTTTTATTTGCATTCCTTGAAATATTTCAGATACGTAATGAAGCTATAAAAAATAACTTTGATATGCATATATCCAATACCCAACGACATCCAAATTAATTTATTTCAAAAAAGAAAATCTCTCCTTTCTAAAAGTATAAGGTTGAGAAGTTAGCTAATCTTATTTATTATTACATTTTTTGTTCATTAAAGATTGTTTCATTTGATTTTTAATAGTCAAAACAAATAAATTTGATTAAAAATTAATGACAAATCAATCATCCTAGTAAAATTTCAAAATAATTATTAATATATTATTAAAGGATTTATTAATAACACTATTTTTTTTTTTATGAAAATGATTAAATGGATACTAAGCTCCTTTGGGTACATCAAACCACATTAAGGAAGTTAAGCACGGGTATATTGGACTTTGGAAATTTTTAATATTGTTATGCTGTCAATTTCTTTGAGAATTGCCTTTCAACATCCTTAAATGTGAACAGTAAAAGCAATGAAATAACAGCGTACACAAAATTGAGGTACTTGAGAGGTTTGTTGCTCTGTAGCAAACTCATCTATAAAAGTTGATTACCAAAATACTCTTTTTTAACAAAAATAAAAATGATAACAATTCCATTTGATAAGTATCTTAATTTTTAAGAATGGCGTTTTACTTTTACAATCTTGAAATATCACTAATATATTGCATTTTTCTTCTTAAATTATACTACCCATCTTATTGAGAAAACAAAAAACGGCAAGATAGATTTAATATTTCTAAGACTGAAAGACTGATATTCATGAGTTTATAATACTTTTATCTCAAAATAAATATCAACATTTAATATTAAAGTTGTACATTTATGGTTACATCTATTACAATAGAAAATTGTACATGTATTTTTGGGACGGATCAAACATTATTTTGTTTTAATTCTCTAAAACGGAATTAACATCTACTATTATTTAATGGATCTTATATGTTGCCAAAAGTTGCTTTATCAATATGAACACTAAACATTGTGCCAAATAGAACAAATGTTTGGAGCTGAACTTTTGATGCATATGCAAGCATGACATGTCGCGACCCCAAACCTGGGCCCCGCGAATGACGTCGACTTAAGAAATAAAATACCGAAATAATGAAGATAAAAACTTCCTTTTATAAAACCAAATGAAACATACTGTTTTGAAAACAACTCACACACAATAATTATACAAATAGTACAAGCTCCACAAGCTTAATACAAACATAATACAACTTAATGACGTCACTGTCTGGTAATACTACCCCCAAATGGTTATACATTAAAAACAATGTAACCCGTAAATAAACCTGCCCAACGTCCTTTCTCAACTCGACGTCCTTTCTCGTTCACTGTGCTCTATCAACCTGCTCTCCGGGAGCTAAACAAAACAAACAAGATGGAAATGGAAGACGTAAGATTTAAAAATCTCAGTAACCTACTTACATGCAACGAGATGGCATGACATTATGCAACAACCAAATATATATCTCAAATAACATTTAGCACATAGCATGTTATCATATAGCAGTGGAAATAAACGATTACAATTATTACCCAGCCAAGGTTTAATCGATATAATATAACAGTCTGAGAATACCATCTGAGTAGCATATATAGTTGAAGCTGGGGCCCCCGAAAACCAAATCATATCCATAAGAATCAATCCTCGATAGCAGCATATAAAGCTGAAGAAAACCAATGAACCCGGTACCGGAACCATAATAATGTAACATGTCACAATGGACAGGAGAAATGACACAAAGTTATACTCTGAATCAACTAGTTAGAATACTCACCAAAGGGAGCTAGCTCATCCCAACCGAGGCCAATCTGGAAGAGGAGAAATATAGGGACCAATGGACGACATTATACTGGACTTGGCTCGTGTGCCAATATAATATTATCCATTGCCCTGACGCACAACGATAAGCCAGCTGGACTTCCAAATAAAAGCTTGTGTAATAAATACTAGCTTGATAAATAACCAATAATTCCAAAATAGGAAACCCTACCAAATACCATCATATAGATGAACCAAACAATTTACGCATCATAAAGATGTTTCAACGATCCCAAACAATACTTAATCAAATTCCCCATCATAACTCTTTTGTTCACAAAGGAACTATTTATAAACACTAAAGTGTTCCACGATACTCATTTAGGTCAATTAGAATAAGACTCAAAGCTTAGACCAAGACCACATCTTAATCCCATTCAAAACTAGAAAAGACAAGTACGCTGATCAGGCACCAGACGGGCGCATGCAGGGCACCACGTGGGCACGCGCATAGGCGGCCGCGGGCAAGGATCAGGCGGGCGCGAGCACAAGCGTGCGCGGGGAAATACATGCGCGCGCGCAGATAGGCGGGCGTGGACACAACGCAGGCGGGCGCTCGGGCACCGACGTGCGCGGACAAGAGGGCGCGGACATGCGGGCAAGCGGGCGCAAGGCGGGAGGTACGCGGGCGCTCGGGCAGGAGGGCGCACAGCCAGACCACGCGGGCGCCTGAAGGTCGACATATTCATACAAGACTCCTGGGTTTCTGCTGAACTCATTCCATCCCAAAACAAAACCAAAACCAACACTTCTAACTTACCAAATGAAGTCTAAAACTGACTTCTAAGCTTAGGAAAACCTCTAATAACAACAATAACCCATTTTTACCAAGATTTGGGCCCAACAACATTTTATCATAAAATTACCCAAAATACCAATAAATTCCAAATAAATTCTAAACTTCCGCAAACCATCAAATAACAACCCCAAGCATCATAGATCATCATTATGAACGTTAATATACAAAGAACGGGTAAGTAACTTACTTGGCCCGAAACCAAAGTCCTCCAAAATAGGAGTTTCTTAGCTCAAAACAACCTACTCGACGATCTGGACATTTTTCATAAGATGAGTATCAAGAATAGAAGATGAATTGAAGGTCAAAATGAAGAAATTAGGAAGAACTCTTACCTCTCTCTCTTGGATCGGAAATGGCAGAGAAATTTGGAAAAGTAGGGAAAAGTGATGTTGCTTGTTGTTTACTGGGAAAGAGGGGGATTAATTCCCTTATTAACCCAATTAACAAAATTTACCAAATGGTCACTCCTAGTTATCCTATTCCAAAAAAATCCCCAAACTTTCAAATAAGACTCAAAGAACCCCAAACTCAATTCACACTAAGAATCTAAGTTCTAGCAATTAATAATAGCACAAATAAATCATAAAAATGATGAAATAAATAAATAAATAATGCTCGGGATCGGGTCACGACATGACATGTCGTTCAAATGCATTTAATTTAATGCATCATCTTTATTTACAAATACACCATCATTTAAATTAAATGCAGCATATCCAAAATTTTAAGAAAATAAAATGAACATGTCAAATAAAAAACCACAATTCATACAATACAATGAAAGGTATAAATGATATGGGGAAATATATTGGAGAGAACAAACTTTGAGAAGGAATTTAAATCCTTCAAACTCTCTGATTGAATTCCCAAAACTTTTCCATACCTGCGCTTCATCAACTTGTTTTAGGCGGGAAAAAAATGAAGGATATATTGCCAAGTGTCAAATGATGATGTAAGCGGTTTCTGATTTAGTATTATTTTATAGATAAATAGTACTACCTCCGTCCCAGCTCAATGTGCACACTTACCTTTTAAGTGGGTGTCGTTGATATGTGCACAATCCAAAAAAGGAAAGTTTTTTATTATTTTTATAATCTTCCACTCATTCTCTCTCTTCCTCCCAACCACTCATTATTCTCCACTCATTCTCTTTCTTCCTCTCAACCACTCATTATTCTCCACTCATTCTCTTTCTTCCTCCCAACCACTCATTATTCTCCACTCACAATACTTTTGAATATAAATAATCTCTCCTTAAATATTGTGCCAAACAGTAAAGGTGCGTATTGAGCTGGGACGGAGGTAGTAATATTTAACTAATATAGTAACTATTATAGTTAACTAATACTAACAATAGTAATAGTTAACTTGTACAGTACTCCATCAGTCCAAATTTAAAGTTCTTAGTTTGATTTTGCACGGAGATTAAGAAAAAATAAATGTTGTGAGTGTGAAAAGTAAAGTAGGAAAAAGAAAGTGGTAGGGAGTTTTTGTTGTGAGAATGATAAGTGGGTCTCATTATCCATTTTAGGTAATAAAATAAGAATGATAAGTGGGTCTCATTATCCATTTTAGGTAATAAAATAAGAACCTTAAATTAAGACATACCAAAAAAGAAAGTAAGAAACTTAAAGCTGGACAGAGGGAGTAACTATTATAGTTAACTAATACAACAATAGTAATAATTAACTTGTATAGTACTCCCTCCGTCCCAATTTAAAGTTTTAGTTGACTTTGTACGGAGATTAAGAAAAAATAAATGTTGTGAGTGTGAAAAGTAAAGTAGGAAAAAGAAAGTGGGTAGGGAGTTTTTGTTGTGAGAATGACAAGTGGGTTCCATTATCCATTTTAGGTAATAATGTAATGTAATGCCAAAAAAGAAAGTAAGAACCTTAAAGCTGGACAGAGGAGTAACTATTATAGTTATCTAATACTATTAATAGTAATAGTTAACTTGTATAGTAACTATTAAAGTTAACTATTCCCTCTGTCTCAAAATGAGTGCCAATTTTCATTTTAAGGGACACTGAAAATCTCAACTTTATGAACAATTTGGTAACAACGATTCATATTTAATCTTGTAATCTCTTTTCCAAACCTTTAGTTTTGCACGTATAAAGAAACCGGTGAATTTTTTTTTGAAAAAAAACATTTAAGGAGAAAGTTATGTTAAAAAAAGACACTCATTTTGGGACAAGAATTTTGAAAATTTGGACACTCATTTTGAGATAGATGGAGTAATATTATTAGTAGTAATAGTTAAATTATATCATAACCGGGGGCGGATCTTGCATGTAAATACGGGTACATGTAAATAGGGGTACACGTGCACCTAGTCAACCCAATTTTTTTTTAACTTTTTTGTTTTACTAAGTGCACCCCCAAAAAAAAAAATAGAGTGGTAATTTATCTAAAAGGGATTTGAACTTGTAGAATGAAAATTTAACAACAACGCTGACCTAAACGAAGCAGAGCCGCGCACTTGCGAAATCAGGAGAAAAAAAAAAAAACAAAACTTATCGACTGGTGTGGCGACTTTTGCTCCGTGGACGAGAGAAAGAAAGAGCGCAGATCCGCCTCGATATTCATCACCAAGCTTCTTAATCCTTTGCACAATTACACTCTTCACTCTTGTAAGCATCCTCAAGTCTCTCATCTATTTTTTCTCTCCGAATTGAAGTAAATTTGACATCTAGGGTTTGAATATAAATTTAGGGCTTTGATATTTCTTTTCAAATTTCATGAGTGATTCAATATAATTGTTGATTAAATGTTTGAATTTAAATATATATATATATATATATATATGTGTGTGTGTGTGTGTGTGTGTTTGAATGGTTATTCCATTGATGTTTTTTTTTTTTTTTTTTTTTTTTTTTTTTTTTTTAGGATTGTTGGTGTTTTTGGTTGATTATTGAATATGGACAAATTTCTTATCAAAAGGAAAAAAATTGGGGATGGTGAAACTAGTTTTGGGGTGGGTAATTCCTAGTCAACAATCAGTTCTTGTGATGGCTTCTGCTAGTAAAGAATTTGTTGATATGAGTACTCTTCCTTCGGATCCTGCATTTAGAAAAAGCATTTATGAAAACGCGTAAGGGACAAATTTAATTTGTTAGTTGTGCTGTCTTCTTTTATGAGACAATTATTTTGAACTTATGTACTTAATTATGTACTTGAATATAATTGCGCTTTGAATTTTTTGGTATTTTTTTGGTATGAAGTTATTTAGTGTAAATTGTGCACCCGGTGTTTGGAAATCCTAGATCCGCCACTGATCATAATTATTATTATTAGCTAATTGTATTAGCTAATATTGGGAATATCATAGGTGACACATATTTAGGATGGTAATGATGTGGCTTCAAAACTAATAATTCTAAAAGAAAAGGCGCATGAATTAAAATTACGAAGTTCAAATTAACAAAATAAGTACTAGTTTAAGCAAGTGAAATAAACTTAAGCCCTTAAATATTATCAAGAAGAAAAATCAAGCTCTAAAGTCATGCAAAAGTAAAAGTAAATTTGTAAAACATGGGAAAAAGAAAAGAAAAGAAGAGATAAAAAATGCAAAAGGGCGAGAGGCGGGCGGGTAAAAGGCGAGCAAGGCGAACGCCTTGTGAAAAAAGGCGTACATCCGCCTGCCTGGCTACAAAAAGGCGACCGACCCCCCAAGGCGCCAAAAAGGCGAGGCGGGCGGTCGCCTTTGACAACTATGGTTCTTACAAACTGCACACCAAGCTTATGATCTCCAACGGTGCTGAAGTTGTTGTTGATCTACATTCTACTTTCAAACTTGCAGCTTTCTAGTTGGAGATATATGGATGAGATGGATAAGACAAATAGTTTGTCAGGCAACTGTGAAAGGATAACCAGGTGAGATCTTCTGCATGTTTGCAAGTTATCCAACCAGTTATGCTAACCGGAACTTATCTCTCAATTATCAGTTTCTTGTAATGTATACAGATAAAGCCCAGAATATGATACTTATACCCCCATTTTATGAAATGATTTTATTCTTAATAGACAATATGTATTAAGTTGTTTATTCATTTTTCTTTTCGTCAGAGAAGCTCCACAGTTGGTTACCTTACTGAAAGAAATGAAGGGTGGCCTGGATGATTTGAGGAGTAAAGTGCAAGCTCTAACAGCAAAGGTACAAGACATTATGATTTGCATCCATTTGGCCCGCAGGCCCGGTGTCGTGCTGTTAATTTAGTGCAAAACATTTTTTCAAAGTGAAAGTACAAAAATCTGGTGATGAGACGTTAGTGCAGATAGTTGTGGGGATAAAAGAGAGTAGGGGGGAAGCAAGAGACATGAGCTACTTATGCACACAATAGCACCTTCTTCTATTGTCAAATATGAGTATGAAAGTAGAAAACTTAGCACTCTCTGTTGAAAATAGCTGCATATTGGCATACAAAAGCATATTTTGAACATTTTTGCTGCTAACATTAAATAATTGTGGCTGGTTAAGAGAATCTTTAAGGGTCATTTTCTCTGGTATCAGTGCGAAACATACCCACAACAATAACTGTCTCAGCTAAGACTGTCCCCTTTATGCTGACATTTTGTAGACTAGTATCTCTATCTTTGATGGCACAATAACAAGCTCCATGTTTGTTGCCGTTTCATCGGTTTTCATGCTTATGTGGTGTTATGCTGCCGATGACGATACTGACATCCAAACA
This sequence comes from Campanula takesimana, assembly GCA_026119855.1. NCBI lineage: Eukaryota > Viridiplantae > Streptophyta > Magnoliopsida > Asterales > Campanulaceae > Campanula > Campanula takesimana. The sequence continues at coordinate 213,069 of JAOWBW010000618.1, read as the reverse complement.
CAGCATTGTGTAATTTTTATTTTTAATTTTTTGTATTGCTTTTCCAAATTTTCTTTCCATAATAGTAATAATTTTTCTTTTGTTATTTAGACCACATTTTTTCTTCTCAATACTCATCCTTTTTAAAATATCATTTTCTTAAGTTCAATGAAAGAGTCGTTCCTAGCTTTCCCATTTCCTGTATATATGACACACTCTCCTCTTTCTATAGGTGAAAGCAGATCATTATCCAACAGCAGATGGGATCAGCTACCTTGAGACTAAGCATTTACTGCTTCTGAATTATTGTCAGTCACTTGTATATTATTTACTTTGCAAGGCGAAAGGAATTTCACTTGAGGGACATCCAGTTATTCGAAGCCTTGTCGAGATTAGATTGTTTCTGGAGAAGGTTTGAACATGCTTCCTTCCCTTTCCGTCGCAATCACTTCCAAAAAAATAAACAGAAAACAGAATGTGGACAGTGGCAGAGCTAGGATATTTGCTAAAGGGGGCAAAAAATCTTACAAGTGTATCACATGACACATCACATGGTGGTATATAAATTTGACACGAATGGGGTAAAAAAAATTATGTAGTGCAATTTTTTACTGATGGAAAGGGGGAAAATTGATAAAATTTATATTTTAGTTGTCAATATCAAAATTTCAAAATTATAAGGGAGAAATTTGACGTTATTCAAAGCTAATGGGGGGCAGCTGCCCCCCCCCCCCATACCACACGTAGATCCGCCAAGTGAATGTGGATACACCGTAATTAGCTCTAAATGCGTTAGTTTAGTATCCTTGCTTAATGGATAGTTCTTTTACATATAATTTTGCAACTACCCTCACACTTTCCAGTAAATTTGCCCCCACGTAACTTGATTTGTAGTCTACGATTATTATTGATCATTCTGTTGGATGCAGATTCGCCCAATTGATAAAAAGCTACAATATCAAATTCAGAAGCTAACAAAAGTTGCTGGAAGTACAGTGGAAAATGTAGGCTCTACTGAGAAGGATGAAGGTGCAACTGAAGACGGAGCGGGTGATTTGTTGAAGTATCGGCCTAATCCAGAGATGCTTGAACCGAAACTCAGTGTTAAGGTGAGGCAATTGTATACAAGCGTCAGTATCAATCTAAAACTGATCTTCTATGCTAAAAACTCACTTTGCAACTCATGTACTGAACCTAATTTCTTTTTCTTCCGAATACTGGAATTGCTTCTTTATTGGTTTATGGGTAACGGAGTAACTTGTACGAGAAGAAATGTGCCCTTGCTTGATCTCTCTTTCTGTTATAAGGGATATTATTTGTACGTCGTTGAAAGTCATCATTGAATTGTTGTCTCAAGTGCTCTAATCGGTGATTGTAGGATGGTGTTTATCAACCACCAAAATTTTCACGTATATCTATCGAAGAAAACAAGGTTTCAAGGAAGGAGAGAAATGCTAAGAGAAAGGACGAAGAAACTGTTAGACAGGCTAGGCAGAATCCGTTTGTCAGAGAGTTAATGAATGATCTTGAGGGAAGGCCTGAAGAGGTTAGACTGATATTATAAGCTTCATTTATTTTTGATGATATTTATTTATTTGTTGTGCTCACTTTCAAATGGTCATGAAAAATAGGTGATGGAAGACTTTGGACATGACAGCAGAGAATATATCAAATACAAGGAAACGATGGAAGACCGTGCAAGGAGAGAAGAGGAGCTCTTTACTCGGGCGCCACTTACAAAAGAAGAGAAGAAGAAAATGAAGTATATGAAAAAGTCGAGAAATGGGTGAGTGCATTTAATGATTTATGCAGATAGTTCTGCTTTGGGTCTAAAATATCTTGTTTTATCTACAAATTCTTATTTTGTAATGCATTTGTCAATTATATCTATGAGTCATGGCTTGATTATTTGGTGGTTGTATCAGATCATTTGGTGTGACAGAGAGTTTCTTTGACGAGATAAAAAATTTACCATTGGGGGACGGGGTTGATGGGCAGAAAGCGGCCTTCATTGATGAAGGCAGTCAGGAGAGAATGTTCAAGAAACACAAGGTATATATAACCAATAAATCTGTCGAATTATTTCCTTTCATTCAAACCTCTCTTGTTTGTTTGAGTTTATATTGTGATTTTTAATGCTTCGTCTCAACTATTTGTTTAATATTCTTTTGTACATTACCAATAGTTTTTTTTTTTTTTTTTTTTTTGTCAAGGTGGTTTGATTCTCTAGTTATATCGAAGTCTTCCCTGACAGTAATACAAGGGCTTCTTATGATAGCTTGTAGGGAAATGGATGGAATATTAGCTTCTAAAGATGCGTTTTTTAAAGTAGTCTTTCTAGAGTCACTAGAGTGCCATACAAATTTGTCTCGAAATACATTTCGTTTTACTCCCTCCGTCCCAGAAAGATAGCCTCATCTTATTTTTGGCGGACAACATAATTTGATCAAACATTAATGTCAATACAGTTTTCCTAGTTGAATTCTGATTTATCAACAACATTTTTAAAATTTTCACTAGGATGATTAGATTGCCATTAATGTTTGGTCAAAGTTCACTCATGTTAACCATCTAAAAGAAAATGAGACTATCTTTCCAGTGACAGATGGATTATATATTATATGTATAGCCTTGAACATGTTTGATGGACTAAAATTGATAATCTTTGCTCATCTGCAGCGGAGGCATTGACAGAAGTTGGAGACGCGAAATCAGGATGCATGCTTTGAGTTTCGATTTGAATGATTACATGAGTAGTAAAATGTTTACCTCCTCCAGTTTCTCAGTTGTTGTTGATTTAGCTATTTTTCTTTGTTTAATTACAGTGGATTCTCATTTTTGTAATGGTGACCTTGTGATATACTCCCTCCGTCCCACTAGAAGTGAGACTTCTTTCCTTTTTGGGTCGTCCCACTTAAAGTGAGACTACCCAAAATGGAAATGTTTTAATATACTTATATTCATCATTCTCCACTATTTAACCCCACTCATTCTCTCTCTTCATTTTCCACCACTCATTTTATTCAACCAACACCACTATTTACCTCACTCATTCTCTCTCTTCATTTTCTACCACATATATATCAATTTATCTTAAATATCGTGCCCACTCCTCTAGTCTCACTCTCAATGGGACGGAGGGAGTAGAGTGGAAGGAAACTAGTGTGTTGGACCAAATTCCTAAAAAAATCCAAGTATGATTTACTCAAGTACCCCAGTTTTGAAACTTCATTACTTGAATTATGCATCCATAGTTTTTTTTTTTTTTTTTTTTTTCCCACTTATCTCCTTTGTACTTTATTAACAGAGTAGAAACATTGTATTGTGGTATCGTCAGGGTCGTCGTATTGTGATAGGGTTTCGATATATTCAAGTCACAGAAGCAGCTTTTGCATTTAAATGCGAGGAAAGGCGCCTGATTTTAATTTTTTATAATAGCAAGAACCATGGGGTCGCGTAAGAGAGTTATGGAATATCAAGCACAGAAAAATGAAATTTATTCTCTAAGCATGCGCTCTGTTGTAGAGATATTCTTTCCACAAAAGCAAGTTTCCTATACAACATAAATATGGAGTGCATTTTTGATGTGCCATTTCGAAATTAGAAGTGTAACTGATCCGGTTTAACTTGCTCAAAGTTCATTCAAATAAATTAAAAAGTGAGAATATCATTTACGGAATGAATAATAACAAGTTTTAAATTTTTTATTTGGATACTAAAATTAGTCTATAATTATTGTTTAAAAGTTCATTCAAATGAATAAAAAAAAAAGAAAAGAAAAGAAAAAAGAGTGAGAATATCATTGAGGAATGGAGAGAGTGTTGCAAACTAAGAACAAAGGTGTACTGCATTCTGGTTTGGTCAGGTAGTTTAGGGCATCTTTTGTTGATTAAATGTTAATGATATTACTAGGTAAATGCATTTAAAATTTATTTCAAATTAATTATTGAAAATACTACCTCACACTATAGAAACATCAAAATATAAATAGCGAAGAGAAGAAAATGCGTGTTGTGGTAATCGAACACGACCACAAAGTAAATTTAATATTGTACCCGCTAAATTAGATAAATATTTGATAGTCTCTTACATAATACTCCATCCGATTCAAAATATACGTCGAAATTTTTCAAGTAGCAAAAGTACCCTTGTTAATTGTTTTTCTCTCATGCATTACTTAACTAATAAGTACAATCAATGAAATAACGTATGGTGAAATTGAGATTTAAAAACTTTAAACTCAAAAACAAAAAGTAATTTGAACCAAATTTTAGATTCCAAAACGACATCAATTTTGAAACGGAAGGAGTACAAGGGAAAACTGTCTACCCAAAACCGGTTCCGGGTGACCCTGAACCGGCCCGCGCTTACCCCGGTTCCGGTTCCGGTTTGGCACAATCCGGTTCCGGTCCCCCCCCTTTAAAATTATTGAAAAACAAGGGATTTCGGTCCGGTTCTGGTTCCGGTTCCGGTTCGGCATATATGTGACCCTGAACCGGCCCGGATGCCTTGCGGTTCCGGTTCGTCCGGTTCCGGTTTCCTCCCCGGTTTGCTCCGGTTCCGGGCTTTTCCGGTCCGGTTCCGGTTCGGTTTGGCCATCCCTACTGTCTACATCATTCAGCTCATATACATATTGAAATTCTTGTAGTACCAATTTTTTTTAATTAAATTTTCATGCTGTATGCATAGTTCTAATTTCAATGTGCTTAACGCCTCCATTAAATATTTAACGTTTTCATTAAAATTTTAACGTTCTAGTTAAGTTTTTAACTAAGAAAGGAAAATCATACCCAATGCCTTAATTTTGGGTTTACATATTTACAAGGCATTATAAATACAAGGCACGAGTAAATTACTAAAATACCCTTATATATATGCTCAAAAATACACAATTCCATTCAGTTTCAAAAAAAAAAAAATCTCAGTTTCAAAAATACCCAATTCCAAATTTCATTATTTCTGATGCCTCTTTGAAGATGATAGGGTTAAGGTGTTACAAGTAAAAATCAATGATTAAACATCAATTGCAAAAGTTTCTGAATAATTTCGGTTGAGAACATCAGAGATTGAAGAATTGGGTGAATTTGCAGGAAATATTACAAGAGATTTAAAGTAATTTTATTTTCTTCTGGGCCAGGCCGTGTAAACAAAAACGTCTTTTGGTCCCTCTTTTCTCCCTCTTGACTGTGTAAAATTTGATGGTTGTCTTGTTGAAATCTTGAATGTTACCGTATGTCTTATTTTCATATATTCTTTTTATATGAAGAAATCATGATACTGTTTCGGGTGATCAACAATTTATATGTGCAATAAATGGGAGATAATTGGATGTTGGATTGCTTGATAGTATTGACAATGAAGTGATTTTGCTAGGTTATCAAAAGATGATTAATAGGTGAACGGATTTGTAATGAATCTCTTGGATTATTTGATGGCATGGAATGTGTTTTTGTGGTTAATTTTTGTGCAAAACTATGCGAATTAAATTCATTATTTCGTAAGCGAGCACACGAAACACGTGTGTCCGGATAAGGGTATTTTAGTCATTATTGTGCCTTGTACACAATGGTGCCTTGTAAATAGAATTCACCTTAATTTTTCTTTCTTTTTCACCAAGGCGCGTTTCTCCGGTGTACGTACGCGCTGTTATTAAAGCGTCCCTGTTCTGTTTCCTAGGCCGCTTCCTACTCGCCATGTCCGCCTGCCTGCCTAATTCCAGGGTCTTCCCAAATGTCAATTATTTTCCTATTTCTTCTTCTTCTTCTTCTTTGTGAATTTTTTTCCGGCAAGTGAAAAAAAACCCAAACCCCCCCCCCCCCAATTTTGTACTCCACTCCACTCAACCACTTTTTTAATTTAACCTAACGGATCAATCCAACAGCTGCTTAACTTTACATCCATGGAGTTTCTATTTCTAAGCTTTGAATCTTTGATATAAAAAATGGGTTTACCCTTTCTTGAGCTAATTACTAAATTCCTCAATTTTCTGGCCTGGTAATTTTTTTCCCCCTTTCTCCTGTTCGTATGTGATCAAGATTTTGAAGTCCATTATAGTTTCAGTTTACAGATTTTAGTTGTTTCTACTTTTTTTTTTTTTTTTTTTTTAATCTTTGATAATCGTTTACTTTCTTAATGTATGCATGTTGGTCACTAGTATAGTATGATATCGTGTGTGCATCTTCTTTTTCTTTTTGGTTTTCTCTTTTTTGTTTTTTGAAGATTTTTAGCTAACTTGATTTCATTGTATTTTTTTTTTTGCAGGCCTTCCTTTTCTTTGGTGTATGCTTTGTAAGTCGCTCCAATAATCTTTTCAATTAGTTTCATTTGTTAATTTTTGAATGAATGAATTCACTTCTTAAAAGAAAATGGAAAATAGAAACAAAAAGAGTTGGGTTTGGGGGAAACTAGTTTCTCCGTAAGTTATAAAAAGTCCTGTTTTTTTAACCCTTCTTAAATCCTAAAAGGCCTAAACCCTAAACCCTAAACTTTAACCCCTATAAAAACAGGACTTTTTATAACTTATGAAGAAACTAGTTTCCCACAAAATTTTCTCAAACAAAAAATGAGTTTAAGAAAGTGAAGTTTCGTATCTAGCCTTGTAAGCCAAGTAGCATGAACAATGAAGAATTTAATCTCAAAGTGACTATCTGCCACTTATTGGCTAATAAAACTCAAAAAGTGACAATTTTTTGAGGGTAGAGGTCGCAAAGGCTTTCTTTTACTACCTCCGTCCCTAAATGAATGTCAGTTTTTTTTTTCAAATTTGCTCTTGATTTTGATTGAATCTGGTAGAGCTGAAGTCATGTTTCTGTAAATTTCATTCGAAAGGTATGCCTCCATCCGGTCGGTGGAGAGTGATGAGCACTATCAACAATGTCTCGCATATTGGGTATTGTTTTCTATCACCACCATTCTGGAGTCTGCTATTGGGAAGCTTCTCTTTTGGTAACTTCTCTATTTTATAGGAACATTTAAACTTTGATAAGTCATTTATAGCTTTTGGTTTAACTTAAGTAGGAAAATGGTAATGGCCAAGTATGCAATTGACCCTCCAAGAACACACACACACACACACACACACACACACACACACACACACATAAATGTCATTCTGATACAAAGATTTGGTATGCATAAACTTGAAAATTTTCAAATAGTTGTATAGCTTAATTCACATATAATGCCATAGTCTATAGATGCTGCTACCAGATCATTAGATTGTACGTGTTTGGTTTCATCAAAGTCGGGTCAAATACTTGGTTCTTGGTTGAATCCCATCAGGGGTGCCTGTCACTCTAAGATCTACTACAATAGAAATTTCTAGCATGAAATATAAATGGATCAACAAATGCATTATTTTATGATCCTAAGATGGATGTTGTACATTTATATCCGTCCCAAATTGAATGTCCATTTTTGAGTTTGAGGGAAATTTAAGGAAGTTGACATTTAGGCATTTTTAGTAGCATATATACATGCATACCCTTGATGATCCCACCATATGACATTGTTAGTACAAGCGTAAAACTAAAACATTAACTTCACCAAAAAAAGGGTCATTCATCTTGGGACCATTTTTTTTTTTTTGTGTGTGTGTTGTGTGTGGCTAAAATGGACATTCATTTTGGGGCGGAGGGAGTAGTTCACTATAAGGATTATCCTTTTGAAACGATGGTGTTGTTCATAGTCATAGATTTTGTACCAAATCAGACAATTTTACTGCAATTTCAAGATTTATATAATGATGAAAATCTAGTCCCCCCACCACCCCATAAAGATATAGCCCATTTGACAAGTCATACTTTTTTGTTGTAGCTTTAGATACTTCTACCTCTTCCAAAATGCACTTTAACTATTGTTTTCTAGAATTGGGATTTGTCTCGGGAGAAACCAAAAATGAAATTGAAACTATCTATGCAGCGATCGATAGAGGAAGGAGGACCCTTTTCGGGGAGGATGCAGGGTGTACATTAGAACAGGATATGGTAGATTTACTTGTCAAATATGTTTGTTTGGACTTTTTCATCCTCAGATTCATGGTTTCTTTCTATATCGTGGTGTTAACTTCATGGTTTCTTTTTGTCCATGATTTATTGAACTGTATTAATTTTATACTGTTTCATCCAGGCTTCCCTTTTGGCCATATTTGAAAGGAATAGTGAACCTTCTGCTGGTGACATTTTCCTTCAACGGTGCCTCTTATGTCTACAGACACTTCATCAGGCCATATTCTTCCATTTTCTTGGAAGTGAATGACTGCTTGCTCATATCAGAAGCAAAGGGTTGCTTAACGAATGAGCAGAATAGCTTTCTTGATGAAGCAGAAAGACTTATTACTGTTGAGAGTGAGAAAGAACTGGTAAAACCTGTAACCTACCTGGTAAGTTTCTAAGCATGCCATTACGTTTTGCGTGCACAAATGTCCGTAGAATCACCAAACTTATTAGGATATTTAGTCATCATGAAGTTTAAAGATTTGCTCCCAACTTCTTTTCCACTTTAAGAAGCAGCAAATTTAAGCTGCACTTCCTGTGTCGCGTAATATGACTCCTACTTCCGTTACAAATGGCGGAAGGAGTCCAAATCTCTAAGTTTAAGCTAGAAGCCTCCATTATATATTTTTTGTCTCTCTTTTCTAAAGGTAATGTTGCTGCTGAGTATCATATAAAAGAAGATGCTATGCTGGCAACCTAAAGAGAAATAAAAATATCTCACATAGTTGGTGAGAAATTTTCCACCATGAGGTTTAAAGTTGCAAATAGAAATAAAAAGTTTCTTTCAAAGGTTGGTGATTTGGGACGGAGGGAGTATAAAAGAGGAATAAAGCGAAAGAGAAATAAAATCTTAAGCTCTTCTTCTCCCCTCCATGAAAATCAGCAATTACAAAATTTCTGGGCTATACACTTCAAGAATAACTAAGGCACAAGCAACGCCACCATTATGAAAATAAAATTAATTTTATAGTTAATAAGCAGTCACTGCTGCCTTGAGTTTTTGATGGTATTTAAGATCTCATATATTTGTCACAGGATGAATGCAAAGCTAACTATAACTCAAATGGAAGTTCTTTAGCTTTGCGAGAAAGTTCAAAGAGATTACAAAAGGAATGGAGCTGTGCACTTTGTCTAGTGAGCACCACCAGCCAAAAGTGTACATACCACCTTCACGGGAAAAAGCACAAGGCTATGGAGGAGGAACTTATCAAAGAAGAAGCTGCATTAGCGAATAGAGCGACCAACTCACTTGGTAGCTTCAGCCATATTCCATGGGTCAATCTTGAAAAACTAAGCTCTCTTTTGACGCCAGTTGCAAGATCAATTCGATGGTGTTCATGGAAAAAGCCCGAATTCGGGTGGACAAAATTAAACACCGATGGGTCTATAGATAAAGATAATGCCGGATTTGGTGGGTTGTTTCGTGATTATAAAGGTGATCCTCTATGTGCTTACGTCTCTAAAGTTCCTAGACATGATATATTCTTGGTTGAACTATGGGCTATATGGAGAGGGCTTGTTCTCGCTTTGGGTATGGGAATTAGAGTGATATGGGTTGAATCAGATTCATTAAGTGTGGTGAACACCATTAATAGGAAGCAGCCATACGGTCCAAAGGCAAGTAGTTGTTTGAAGCACGTTTGGGACATTCTAAAAAAGTTTGAAAAGTACAAGGTGAGTCACTCGTGGCGTGAAACCAACAGAGCGGCCGATCATTTAGCAAAGATGGATATGTTGGGAAGTGATATCGTTCTATGGCCCAAAGATTTTCCTAACAGCCTTGAAAAAATTATCAAAGATGATGCGGATGGAAAGAAGTACCGTAGAGGGTAGCTTTATCTAACCTTTCCCCGTCTTGTTTAAGAATTGCTTTGACGATTAAAGAGGGCTTTGATGGAAGACTATGTTGTAGGAGTACTTGGTCTATCTACTTGTAGAGCTCGTTGTACACTTGTGCTTTGATCCCCTCTGAGCACTAGTTTCGTGTGAAATGACTGCTAGTCTCTATGCTCACTACTCAACGATAATGCAGGTTGTATTAGCAACAAGGTAATCATAATTTTCAGAGACCTTTGCAATTTGCTTATGTGTAAATTTATCTCCCATCTTCTCAGTAAATGAAGTTTAGATTCAACTTTAATGATAATGCAGTTCAGTTGAACCATAATTGGTCTAAAATGCATGATTGTGTTTATGTGCTAAGCCAAATCTTTAGCTTGGTTCACCTAAATGTGCATTCAGAGCTGGTGCTGCTAAAGAATGCATCTCTTTTGTTGTTAACTAAGGTCACTCTGTTTCTGAGTTATGCTATGAGAGTGCCATTTTGAAAATTAATCCATGAAATGTTGTACTTCCTCCGTCCCAAAATGATCTTCACACTTTTTTACCGTTACTACGAAAGAACTTTGAGCAATAGTTTTAAGTTGTATCTCATATCATTTGGTCCTTGGCATAGATCGTTCCCTTATGTTCCATCAAAAAGTTGTGTTCCAGTACTTCAAGACAAGGAGAAGAGCTACAGTGAGTTAACTCCAAGCATCAGGAGAATCATAACTTTTTGGTTGAAAATCAAATCCAAATCAACTAAAGCAGGTGGAAATTTTGGGGATACATTCATGAGAGATGTAGTATCATTTTGTAGGGGGCAAATGGCACTAAAGTTTCACCAAAGTTGCGATGTGGCTTCCAACGTTTCATTTTTGGCAATTTAACTCATAACGTTTACATGTTGTGGCGATGTGACTTAAAACTTGACGGATACTAATAAAACGAGATGAATGCTAATGAAACTAGACAAAAGTTAACAAATTGAACGAGAAATATAATGGCCTTTGTAGAATATTACATTAACCACCCTTTAAATTTAAAAAGTTATTATTGTCACAATTATATTAATTATATTTACAAAGCAAAATAATAAATATTCTAATTAATTATAAATTTATTTAAGACACCCAAAATAAATATTACCAACGCCCTCCTTGCCATTTTTAACCATTATTTTAACAAATTATCTCTTCTTCCTTAATATTAACTATTAAGTATATAAATCAATAAATACTGATTAATGTTTTTTAAATAAGTTTTTTTCGTAAAAATAAATATTACTCGAATTTGAAAAGATAAAAATTTTCAATTTTAAATTTAATTCAACTTAATTTCAAATCTTCAAATATATTTTTTTCTCAAAACTTATTTAAACATCTGACCTAAGAAAAAATCTGACCACCACTATCACCACCACCGCCAAATCTGAACAACCACAACAGTCCCACCACTTCAGCTATTTTAAAGTGGACGGCTGAGTTGTTGAGAATAAGACTGGAATGGAAATGGGCACTTCTTTTTTGTTTTTAAAGAAAAGATAATATATTTGAAGATTTGGAATTAAGTTGAATTAATTTTAAAATTGAGACGTTTTATGTTTTCAAATTTGAGTAATATTTATTTTGATAAAAAAGAAAAATGATACGAGTATAAAAAACATAAATCAGTAATTTATTGATTTATATACTTAATAGTTAATATTGGGCCTTGGACCCGAGGGCCCCTGAGCCCAGATTCAAACCCAAATAAGGAAAATCCAGATGGAAAATTCTTCATACACCCCCACTAGCAAAATGATGTAAGAAGACTAAAATACCCTCATATCTCTTCCCAACTTTACTTTTTTGGTTAAATTTTAGTCAACTCTTATAACTTACACATAATTATCATATAAGAGTTTTAAAAATGACTTTTTTTCATTTTTTTACAAAAAAATAATACTCCCTCCGTCCCGCCGGAAACTTCAAAAAAAAATTATGGCACAAGAATTAAGGGAAAAAGTGAAAAAAGGTGATGTGTTGTGAGTGTTGATAGTTGAGTGGGAGAGAGAAAGTGGGGTAGAGAATATTTAGTGGGTTAGTGGATGTGAGTATGAGAAGTGGGACCCACTAATTAAAAAGTATTAAAAACTTTCCATTTATGGATTTTGCAATTTCTATGGGACGCCCAAAATGGTAAGTTTTGCAATTTTCGGCGGGACGGAGGGAGTAATTATTTTGGGTCAAACAGCAGTCAAACTCTTATAACTAACACATAAGAGTCAAAAATATCACTTTTTCCATTTTTTTACAAAAAAACTAATAAATTTTTTGGTCAAACTTGATCAAACAGCAGTCAAACTCTTATAACTTACACATAATTATCATATAAGAGTTACCAAAAATTACTTTTTTCATTTTTTTACAAAAAAATAATATTTTTTTAGGTCAAACTTGGTCAAACAACAGTCAAACTCTTATAACTAACACATAAGAGTAAAAAAAATAAAAAAATAAATCACTTTTCCATTTTTTTTACAAAAAAAAAAAATAACAATTTTTTTGATCAAATTTGGTCAAACTTGGTCAAACAACAGTCAAACTCTTATTACTTACACATAATTATCATATAAGAGTTACAAAAAATACTTTTTTCATTTTTTACAAAAAAATAATATTTTTTTTTGTCAAACTTGGTCAAACAGCAGTCAAACTCTTATAACTAACACATAAGAGTTACAAAATTAATTTTTTTATTTTTTTTTTACAAAAAAATAATAATTTTTTTGGTCAAACTTGGTCAAACACCAGTCAAACTCTTATAACTAACACATAAGAGTAAAAAAATTCACTTTTTCCATTTTTTTTACAAAAAAATAATAAATTTTTTTGGTCAAACTTGGTCAAACGGCAGTCAAACTCTTATTACTTACACATAATTATCGTATAAGAGTTACAAAAAATACTTTTTTTCTTTTTTTACAAAAAAATATTTTTTTTTTGTCAAATTTGGTCAAACAGCAGTCAAACTCTTATAACTAACATATAAGAGTTACAAAAATTACCTTTTTCATTTTTTTTACAAAAAAATAATAAATTTTTTTGGTCAAATTTGGTCAAACTTGATCAATCAGCAGTCAAACTCTTATAACTAACACATAAAAGTAAAAAAAAACCACCTTTTTTCAGTTTTTTACAAAAAAATAATTAAAACAATTGGTCAAACTTGGCAAACTCTTATTACTTACACATAATTATCATATAAGAGTTACAAAAATTATTTTTTTCATTTTTTTTACAAAATAACAATAGTTTTTTTTTTTTTTTTTTTGTCAAATTTGGTCAAACCTGGTCAAACAGTAATCAAACTCTTATAACTAACACATTTAACATATAAGTGTCAAAAGTCTTATTTGAAGTTGTTCAGAAGACTAAAGTCTTATTGAACATGTTCATAAGACTTTGCTCTTATGAATAATAATGTGTATTATAAGACTTTTATTCATTCTCATTGAAACATGTTTCATTTGAACATGTGTTCATAAGACTAAAGTCTTATTGAAGCTGTTCATAAGACTAAAGCCTTCATTGAACATCATAAGACTAAAGTCTCATTAAACATCATAAACTAAAATCTCATTTAACATGCTCATAAGATAAAGTCTTATTAAACATGTTCCTAAACTAAAAGTCTCATTGAATAAAAATGCTTAAGAACCAAGAATCTGGAGATTTGTCGGGTCAAATGCCATCATGTTCATTGAATTGGTTTCTTTCAATCCACTAATTAGTTCCACCATTTGAATATTCATACCCACACACTATTGTGAATCCAATTGGTTCCCTTCATTTAATTACAACACCTCTCTTTTGTTTTTTGATCTTTAATTTTTTTTTCAATTTTTTAGGAAAAAAATTGAAAAAAAAAACAATGCTAAGGTTAGGTTTAAGATTTGAATCCTATCAAATAAACCAATGCTTGAACACAATCTTGAAGTCATCAAATAAACCAAAACTCATACGGAGTAACACATACTGTGCACACAAATTAAACCCATAAATCAATAATCTATCTGTAAATGAACCAACAAAATAATCCAAATTGAATTAACAACCTTTGAGATGGCACACGAACCCGCATATCAGAACAGAGAAGACGGACATAGATGAGTCAAAGTAGAAGAAGGTGGAGAAAGGAGTGGCGCCGGAAACGGAGAACATAGCTGGCACCGGCACAAGGAAGATGCTTGAATCGAAGAAGAGAGAGAGAGATGAAGGACAGAGAGAGAAACCTGACCAGATCGAAGGTGAGCAAGCGCAGATTAAGACGTCGCCGGAAAAAGTGTTTTTTTTTTGTTAGGGCTCAGATCTGAGCGCAGATCTAAGGCGGCAACAAAGCAGGAAGCCGACGGGTGTGGGGGCGCTTATGTGCCGGAGTAGGAAGAGAAATATTTGAGAGAGAAAGATGGACATGTCTGTAGAGAGAGACGAAGTAGAGACGCCGGTCGCCGGAGATAGCTTGAACGACGCCGGACGGCGGAGATAGCTTGAACGACGTCGGTCGCCGAAGATAGTTTGAACGACGCCGGTTATGGTAACCGGGTCTGGACGTCGGCGACGGAGGAGGAAGGAGGATCTAGGGTTTAGAGAGAAAACAGAGAAAATTTGTGTGCGTGTTTAAGAGAGAGAAACCGTGAGTTGAAAATGGGGAGGGGGATAGGAGGGGAGGGGAAGGTTTTGTTTGAGGGCTGGGGGTAGTTTGGGTATTTAGGAGCTATTGTTGACTGGTCAAAGGGGGGCTAGGGGTGTGGGGGGAAATACAATCTCGGCTGAACTCCTTATTAGGCATTTCATCTGGGCATTTCTTTTTTTGTAATTAAATCTGAGACTGGGGGCCCTAGGGGAAAACTTCCGTTAATATTAAGGAAGATGAGTTATTTTTTTAAAAAATAAAGGTTTAAAAAATGGGTGTTGGTAATATTTATTTTGGTGTATGAAGTAATTTTATTATATATTAGACTTTTTGATTATTTTGTTTTGTAAATATAATTAATAAAATAGTGATACTGATAATTTTTATATTTAAAGGATAGATAATGTTATATTCCATAAAGGTCGTTATATTTCCTGTTCAATTTGTTAACTTTTATCTAGTTTCGTTAGTATTCATCTCTTTTCGTTAGTATCCATCAAGTTTTAAGTCACATTGCCACAAAATGTAAACTTTATGAGTTAATTCTTAAGTTTGTATTTTTGTTGCAATGTGATGTAAAAATGGATGGAGAGTTAGAAAACTAACGAAATGTTTGTCATGTGCCACGCACATGACACTTGAGGGGGCATAATTGTCTTTCCACTATGGCAGTTAATGACAACTAACGAAGTTGAAAAAATATTTTTAAGAATATCATTATATGTGAGTTTTTTTTAACGAGATAAATAACCCCATTAACACCCTTCATCGCCATACACTGTAACACCACCATCACCTCCACTTACAACCCAACACCAACGCCACTGCCGCCATTCTCCACCACCACCCACCCACTCACCCACCAACCACTAACACCACCAACCCTCACCCCACCACCACCAATATTACCACCATCCAAATTCAAAAAAAAAAAAAAAAGGAAGAAGAAGAAGAAGAAGAAGAAGAAGAAGAAGAAGAAGACGAAGAAGAAGAAGAAGAAGAAGAAGATTAAATTTAAAATCCCAGATCTGAAAATTGAACCAAAAAGCCCAAATTTGAAAAATATTCAGATTAAATTCACAAATATTCACATTTATCAGATAAAATCAAAGATGAAGACGGGTTACATTTCAAAATCACAAATTTAACAATTAAATTAAATTCAATTATTCCTTAAATTTCATATCTATAAATTGAACCAAAAGCCAAAATCTGAAAATTTTCTCAAGGTCTCGTGCAAGCCGATAGTCGGACTACAAACAGAGGGGAGGCGCAAGGTGAAGAAAATGGTGAAGGGAGGACAAAGATTTGCAGGTTGTTGGGGAAACGAAGTCGAATCTATGGTCGCCGGTAAAGAAAGGGGAACGACGTCAAATCACAGTATCGCCAGATTCAATGCAGGACAGATCTGAACAAATTTAGAGCGGTGACGGCGACGGCAACAGAGAGGGAGGGGGCGGAGAAGAAGATCGGAGTTTGGAAGGTCGCAAATTGCGTGAGGGTTTGGAGAGTTGGAGAGAGAGAGAGAGAGAGAGAGAGAGAGAGAGAGAGAGAGAGAGATGAGAGATCTTTTTTTTTTTCTTTTTTAATTTGTCTATACATTAAATCACCTTTTTACCCGCTCAATGCTTACGGAAATGACAACTATGCCCCTTAAAATGTCATGTGCGCGGCACATGACAAATATTTTGTTAGTTTTCTAATACCCCATCCATTTTTACATCACATTGCAACAAAAATACAAACTTAGGAATCGGATTTGAACATTTACATATTCGATAACCAATTGCAACATTTTGTAAAACGTAGGTAACCAAATTGCAATTAGCCCAATTTCTAAAGATAATGATGCGCATTTGTGACGACCCTTTTTATTTATGAGACCAGATCTCCTGTACCCATCCGGTGTGCCATCCATGTGCCCAAAGTGATCCGGCCGTTAATATGTTTGAATAATTTTAATAAAATGTTAATCTTAAAAACTGTGAGCCGTTGGATCACTTTGGGCACATGGAGTGGCACACCGGACGGGTACAGAAGATATGCTCTCTTTATTTATTTGGTTGTTTCAAAATGAATGTCTAAAATTAATCAAGAGCCATTTAAGCTATTTGAGAAGGAAAGGGTGCAAATTTTGCATAGAGTTCGTAAGTAATATTTTGATTTAGATAAAGTTTTAACCATATTGAACATGTATTTTTTACAAGTTCAATTTTTTATTTTTATTTTTGGGGGTGGGGGAAGGGCGTAATTTTTATTTTTATTTTATGATGTTACTCTCTCCGTTCCAAAATGATCTTCTCATTTAACTATTCAAACTTAATAACAATATCAACACCTTTTTTGTGTGTGTGTGCGCACACTTTTAAGCTTAAATAATTGAAATGAGGATTTTTTTAAAAAACAATAAGAAATATCAAATGAGAATATTATTTTGAGAGACGAGAGGGTAAAATTCTTAACCGATACTCAAAAAAGTTAGGTAACTATCTATAATACAATACACAAGGGTAATAACCGCCTCTTAGCCTAGGATAAAGAGAGGTCAGGATTTATTCTCACAAAATTGATCTGACGGCCCTGATATCATCCCACCTCCCACAACAGTTCCCGGCGGTTCCTCAAGGCAGTTGAAATTAGCGGTTTCTTTTGCCAAACGTTTAACTTTTTTTTTTTTTTATGATGCTCTGCTCAGAAACCTGGAATTCGCTCCCCTATCTGTTTATCAAACCCTAGGTTCCCTCGCAAGGCAGAAAAACATGTCGGCCCCAACCGATTCTTGAGAATCGCGAGGTTAGGCGTGGATGCAGAGCTTCAAAGGCAGTTTCTGCTTTCTCTTTGATGTTCTACTGTCAAGCATTCCAACCCTTGCGGCAAGTCAATCGGGGGCGTAGCCTTTGTTTCCGTAAGATTGTTTAAGGATTGCAGTCTACAGAGATGGGCGGAGGGACGACAACGGAGCGTGCGGGTGTTTGTTTCTGTTGTCCGGCCAGCTGGGGTACAAGGAGCTGACGGGGATTTGTGTGGAGGCGCTGAGGCAGAACTCAAAAGAGACGCAAGTGGTTGATGACGATGGTTAATTCATTACGGGAGTAGCTATGACAGAGCCTATAAAAACCGACGCAGATGTGGGAACCGTCTTATGGAAACGGTTTCTGTACAAGTCCAAGTCAGACTACGTGAATTACAATTTCAGAAGTTGTAAAACCAAATCCTTTCCCTCATGGAAGATACTATAATACAGGAGTATTACAGTACTACAGTTTTAACATTTTTTGTTATTACAATTATCAAAATCATTTGATGTTTTCTAATTTAACTAGCTATAGTTGTTGGTTATAAATTTCAGCAGCACTTTTATTTATGTTCTTCCTTTGTGTTGTTCTAAATTTTCAGTATGAATTGACATTGACTGTTTTAATGGAATACTATGGTTTTAATTGAATTTAACAGAGAATGATTAATTTATTGTGACTTTTGTCCTAGGGTTAATGACCTATAATTATTATGAGGGTGATTATGTTTAGTAATTTGCTTTATTCTTAATTTCTATGTTAGTGTTGTTTTTTGAGGTCAGAGAGCCTGTTTTTATAATTTGGTATATTTGTAATTGTAATATTCTTTAATTTTAAGATAATACTTCTATCTCAAAATGAATGTATGTCATGTTTCATTTTGTTGTTGATCAATCAGACAAGGCCACCACGACTATGACAATCGTGTCACGGCCTGACTACCAACCATCGCCTTTTAGAGCAAATCCATCGACTACCAACCATCGCCTTTTAGAGCAAATCCACCGACTGCCCTCTTTAAACTATGCCACTTATTGAATGGATGTTCATACTGTTGGGTTTCATAATCACATGCGCAGCGGAATATAAGCATTTAAAATTTAATAGAAACCCAAAACCCATAGATTCATTCATATGATTAAGTCAAATACAACAATATGAATAGTAGAATACTAACCCTTGATGCCTTTGATTTTGCAACCTTGAATTCGATAGAGACTTGAAAACTTGATCACGATCATAGCAATAATCACGAACTTTGAAGATGATAAGTTTCACCATCTAGCGGTATCCACACCACGAACGAATATCAAGAACACTTGATCTTGGTTGCTAGACCAAATTATGAAACACGTTTTCACAATTAATATGAACTATATGGAATTTTCTTTGTGTATAATTTTGTTCTTCAATCTAGGATTTCTTAGAACAAAATAAAACCCTCTCAAACTCTTTTGAGGCTTGCACAAAACATTATTTCTGAGTTATGGCCGAATTCTGATGTTTATACACAAGTAAGACCTATTCCAAATAGGAAACTTGTGTTAAAACCCGTCCAAAATTCGATTCCGAGTCAAATTAGGAATCTGCCCCCGACAGCACTGTGCGGCCGCCCAAACTGAGGTGTGCGGCCACCCAAGTTCTTGTGCGGTCGCCCAGCCCATTTGGGCGGTCGCCCAAAGGCCCAGAAAAATCCAATTTTTCCAAATTTCCAATATAGTCCTTATTTAGGATTCGTTCTATTGTGTGTGACCCTCTAGGATTATACTAAGTTGGCAATGGTTTCAAACATGAAACCATAAGATATGATTAGGTTCTAGCAAACCGTCATACCTACCCAAATAGTATAACTAGATACAAGTTCGCATTCCTTTTTAGAACATGTCATAATCCCTTTGTCCACGATGTCATTGAACACAAGTCATGGTCAACAAGTCAACTTGTATTGTTCAATACTTTCTCGATTCCGAATATGTTGATAATCCAAATGACATTGATCCAATCAATCCATTTGAGTTTGGCCAAACATTTCATCAACATCATTCCTTCGAGGGGCCCAAGCTTGACATCTCTCCGAAGAGGGACAAATCCATTTGGCTTATTATTCTTCCCTACGTGAATCCGATTATGCCAATCATACCCTTTATAACTACCGTGTTAAGGTAGCGTTTGAATATGTCAAACATAATGTTCATCAAGTGGAAGACTATAATAACTTCATGTCTAAGGATTCAAATGACATAACTAATATGAGATTTATATATGACATCGACCATGACATAAATCTCATACCGCGGGTCATGTCCAGTACCTTGTTCCAAACAAGTACCTATAAATCTAACATGATCATCCCATGATCATTTAGCCTTTATACTAGTGCTTAACAAGCTCTAGGGACGGAGATTATTATAAGTAAACACGAGCCATAATAATAATCTTATTATCTCTTTATTATTATGAATAAAATGATAACTTATACAACGTTTAACAAACGTGCCTAGGGCACCAACACCAACACATACCATTTACATTTTCAGGTTAATTAAATACCCCTATCAATGATCATTGTTGGTCCCAGAGGACAACAATGGTATAGAACCTCTAGAGGGGGGTGAATAGCGGTCCAAACTTTTTCGAAAATACCTTTGAAAATACAACCGAGTACTTATCAGTTTGGTCAACTGCGGTTCAAAGCACTAGAACCGAACTGATAAAATGCACAGCGGAGTTTTGTGGTTTGGCCAAAGAGGATATGTAAAGAGTTGGGTGGTTTGACTTGGTATAAAAACACTATGATGCAATCGATAATCTCAACTTGAAGATCAAAGAAAAACACAATTCACTTTTCAAGTCATTTCGTAAATGGATTAAGTTATAGACCACAAACATAAAAGTAAATAACAAGACAGAAAGTAAAGATCAAACACACAATTTGAAGAGGTTCGTTCTTGAATGAACTACGTCCTCTACCTAGATGGTTAGTCTAGGATTTTCTAATAGCTACTAGACTTGTATTAATTTAGAGGAGGTTTTACAAGATGAATCTAAACTCTAAACAATCAATCTAACCTATAAAGCTATTATAACAACCGGTGAATTCGAAGTATATAATCTATGTGATTATATAAATCGGGTGTGTGTGTGTGGAAAGAAATCAAATGCTCTAAAGATCATAGTGATGGATGAGCAAATGAAAAACTTTATGTGTAAAGGCTGAGTATGAAAGGTTGTTAGGCTTGAAGCTTGATGAAGAAATCTGGGTTTGCTAAGGAGATGAATGAAGGTTTGAATTTATGGGTTTAAATCTTCAAAGCAAACTTGAACACTTGGGAATAATATCTATTGAAGCTCAGAAACCTTCATTGTTGAGAAATGAAGGCTATTTATAGGCAGTGCACCCTTGTGACCGTTGGGTAAAGATTTGAAATAAATCTGATGGTACAACTGCTGTCGATATCCCATTGGTTGAGATGTCATTGTCATCCTTGGTTTTGTCTTGTAGTCCTAGGTAGTTGTAGCACCACTACCTGACATCTGTCATTTGTTGCAGAAAAGGACTAACGGTAAACAATTCAAATTGCTTGGACAAGACCGACATTCCTTGCAGTAACTCCGAGTAAACTCGAAGTTATATTGACAAGTCATGAAACATTCCTTTACGGTCATAAAGGGAATGTTTGTCTCAAAAAATAAATGACTTAGTGAATTCTTCAATAAATACTCTGCGGTTCCACCATGCACTGGAGAGGTTCCAATGATGAACTTGATATGCGGTTTCACTTGAAACTGAAGAATGCGGTTTCATTAATGCGGTTCCATCAAGTTTGCATCTGAGGTTCCATATAAGACTTGAAGAACGGTTTCATCAAACTCACAGAATGTGGTTTGATGAAAACTATGCGGCTCCATGCTGGCGGTTCAAAGATAGCACAAGTGCGGTTTGAAGAACTAAACCGCTACGGTTAAACTGAAACTCAGCCTAGACAAAAAAAAATCTAGAAATGGACTTATCTAAAAATTGAAGTATAACTTCATTACATGCGGTCCTAAAGTCCATAAAAAGACACGTGGCATGGATAAATCAAATCAAGTGGGTGTGCTAACAATGAATCCTAACAATCATTAATCTACATCTCAATTACCCACTTTTAGGTTTGGCAATTTGACCGAATCCGATCCGTACCGAAGGAGATCCAATCCGAAAAAATAGGATTTGGTTTGCAATTTTTAAAACCCGAGCGGGTTCGGATCGGATTCGGATCATGCCGATGATCCGATCCGAACCCGATCCGACCCCTTAATAAATGGTGAATTTTAAATATTTTTAATATTATCTTAAATTTTATTTTTTCTAATTTGTGTTTGTAAGTGAGATTTGGATGATTTTAGACTATTTTCCATACAACATTCAACATTGTGCTTAAAAATATATCTTATTAATTAATTTTGAGCTTAAAAAATAGACTTTTAATAAGATTCGGGTCGGGTCGGGTCGGCCACGGTTTCTTGAATTTTCGGTTCGGATCGCTATATTTGAGATTCGGATTGGATTCGGGTCGGCCATGATCCGATCCGAACCCGACCCGTTGCCATCCCTACCCACTTTGATCAACTATCCAAATATTTATTGCTCTATAAATATTCTCTCATTAGATCTATATATTTCATTGTTTCTACATTACAAATATATTTGTATAGATTGGTCTAATAGGTACAAAAACGTACTCCTCACAAACGTGTGCCTCCCTTCTCCTTCCCTTATGTGTTGCTTCCTTTTTCATGTACATTAGTTTTTTTTTTCTTTTTTTTTTTCCTTTTTTTTTTTTTTGTGGTTTTGGGCAATGTGATTTGTTGATGACATCAACTTTGTGGGGTGGGGTGGGGGGAGTTGTGTTGATGAATTCTTGAATTTTAGAGTAGTGGCAGTGTTTGCAGTTCGTGAATTTAAATTTTTAATTTTTGAGTTTTTTGTTTATTATGTTGGAATACTTGGATTTTGACTCTCATCGATTTTTATGTAGAATGTAACTAAGATGTTTATATTTCCGTATGTGTGTTTGTGGTGGTGTAAATACATTAAAGATATCAACCACTCTCCAATTACCCCATCACAAAATATGTCGGGAACTTTAGGACTAATCAATTTCATAGTGTTATCGTGTTAGGTCTAACAATTTTTGTACTGTCACCGTGCCCTTGGCACGGGTCAGACTACTAGAGTAGCATAGGGAGTAGCATATTATAGCTTACAAATGGAGAATCTGTTTTTTCACACTTATCATTTTTGTGTTACTAAACTTTTTTTACTGACCCGTGACTTTTAAATACTAGTTGAAACACATTAGATCAATTCATTTAAAAATGAGTCTCGTACCTCAAGTTGACCTCGCTAATCTCATACTTATATACATATATACTCCCTCCCTCCGTCCCAGCACAAATAGCACTAGAGGAATAGGCACAAAAATTAAGAGAAAAGTAGTGTATATGTGATATAAAATGAAGAGAGAGAATGAGTGGAATCAATAGTAGTGTTGGTTGAATAAATTGAGTGGTGGAAAATGAAGAGAGAGAGAATGAGTGGGGTTAAATGGTGGAATTTAAATACATTAAAGCATTTTTATTTTGGGCAGTCTCAATTGTTTTGGGACAGCCTAAAAGGGAAAGAAGTCCTAATTGTGCTGTGACGGAGGGAGTATATATATGTATATGTGTGTCTATATATTTACAACTGACATTAACATTATTCAGACTGAAGAGTTACATGTTCAACTTCTCTCTGTTTTTTTTCCTTTTTATCTCCTTCCTTTCAGGGCTCAAGTACAATAGCTCCACATAAACCATGGCAACTGGTTTCAAATTACATATATATATATATATATATATATATATATATATATATATATACAGATATATACACAACAAAGATTATAATGTTCACCCGCTCGCTCAATCGCAATCATAATCACAAACGCATTTTCTTCTGTTTTTTTTCCCCTTATGATTTCATCACCAATTTTTTCCACCGTCCTTACCACCCTCTTTTTCTTTTCGTTTTCTCATATGAGGATCGCCAACAACACCATCATCATCTTCTCAACATAGTTAAGAGAAAAAAAACCCAGCATAAGCACGAACATATTTTGAAGGAGAAAAAAAAAACAGTTTGTTAATAACATTTTTATTCACAATTTTCCAGATTTTTAGATTTTTTTTTTTTTTTTTCGCCTTTTCAGTTGTGCTACAATGTTATAGCAGAATAATCTCATTCAATCTACCAAGAAGCAACTAGACCAAAGTAATGAATCAGTATGAGGGATGATTACTCCCCTAGCTGTCAGCTGCTCCAAAGAGATGAGAGCCACTGTTCCGTATACTTTTTGTTCTCTGCGCAATGCAACAAAAAACAAACATCACTGGGTAAGAACATCAAAATTCCAATTAAGCTTTCTTGATCAAACAATATGAATTCAACTTTTAGGAGTGTCGGAAACTAAAACAAAACTGAGAAGATGAAAGAAAAGACGAAATGCCGTGAAGAAATCATGCATTAATATGTTATTTTCGGAAGGTATAAATTTTGCGAGTGTCCAGTTCTGACATTCAATAGAAATGGAGAAAGTTGATTTTCAAGCAATTTAAGTAGCATATGTACACAAATACCCTTGGCATCCACCTTAAAGACGGCAAGTGCATGAACAAGTTCATAAAGGGAATGTGGTCTTAATGATCTTGAACATAATTTTACAAACTCATAGACTTTGCCTATGAGATATATTGAGTTTATGAAATTTTCTCAGGCTTTGACCGTTTCATTAGCAGATACTATGTGCCTCGTAGTTGTATCCTCGCTAAAGTGGATCAAGGAAATCTTACTAGCTTATATTTCTCGTTGCTAATCAATTTCATTTTCAATTTGGACTTGCTTTGGGTTGACCTTGGACATGAGTAACTTGTCAACATTAAACTCGACTACATTCTACAACATCTAAGAAAAACCATGATCATTAAAATAAGGAACATACCCAATCAACAATTCACAATTCAGTAAGGTAATAACAAAATGATGCTACTAAAACATGACATGAATGCAAGGTGACAGTAGCACCAATAGAGGCTGGTGGTTCAGCATACCTAGATTTATCTCGAGTATTCAACTAAACATAGAAATGAGTGGTCTCGGAGCAAAATAATCGGAAAGATGCATATCTGTCATATTTATACTGTTATACTTCTAGATACAGGACGTAGCGCAAGAATAGGAGATATCAGTACAAAAAAATGAACAAAAAATTAATACTCCCTCTACCCCAAAATGATCTTCTCATTTGTCATATTTCATTGTCCCAAAAAGTTCTTCCAATTTCTACAATTTAGGCTTAAAAGTGCATAAACAAAACATGACTAGTGAAGCAAGTGTGTATATCCTTAAAAAGTTTGAATAGTCAAATGGAAAGATTAATTTGGGACGGAGGGAACATCTTGCAGAAAGTGGTTCTTACCAGCAGCATGTATATCTGGGATGGTATCTGAAAACTTGTCGTTTGGATTCTTTTCCACATCCTTACGGCCATGTCCATAGCAAGGAACCAGTACCGCAAAGCTATCATCTGAATCATCAATCCCTAACTGGAAACCAGAACCATGAGGCTCTGACCATCCAATTGACCAATCTGAATCATCAGATTCAGACCCTGAGATACAACCACCATCAGATGGAACCACCACAACATCATATTCCTTGTCAATTTTCTGTTCATTTCGACTCCTCCACTTTCGCTTAACACTTCTAGATGTGAAAGGAAACTTTAATGTATCTGATTCCCGAAAACCCTCAAGTGAAGAATTTAAAGGTGACCCCTTTGTAACTTTAGGCTCTTGCTGCTTCCCACCCCGCCACCACCGAGACAGAGGGGTAAAAGTCCAGGCCATATTTTCCCACCTGTGATCTCTCACTCCTCTAATTCAAAACTATGACTGAATCCAAAACAAAGCGTTTATCAGTTAAATGTACTGACAGAAAAGGCGACCAAGAAGATTTTTCTAGGAGACTTTTTGTAGGAACAAGAAAATTTCTCAATGCTGACTAAATGAATTTTGATATCTGATCAACATAAAGATTATTCAGCAATGCTTTCAAACATTTGAATGTAAATTAGCTTCCAAATAAAGATTACCCTTTTTTTTCAACCAAATGCTCAATTCAATTCAAATCAAATTCAAACTCTTTTATTTTCTTTCAAACCTTACTGACCTGTTTTGACCTAATAAAAACTCAAAAAATACTATTCCCAGGCCTTAATGGAAACCAAATTAGCAGCCAAGAACACCCCAAATTCTGGTCAGCCAAAAACTCCTATATTTTTGGTGAAATGTATACAGCCCAATTTATTTATTTTTTCCAAAATGTATACAACCCATATTTTGGCTAAACTGAATAGAGTCTATATTTAGGCTAAAATTAGGAAAACCAAACTAGACCCACAAATGATTACAAACCCCTTTAAATATTGAATATGACACCCACATATAACCAAAAATAGATCACCTTATATAATAAATAAAAAAGATTGATACTCCATAACTCACAAAGCTATACTACTTTCAAACAACCGACAAGACCTATAAACCGACAAATTGTGAAATTCATTAAAATAATAAAAACAAAAAGGTTTCTGATATGATGATAAAACTTGAATATGGAAGCGAATCTATGTTTTTATAGCAATTTCGCATAGAAAACCTTAACATATTACTAAAAGTTGTTATAATTACATAAATTTACTTCCATATTTAAATCTTATCATGAGGCACACGTTAGAAAAACCGAAACAAAAATTACCCAACAAATTTGAAATTTGGCAGGTAGACACAGCAAAACGTGGTAAAAAAAAAAATCGAACATTCAGGATCAAAGACTCAAGTTTTAACATTTTACTTAAGTCCAGCATTTCATCGAACAAAATGTGATCATCAAAATTTACATCATCATAAAACAAAATCGAAGAAACGCGATTTTTTATTCACATCCCAATCTTGAAACAAAGAGAAAAAAATTCAACGCAAAATCATTCAACAAGTCCATGTTTGTAAAATACCTTTTGGAAAAATCTATGGAAGGTAATCTTCAAGATTTCAAACACCCACAACTCTGTTCACCAAACCCAGATGAAATCAAGGGAGAAAGAAAGTTTCTTGTACGTAGGCTGCCTTCGATAATTCAACCTCCCAATTGGAGACAAAAAGTAATTTTAAAAGAAATTAATAATTATCCAGAAATCAACAGAGTTCTAATCAAATGTGGTTGGTAGTTACCTTTATACTGTGAAAGTCTTGCAGCTCAAGGTTTAGTAAGGGTATATTTGGTATTTCATTGTTTATTGCTGAGTGTAATGTTGTCTAAATGGAGAAATTTGTGGTGCTTGCTTTGTTTGGCACGCATGTGGGGCCGCTAAGTGTTTTGTTTTACATAACCAACGAGATGAAATTACATGTACCTATGTACCACTTTGTGTACCAATGGTGATCCGACGGCTATTATTATTGATGATAAAATTTTAATGGCAACTTAAATAACTCATAATCGTTGGATCACTAGAGGTACACCAAGTGGTACACAAGTTTAGCACAGGTAATTTCGTCTCATAACCAGAGAATAGCGGGAGAGTTCATAGAAGGAATTAGGAAAGAATTAAGACTTGAATTTAAAATATTCATGCTATATACGGTATATTACTTATATTTATATTGAATAAATTTTAATGAGTTGAATAAGAATGATATATTAAAAAGAACTGTTTTTATAAATTGTAGAAAATTCTTTGAAAACAACATTGTCAGTAACATCAGTTTTGCCATATATGGTAATGTTATATATCAATATCTTAAGGTTAGCTGTGGTACATGGCAATATAGAGTTGACCATTAAAAACACAATTTTCTTTAATAAAAGTCCAACATTAATGACACCATATATTCATTAATTGCAGTAACAACATCCAAAGTTAAGAATTGTCATTTCCACAAAATATGAAACATCTTGCCGACCTCTTAACCATTCGGAATATATTATCGGCAATCTAATATAAATAATCATTTTTAATATAATATTTTTTAGAAAATTAATATAATCAAAACCCGACTATCTAATCTATGAACGTGCACTAAAAGTGGAATAAATAATCAATATCATAAAGCAGCAAAAATTGCCTTTAAAAAAATCCTAGAACAAAGTATTTAAAAGTTATGCAACTCTAAAACTAAATAAACCCTAATTGTGCAAAAAAAAAAACAACCAAAAACTAATAAAAAGTTTAGAAGCCTGTTTAAGGCCCCCAAAAAATGTTTTTTTGACCCTTTTTAACCATGCATCAAGATGCTACGCCAGATGACTTTTTTTTGTCTCGCTCCGACGTTCGATTTGATATGCAGTGCGTTCCGCAATTGATCAAGAGTCAAAAGTTTCGACCATTTCCGCGCACGCGCTCAAATCACTTAAAAAAGCTTCAACGTTTTATGTCCGCATCGATTACTAATTCTTCACTATATATTGATCAAAATTCATTTATTTCACTAAATAAAAATTAAAAATGTATCATATAAAAATCAATCTACATGCAAAATCGAATACTTTTGTCAAATTAAAGATAATGACACATTTGACCTTATTTACCAAACTTTTCTATTTTGAAGGTGCATATGAGACTCATTCCAAAAATGATAAGACTATCTTGTTTTTAAATTAGTATAGATATAGATGTAGATTATCACAAAACTTGTACGTTAAGCTAAAATGTTAGAAGACGATTTTGTCATTCATTATTGCAAAATTTACCACTTTCTTGTTATTATATACTATAGACTAGTATAAGTGAAAATCTGGAGAGAGAAAAAAACGTGTTTTATGCTAACTTAGCATAAAACGTCTTTTTTAAAATGGCGCAGTGTCGTTTTTATAATAAATAGGAAGTTGTTTTAAAACAAGCGATGACATTTTTGTAAATAACTGACGCTTATCGTAAGTGTCAGTGTTAGTGTTAAAAAGTGTCAGCCATGTTACACTGGTACTTATTAACAGTACCACTGTCAGTTTTGATATGTTTCATTATCAATGTTTATAAGTGTCAGTGTAATGGCTGACACTTTTAAACACGAACACTGGCACTTTTGAAAAGTGTCAACGACAATGTTTATAAACGTCAGTCCAAATGACTGGCACTTTGTAATATTAACTCTCACATTTACGATGCTTACCAGTTAATTACAAAAATGTCACCGCCTGTTTTTAAAACAAGCGCCAGCGTCTTTGGAAAAACACAATTTTCCTATCCTTAAAGGTAAAACACGTTTTTCATAAAACCTACTCCTAGTATAAAGCTTGATTAATTTTTACAATTTTAATGATGTAATGGACATATTTAACCGTATTCTTTTTTTTTTAGAAAGTGTAATTTTGGCTTTTCTAAGTCCCTAAAAATCATGTTTTGAAAAAAAAAAATCATGTTATAATAAGACTTGCTCATAAAATTGCTTAATTTGACCCGAATTTGATTGTGAGCTAAAACTGACAAAATTGAACTATATGACCTCACATGACTAAATTCATTAAATATGATTTAAAGTAAATGGTTTTTGGAGAGAATTAATTTATAGCATTTTTGATAAACTATGAGCTATTAACATTTTACATTCATTAATTCGTAGTCTTGAGTATATATGCCAACAACCTTAGCATATCGGTTGAAAATTTAACAAATATTAGCCACATTATGTCACATGGCAAAATTTCACTAGATTTTTAGCAAATTTATTAACGTAACGAGCACATTTTAAAATTATAAAAATTACTAAGTGAAAGTATTTTGAAAAAACAACCATAGTTCAGTAAGAACAATTTGAAAATGGCTTTAGTTTAGTGAAAAGAAAAAAAAAGGTTTTTTTTTTTTTTGCCTTAAAAAAAAAAATGAGTGAGACTTGCGGTCAACAAGTCAAAACCCCATTCTCTCACACTCAGTTGTGTGAAGCAGCAATTAAACACATATCGCCGCCGTGTATAATGGAGACGGCGTTTGGTTCTACTCATCGGTTATCTCCTCCTCCTTCCATTGCCAAACACCACCTTTACTCAACCACCTCTCACCGCCTCTCTTTCTCTCTCCTCATCAACCCAACCCACCACCGGTCGGCCTCAGTTTCCTGCGCCGCACAGAAAATGGAAGCTCCGGCGAAGGAGGCCAAGCTATGGGGAGGACGATTCGAGGAAGGAGTCACCGACGCTGTTGAGAGGTTCACTGAGTCTATTTCCTTCGATAAGGCTCTCTACAAGCACGATATTATGGGGAGCCGTGCTCACGCTTCAATGCTCGCTCATCAGGTCTTTTAATTTATAATCCCCTATCCTAATTAGGGTTTTTCAATTTCAATTTTAGCTGGTTTTGTTTTTAATTGTTGTGTTATGCCATTTCTGTTGTGATTATAGTAATGTGCTTAACTCAGTTCTTTGTTACTGCCTCCGTCGACTTAAAGATTGAGTTTTTCAGTCGGTTTGATCTTGTACTTTATTTTATTTGAGGACTTAAACTTATAATTAGTTTTAGACTAGATCATTTAAAATGGTCAAATTCATTTTAAATAGTCAGCTACGAATTGCTTACTTCGGAATGGACAAATTTCCATCTCCTTATTGAAATTGTGTAGTTGCACCGACTAACAAATTGAGAGTTTTTAGATGGTTTTACATTTTAATTTGTTATAGCTGCTTGTTTGGTTGATGAGAGAGTGGGTTAGACTGATAGGCGATAGCATTCTTCATTTATTTTTCCTGTGTTATCTGATGTATCAAAGTGAATTTATTGGTAGCTTCGTTTTATTGTTTTATAATTTAATTTGAAAATTTCTTCTTTTTTGCGTGTGTGTGTGCAGGGACTGATTAGTTCCAGCGACAGGGATAGTATTCTCCAAGGATTGGATCAGATAGAGAGACAAATTGAATCAGGTGAGTTTGTATGGAGGACTGACAGAGAAGATGTGCACATGAATATTGAAGCAGCCCTTACTGATTTAGTTGGAGAACCTGCAAAGAAACTCCATACAGCTAGGAGTCGAAACGATCAAGTTTCAACTGATTTTCGCCTATGGTGTCGTGATGCTGTTGATACAATTATTTCACATATTAAGCGTCTTCAGGTTGTTAAATTTGCTTGCTTTCAAATATGCATCCATGAGAAGTATTTAACAACCTATATCTCAGATGTGTAATTTTTTTCTAATGGAAGTTTTATGTTGTGTTCAACAGATTGCACTGGTCAGCCTAGCTAAAAAGAATGATGGACTCATTGTTCCCGGTTATACGCATTTGCAGAGGGCACAACCTGTTCTGCTTCAACATCAGCTCTTGGCATATGTTGAACAGGTCTGAACTTACTTTTACTGTGTACCATCTTTACTCATTGATGAAATTATTTTTGGATATGTTCAGTTCTTACTGTTTTTGTAGGCTTGAACAGTTCTAACTGATGCATTCATTGACAATTTTTGCAAATGGTTAATCATTTTTTATAAGCGGTTGATCATATATGCTCAATCTTGACAGAAGCTCTGCTTGTTATCCGTCTTCTAGAATAGGTAACATGTTAAGTACTTCAGAATTCCCGTTAACTCCTGGGTAATTTAAAGTAATGGTATGGAGCAGCCCACCCCTCCCCTTAAAAAAGAAGAAAAACAGAACGAAGCCTCCCACCAATTCTCATATGGTGAGTGTGTCAGTGAGACGGAGGGAGTATTTAATTTCTGTTGAGAAGAGCAGATTTGATTATCTGCATGAGTTTGGCCGTTCCATAGTCACTTAAGCTCTCATACATTTGCCCCACTTTCACTAAGAATAATACTAGGGGCACAAAAAAGTCACAAAATCTTGCTCACAAAATCCTAGGTGTAATGATTTTATTGGTGTTTTAAATAGAGTGTGGCGGGTCCATTATCGATGCAACCAATAAAATATCGCCACCTCATTGTGTGAGCAAGATTTTGTGACCTTATTTTGTGCCCCTAGCATTGCTCTTTCACTAATCCTTTACTGGAAAACCTGATATATATTCATCTTATGTAGCTAAAGCATACTCCCTCTGTCCCAGCTCACTTGACACTTATTTCCATTTTGGTCTGTCCCAGTTCACTTGACACTTCCCAAAATAGCCTATTTTTTATAATTTTATATTCACTCTACCCCACCACTCATTCTTTATCTTCATTTTCCACCACTCATTTATTCAACCAACACTACTATTTACCCCACTCATTCTCTCTCTTCATTTTCTACCACACATTTTCTTTATTTTATTATTTTTCCTTAGTTATTGTGCCCACCTCTTGGGTGTCAAGTGAGGTGGGACGGAGGGAGTACATAATTACATACATGCTTATTCATCAACCAAAATCATTTCAAAGTCTGATCAAAACTTTTTCTTGTAGCTTGAACGTGATGCTGGTCGTTTACAAGATTGCAAAGTGAGGCTGAATTTCTGCCCTTTAGGTGCATGTGCATTAGCTGGCACTGGCCTTCCTATAGACAGGTTTATGACCTCTAATGCTCTGGGATTCACTGCTCCGATGAGGAACAGGTATGCACCGAGTTTAACTTCGGTTGGTCTAAAACATTCAACTGTAAGCTAGCTGGTTATAAAATCAGTTGAATATTTTCCGTGCTTAATAAAGAGCCCGTATGAACAATGGATGCAACACAAGTTGCTTTGCCAATAGTCACCCTTCCAGTTTCTTCTCATCCAGACATCCAGTACTGAATTTATAGGAACAACAGAGTCAACAGCGGCACGTATCTTTGATAACTCCAATTTACGTTTAGTGCATAATTCTAGCCTAAAATGGAAAAAGAAAAGTACTCCAATTCTTTTCTTTTCCACGCTAAGGAATTTATTTGGTTGTGGATAGTACTAGGCAATTGCAAATACTACAAGTAAAGGAACTTTTTTATTGAATGAACTTCAGCAGTGATTCGCACAAATTATTATTTACCTTGTCTTTTCTAAAATGTTTGTAGCTGAATAACAATTGACGTGGCCACTTGAAACAGCATTGATGCAGTTTCAGACCGGGACTTTGTTATGGAGTTCCTTTCAGCCAATTCCATTATAGCCATGCATCTTTCTCGGTTGGGTGAAGAGTGGGTATTGTGGGCATCAGAGGAGTTTGGCTTTCTCACCCCGAGTGACTCAGTTTCAACTGGAAGCAGTATAATGCCTCAGAAGAAAAACCCAGATCCTATGGAACTTGTTCGTGGAAAGGCTGCCAGAGTCCTAGGAGACCTGGTCACTATTAATGTTTTATGCAAGGGACTTCCACTCGCCTACAACCGTGATCTCCAGGTAAAGTTTTTCATAGTAAATACTACTCCCTTCCGTCCCAACATGAATTTCCAAAAAAAAAAAAAAAAAAAAAAAAAAAAAAAAACATTTTTTTTTCTTGACCAACACAAATTTGAAAGTTTTTTGGACATTCATTTTGGGACGGAGATAATTAATTTGTCATATGCTTAAGCATGGGCCTGTTTATTTTCCATGTATATAGATTCTTAAAAGCATGTCTTATTGGTTGTCTGACTTAATTTTCTTTTTATCTACAGGAAGATAAGGAACCTGTATTCGACAGTGTCAAAACAATCATAGGAATGCTAGAAGTTTCAACAGAGTTTGCACAAAACATTACCTATAATCGCGAGAGAATAGAGAAGGCTTTACCAGCTGGCCATCTTGATGCCACAACACTTGCAGATTATCTTGTGAACAAGGCAAGTCATGTCCCTCTGTAATCTACATTTTTTGAACAGTTTCTTTATTCCTGCAAAACTTTTGGACTGAAAATTTCTAGTATTCAAAAGACCAACCTGTTACCAGCACTCATTTCTCCAATGAGCAATGCTCTGGGGGCACAAAAGGTCACAAAAATTTGGACACAGAGTGAGTTGGTAGTGTTCAATTGGATACTTAATTAATGCATAGTGGGGCCTACAATCACAATATCCAATCAAACACCACCAAAATAGTTTGTGTCATCAATATTGTAAACTTCTTTTGCGACTTTAGTATTATTCTTCTCCAATACTCACTATAGGGGTGGGGTGTATCTACTAAGGAGGGGGGGTCACTTGACCCTCGTTTTCAACCCTCGTTTTCAATTCTTTCAGATCAGCCCTTTAATTTTGGAAAAAACTATATACTCCCTCCGTCCCACCTCACTTGAGACTTATTTCCATTTTGGTCTGTCTCACTTCACTTGAGACTCCCCAAAATGGTAATCTTTTTATAATTTTATATTCAATCTACCACACCCACTCATTCTCTCTCTTCATTTTCCACCACACAATTCATTCAACCAAACTACTATTAACCCCACTCATTCTCTCCCTTTATTTTCTAACACACATTTTCCTTATTTTATTTTCTTATTTATTGTGCCCACCTCTTAGGTCTCAAGTGAGGTGGGACGGAGGGAGTATACCACATCCTTCTTAAATATTAGAGTTGACAACCAACCCCCCTTTATAAATTTTGTAATGTGACGCCCCGTAAAAGTTGACACCCCTCACCGAAATTTCTACACCTTGCCACTGCCTTTATGCGCTCTCCTTTTTCCATTCTTTTTTTTTCCCCCTAGATAACTTACCCCTTGTATTGTACCTATTCTACAGGGAATGCCTTTCAGAACTTCTCATGACATAGTTGGAAGGGCGGTTGCATTGTGTGTCTACAGAAACTGCCAGCTTCAGGACTTGAGTCTTGACGAGTTAAAAAGTATTAATCCAATATTTGATAACGATGTTTATGAATATCTTGGAGTCGAAAATGCAATCAAGAAATTCAGCTCATACGGCTCCACTGGCTCAGAATGTGTTGCTGTTCAACTGGATTTCTGGGTTACTAAGCTTGATATTAAAGCTTAACCAATAATGGTGACCAGACTGTAAATTTTGTTAGACCTTGATTTCAAAATTCACAATTTTGTTGCAAACTTAATAAATGTTCTGTTTGATTCTTATTTCTATTTATATCACCGTGTATGAATTCTTTTGAGCTATAAGTTGCTTATACTAATGACCTACCAAAATCCAAGACAGAACAGCAAAATCCTCCCTCCGTTTCCGTCTTATAAGAACTTGCACTATTTTTCTCTAACACGGGATTTTCCGTCTTATAAGAACTTGCACTATTTTTCTCCAACACGGGATTAAGGAGAGAGTATATATAGTTAAAGAGTATTTTGAGCAAGAAAGGGGTTGCGAGTATGATAATTTGAGAGTATATGACCTACAATTTAAGTGTGCTGACGAGTGGCGTAGGGTAAACAAAAAACGAATTAAAGTTGGACATTTTAGAAAAGTGAGACTTTTCAATTGGATGTTTAAAATTGTAAATTGGTGCAAGTTGTTATGACACGGAGTAGACGGAGGGAGTAATCAGTAGAATGAATAAAATATATCACTGGAAGTAGAATGGAACTTCATTCAAAATAATCGTTACAGTAAACTGAGTTGCACTAACATTAGTAATGAGACAACAGTGCATAAGAACACAAGATCAGTGGGTCAATGATCACTTGTACCAAATCCAATTCTTGTTTCCTTCTCCTTTCGGGTTTTTTCAAGTACAATTATCATGTCAGATCCGTAAGAACAAAGACTGACGAGATCAAAAACTGATGCAAACCATGCACTTATACGTCTCGGTTCTCTTTCTCATCTCTAACCCTTGTCTGCCGGTGCGGACTTCTTGGTGCTGGTGTCTCAGCTTCGGTCTTAATAAAGAACTCATTTGTCGTCTGCTCAGAGTTTCTCTCTCTCAAAGGAGGATTGTTACTTGACAATGCAGATCTCATAGCTCTAGGTAACTTCAAAGGGATATTGGAGTCATTTGCACTACTTACCTCTTGTTTCTTTGGTGCTTCTGCTGCTTCTTCGGGCTGGGAGGAAGTCGGTGGGGCCTCGGGCACAATTTGGATTATTGGTTTTTTCCATTTTCTCCTCTGAGCATTATTTGGCTTTGGAGCATCTGATTTGGCCTGAAAGACAAAGATATACTGTTAATACTCCTTCCATCTGGGACAAATAGTCTCATTTAACTTTTGATTGTCAACAGGTTTGAAGTTTGACCAAACATTAACTTCAATCTAATCATCCCAATAAAATTGTAAAAATTGCTACTGATAAATCACTTAATGATTTATCAATTACAATTCCACTAGGATGATTAGGTTGACATTAATGTTTGGCTGAAGCTCAACTGTGTTGACACTCTAAAGTCAAATGGGACTATCTTTAAGAGATGGAGGGTGTATGAGAATAAAGCTAGTGGTCTGCAGAATGTAGCCACTTAACGCAGAAAATGAGGATCAGAGGAAACAGAAATAGAAAGACGTGGACGAGTAACAAAAAAAGAGATAAAAAGACAGGTATAGAGGGAAAGGTGAGAGTGAAAACATACCACTGTATTCCCAATGTCAGATAATGGCCTTCTTTTTGGCATGCCATCATCTTTGGTCCCATCAGGCTTCTCCGAAAGTGCTGACTGAAGAAGCATTGCACCCTGCGAAGCAAGGACATGGCTTCTTTCTGTTTCATCCGTGCTTAATGAATCAGCAATGCCTTTATCCAATTGGGGTTGTGGCACTAAGTCCTCCTTAATCATAGGTTCTTCTCTGTTGCTGCACTTATTTGGATGACAGCTACAAGTCGTGCTGCAAGTGCCTCTAGCTGCTCGACACTCGCATTTCAGTGTCTTGCACGATGATGATTTAGAACACGAGCAGCAAAGTTCAGATGAAGATTTTCTATTACTTTCCTCACTTGAAGATTCTGCCATTTTTGGAGTTTCTGAATCAGTTTGGCTTAATGAAGGAGAGGGTTTAGCTGAATGTTCGTCCGTCTTGGAGTTCCTTCTCTTAACTTGTTGATTCTTTTTCCTGGCGGTCTCTTCTTGCCACTCACTGTCATCATCCATGTCTTCTTGCCACTCAGTATCGTCACCATATTCATCAACATCGGAGTGTTCTGACTCTGACGTATCCATATCTTCTAATAACACAGCACTATTCCCAAAGCCATTGTATGCTAAGGAATTCCGGAGGCCCTAAAATAAAAAAGATAAAAGTCAATTCTTAATTTCTCAGATAACATCTTTTAGGAAATATTGAAACGGTAAGCAGTAGAATTACTGAAAAGATTCATTAAACATACCTTGGGTCGTAGGTCATACACGCGTCCTAGACCATTGTCTAAGTAAGTAGCCTCTTGGTTTTCCTTTTTCTTCCTCAAAAGTTTCTGTCATCAAGTTAGAATAATGTTTCAAGATGATGATAAAACCAATGTTCTAAAAGACCCCCGTCTAGGCCGCCCATAGTTATTAAAGGCCCAAGGCGCACTAAGGCGCAAAAGGTGTGCCCGGAGCCTAAGCGCAAGGCGCTAGGCGGGCGCGCGCCTCAGCGACAAATCTCACAAAAATGCCTTAAAATACTATAAATATAATATAATATACATACAACACCAAGATAAACAATAAATCAAATGCAAGTAGTAAATTAAACATACGTTATAAGTCATAAAAGAAACAAGCATGAATAGATGTTCAAACAAGCATAAAGAGAAGTTCAAACAGAAGGACTCTAAGTCTAACTCCTATAAAATGATAAGCAGTTGTTGCTCATCCTAAGATCCCTTCATCCTTCCCAATCCTCACCTTCATACACACCATCTTCTTCCACATATGCCTTGTCTGTTGCTTTTCAAATTCGTCCCCGTCTTCTGAATCTTCATCTTCCACAACACGCCGGAGTTCTTCCCAGGCCGCCGAGGTTGTCGGTGTTAGTTTGAAGGAGTTCCTAGTGATCGCTACTCTTATAAAGAGTTATGGTGCTTGTATGTGAGAAAGTCGTGGGAGAGGAAGAGCATCAGTCGCGTATTAGGTTTAATTACGATGTAATTGCCGCTCAATTGCTGAGCCCGAAGCCTAGGCGCGCCCCAGGCTCCAACGTTGCGCCTCTCTGCGCCCTGGGCCTAGGCGCGCACCTAGGCGCGCTTTTAATAACTATGAGGCCGCCTAGGCCTCGCTTAGGCGCTAGGCGTTCATGAAACGCCTAGGTCCCGTCTAGGATATTATAGTTATTTCTGAATTCTCGGCCCCGCCTAGGCTCTAGGCGTTTCTGCGGCGCCTAGGACCGCCTAGCGTTTTTTAGAACCTTGGATAAAACAGAAGTGACATCAATATAAGGAGTGACATTATTACCCTTTCTTGATTACTCTAATCTATACTTTTAGAATATCTGCAAATTCTTCAACTGTGCGAGGATCACTAGTTTTACTAAAACTGTGAGCTTTACGCTCTTGATAATTTACCATTTTATACTTTGATGACCAGAGATTAAGTTTCTAAAAATATCAACTATGCAAGACGTGTAAGTGGATCGACTCATCAAGTTCCCATAGACGGGTAATCAAGGTAAAGATAAGAAATTAGATAGTCAATGTTTCTCTTAGCGTATTTTCATCAAGGTAAAGAGATCTGAGGATGTGCGAAGACCAGATCAATTTTATAAGGACACTAACAATCATACTTTATCAAGACAGGAGTAAATTTGAGAGAAACTTTAAGCTCCTAGAAACATACCATTCTACACCTTGATGTGTTGTAACTAGATCATGTTTCCTAGGATGTTACTAATCATATTTCCTTATATGGGTATCCATTTAAGGTTTAGAGAGGTAAATGTTAAGGTTTCTATTGGCCTCTTCAATCAATGATAATGATTTGAGAGAAGGAACCAAATCATCACCAGAGACAGATTTGCAGTTTCAGGTCTTTCATTTTTTTATCGTGAGTAAATCTGATAATGACATAAATGGCACCCTTATTTCAAAGGAACAAAGGACAGCATGATTCACAAAACTCACCTTCAGCTTCTCCTGACGAATAAGTTCTGCCTTCTGCATTTCCAGATGTCGAACCAAATTGACTATTTTCTCCTTGAGGCCTCTTATCACAGTATCTTTCTCTCTACAATCAGCTTCTCTATCCCAGAGGTGGCACCTTTGAGAAAGGAATGAAAAAGTAAATAATTGTAGTCTTTGAAACTTTCTTTTGTCAGAAAAATTCAACTGCTGAAGATATCAATACCTGGAGGATGATGCCAAGTTAAACAGATAATTCATTATATTTTTTGCTTCAGCAAGACTACGAACTTGGTTCCAACGTCCTCTACCACTAAAGGCTCGCTCACGCTCTTCTGCTTCTGACAACTGTGCTGCCATTGAGATGAGGGTGCTAGAGGAAGTAGCAAGCATGTTTTCAAGTGCAAATATCCTCGAATTTCTTGCACCGGGTGACATTGTTTGAGTACAATCACTGAAATGCACACATAAACCGAAGAGGTAAATGACAAGAACGAAGAATATAGGTAGAAAGGGAAAAGGTTTGGGGGGGGGGGGGAGAAAGATGAGGGAGGAAAACTAAAGGACTGTCACTTAAGCAGCAATATTTCTGACCTTAAAGTTGTTTGCTTCATAAGTTGTGCTTCTTCCTTCAATTCTGCAACTTCTTTAGCCATTTTAGCCCTCCTGCCATTCGAATCAATCACTATAATGAGTAACCAGGATAAAAGCACCAACTGATTGTTCGCAACTCTTTTACACTATTAAGCAAAATCAGCATGCCTAAAGTTAGAAATCATGAAGGTTGCATAAAGACAAGAAAAACATAAATCAAAAGTAAAGAAAAATTCAAATTGTTAAATGTGCTCGGCGAGTATCAAAAAAGAACCAAATAAGAACAGAATTTTTGGAAGAACTTTAAAACGTTAGTTTCAACTACAATACCACCTTAAATCAATTTCAGCATTCTGTCAAAAACAAAACCAAACAGAATCAGAACTGAGAGCCACGTCTCTCTTTCAAGGTATTTGTTCTGATATCATATTTAGATGTCCCATTTATTAGAATGAAGTCTATAGCTTTCATAATTTTGCAACTCAAACATCACCTAGAAAAAATAATTATGCTGTAATAATCACTCTCAAGGCGCTGAAGATGTTGAGGTCTTTTAGTAAAGACATGTCAATGGGACGAAGGAATTTTTGTTTACGCTTGTTTGTGTGTTTGTGTGAACACGCCCTTCAACACATTCATGTTGCACATTGCTGGAAAAAAAAATGTTTTTTATAAATGAAAGTAACACTTACTCCTCCATTTGACGCTCATATTCACATCGTACTTCATGCACCCGCACAGTAACCTCAAGTTCATGCTCAATCGCCTGCATGAGTGCCTGTTAAAGAGCAGAAATTAACAAAGAAACAAGGATGTCATCATGGCTATGCAGAAATATCACTGAAAAGATGACTGGCAACTATCTCCAAGGGAACAACAAAACCATATCTTAAAACAAACTGAATGGGCTACATCAAGTCATCAACTAAACTTGTCTACAGTGAATCCTTTTATATGTACCTGAACTCCCGGTCCATGACCATTTCCTGCACATGTACAAGGACGAGTAATGAGATTGATGTCTAACAATAAAATAATTGACGAGAATATCATATAATTAAAATTCCTAACCTGGTGTTTCACGCGAAGATGTTTTACGTGATTCTAGCAACTCCTTTAATCGTTTTGTAGCCATAGAAGCTTCTTCCGTCTTTCTTTGCAAAACCTGACATAAAGAACACAGGATGTGAGAAGGGTAATTGATGGGTGCAGGAGATTGGAATTTCAAAAAATATTTTACCATTTTTTGTCTTTGGTTCAAAGCCAGTAGCTTATGCATCTCATACTCATTCCTTCTTCCTTCTTTCTTAAGCTGTATATAAGAGGACACACACGGAAATAAATGTACACAAATATCAATGTAGTAGTGACTAGTAACTAAAAGCAGAAAGAAGATGTTTTAGGAGAGAAGATGAATTAAATGGAAAATCATGAAATTAGGCGTGACAGTAACCTTATGCATATATGAATATATAATGACTGTTTACATGTTGTGTTTTAGCACTAGCATGACGGAACAGACTGATTGACGTGTACAGTCTTGCACCGTACCCAGAGTGGTTTCCACAGTGCAGGAAGGGTATAAAACATCTGAACATGTCATAAACATAGGTGCCAGGGAAAGAAGAGGAGATTGACAGTGGGACTATCAAGAGGGACTACAACATTAGAAAGAACCAGCAGTCTGGATCTAATGTCCACTCTCTACCTCATAATGTGTTTCGTAAGTATATCCAAATAAAAAAAAAATGTTCTTATACATAACTCAATAAGAACAAGTAGCAGATGACAAGATAAACTAAGTCACTTAGAAAAGTTTCCAGCCGTACAAGCATAACAAATTTCTAAATTCAGAACAAAAAAAGTGAAGCTGATATAATTTGGAAAAGTCTGTTTTTATCCATCGCACTTTGGGGCTTATTTCACTTTTACCATCAAACTTTATATTTTTTATTTTGACCATCGTACTACATAAAATGGTGTCATTTTATAACAAATTTGGCTATGAATGACAACATTGTTTGGGGTACGATGGTAAAAATGAAGAGAAAAAAATGGGTATAAAATAACAAACTTCTTGGGTATAAAACGATATCATTGTTTGTGGTACGATGGTAAAAATGAAAAAAAAAATGATGGTAAAAGTGAAACACGCTCCAAAGTACGATGAATGACAACGGAGTTTTCCCTATAATGCATCATGAACCAACTGAAATCACAATCAGCATTTATCATTATACAGGTACAAGCAATACACCGACTTGAGCAGGCAAAAGTGCATATACCTTCTTCAAGAGAGAAATAAAATGATAAAAATGTACCTGAAGAACTTCCTTTTCCCGCGAAGCCTTCCATAATCTGAATTGCTCAGATTCCTGCTTTATTTTGTGCTGCAATTGAACCTGAACCATGCATAATTGAATAAAAAGTAAGATTCGGGGAGGGGGATCATTGTAGAAAGGTTTGTACTGAGTAGACAAGAAACCTTTTGCGTCTTTATTCTCTGAATCTCATCCTGTAGCCTTTTTGCTGCATCATCACTTTTCTGCTTTTGTCTCAGGAGTTGAGCTTGAGCATCTTGTTTCTTCTTCAACTCGGCAACCTGAAGAGGGAATAAAATTGTATGTGGTTTTCATAAATTCGATTGGCATGTAGAGTTAATTCATAATCCAGGTCAATTCAATATACATCGACATGGAAGTAGAATAATGTTGAAGGCAGATATTATCAGACAGGCAAGACAAAGCAGACTTGCCTGTGCATCCAAGAGATTCAACTTCTGAAGATAATCTTCCTTCAACTTCTGGGTGCTGCCATCAGAACTGGAGGAAATATTTGCAATTTTGTTTCTCAGTTGCTCGATCTCTTTCTGGAAATAGAGAGAGAAATCAGAGAGGAACATAATATATTATGCTCATAGGTATAACCGGTATCAAGAGCTGAAAAGCTAACCTGCAATGTTCTTTTTTCTTGTTCCAAGTCCTGAACTTTCTTCTCATAATGTTGTTTAAGAACAGAGGTATCCGCACCCGCAAACCGCTTCATTTCAGCCTTCACAACACATAAGAGACAAAGGATATTCACATCAACATTTGTAACTCTTCTAAACTGCTTCCTTTCAGCACTAAGTATATTCAGTATAATCCAGAAATGTTGATATCAGTGGAACACGTCACCAACTATCATCCAGATAATTAGTTCAGTCATCCAGCACCACTGCATTACACCAAAAGGACTTTGTACCCTTTTAGAGCTGAATAACCATTTCTAAGAATAAAAACTAGATCTAGTTGGAAATAAGTAGAGCAAACATTTACCTCCTTCTGTTCAAGCTTTTTGTCCAATTCCTTCAGTTCCATATCCAGTTTTTCTTGAAGAGAA
The DNA here is from genome assembly GCA_026119855.1 of Campanula takesimana. NCBI lineage: Eukaryota > Viridiplantae > Streptophyta > Magnoliopsida > Asterales > Campanulaceae > Campanula > Campanula takesimana. The sequence continues at coordinate 170,878 of JAOWBW010000618.1, read as the reverse complement.
GAATGCTCCAGCTCTTTCTCAACATCTTCGGCTTCACCTAGAAAAGATCAAAATAGTATAAGTTGTCTTCCTTCTTAAGGTTGACCGCCTCCAATCCCTTACAATGTTACTTGTTATCATTGCACAGCAATTAAAGAAATAATCGTTTTACAAATCTGATATAATGAAAGAGGGATTCATTTGGAATAGAAGCATAATGAAATAAAATATATACAGGGTTCTGAATGTAAGTAATTTATTAATAAATGTTATATTAATTATAGGTCTCAACAGTGATGCAAGTCTGGAATGATTCTAAACAAAGAGACCATAAACAAAAGCAATAGACAGGCTAAAAAAATAAAATTTTTGGTTCAAACTGAGTGCAGAGTAAGATGTACTGTAATATGCATAAATATAATGATGAGAAAGAGAATGCCTACATATCAAGGCATGATGGCATGATTTATCAACATTTGCTTCAGGCGGTTTTAGTTTCTTACCACCCACTTCTGCCACTTGGCTATCAGATTCCGGGAATAAAGAGTTTTTCGGCCGAAGCTCATCGTCTTCTAAGTCAAGGTAATGGACAAATTCGCTACGCTTTGAGCTATTCACCTTTTGCAAGCGTAGCAATTCCCCTTCTAATTTTTGAATTTTTGACACGTAAGTTTTCACTAAAGTACAATCCTGGAAAAAGATTTTAAAATTGGGTCAGCAAATTTACTCGAAATTTGATTTAATGGATAAAAGAAGAGACACTGAAACCAACTCACACAAATGACAAACCTGATTTGAATTAGAATCAATCTCGTCCCATGATTTACCATTGCGAGCTGATTCAATTTTCATTACCAGTTGATCTTTCTCAACCTAAAGTATTAAAAAAAAAAATGTAAGAAACTCCATGACATATGAAAACCAGACATAAGCAACATAATGGCAGTAGATTATTATGCAGTCGATAACTGCCTTAAACAAGACCTACTTGGGCACTGATTGATTGCTGTTTCAGGTGTTCACAATTGATTCTTTGTGAATGGAGTTCTCTCTGTAGCTCAGCATTGCTTGCCTCGAGCAAGGAGATCTTATGTTTGAGAATCTGGAAACAAAGAAAAAATCAGCCTCGACATAAAAGCATAATGTAGGCACATCATCTGGCAATATCACACGGACCTGAACTTCCTCGAACGGTGCACTAGAGTCTCCTCGAACATAGAGGAGCTCAGCCTGCAACTGTTCAATCTGATTTTTCATTCTTTGCACCTGAGCTGTAGTTGGATCACGGTTGATCTGCAAACAGAATTGGATATAAAACAGGAGAAGTTAAAAATCAATAGATGTCTTATTAAATTCTAAGGAAGTAAAATAAAGATGATAGAGGTTCTTCCAAAAAATGATGTTCAGTTCACTAGATGAAACTGTAAACAAGAGCCCCATGGCACACATCGGAAGGACCCGTAAAGAAAGAAACTTACAATTGCTTTGTTCTGAATGTTACGGGTTCGATTTGCATACTTCAGAGTGTTCAGGGTCTCTTCGGCATTTGTATCCGCAGGACTTACACAAGCTATGAATAACAAAAAAAAAAAAGATAATAGATTTATTAGGAAGGTAAATATGAGCTGCCTAAGGTAAACTTGAAATTGTTCAACTCTATTACCATACTAAGCAGCTCACCTATCATCACAGTTTTGCTGTTTCCCCCAAGAGAATCCTAACCAAAAAAAAAAAAAAAGTTACTTATCGCACATATTTTTCTGTCGGCAAAGCAAAGATGCAGCATTTGAACACACACAAAATTGCGTACAACACAAAGTATGCCTCTTAGATAAATCAAATACTTCGAAAATAGAACTCCAAAGGAACAAATGCAAAAGAAAGTTTCTGAACCAATTCAAAATATTCCACAAAGTTTCTGAACCAATTCAAAATATTCCACCTTCTTCCTTATGGTTACGAAGCCAAAGGGGGGAAGAAAAGGACAATAACATGGAATTGCATCAAACTATATTCACTGCGTCCAAATCTAAATGTAAGCCAATAAGTTGTTGATAGCACATTGCTTGTTTATTTTTCTCAAAATTTGCATTCTGGGAGGAAAATGTTGGTCCCTACCTGTAAGAGACGAGTTAACTTGCTATCTCTGTATGGAACATGCCCACCTTCTTTCCGCTTCTTCTCATCACCCAAGGCACTTATCACATTACCAAGAGCAAGCAACCCCTTATTGATATGAATGCCTACATATTGAAAAAGGAAATGGACAAGCTTAAATCAGCATAGGAAGCAATCAAAACAACAACATTGACAACATATACACAGAAAAAGTAATGGAGTAGCATATGAAAGACATGAAACTAGAATAAAAATCTTTAGTTACAGTAATCTAATCATATACACTCAGATTACCTTCCCGGAAACGCATCCCATCTGCTCCTGTTCGTTTTGCTCGTTCAGATCCAGCAAGGTCCACTAAATGTAATTTTGCAGATAAAATGTCATCGCCGCCATCATCATGAGCTGTGACACAAGAATTTCTCTTTTGCTCCATGGATATTGTAAAGATGGCATGTGAACGACTGAAATACAATGTAAACAAAGATGGAACAATCAAACAATATGGTGCAACGTGTAAAGCAGCATATAGCAAGATAAAACTAGCGACGAAACAAAATCAACACCAAAGTAGTTCCCAAATTGTAGTTTGATCCCCAAGTAAAACATCACATAGACCAACACCAAAGTACTTCCCAAATTATAGTTTGATCCCCAAGTAAAACATCACATAGACATTAAAGAGTGGATTTCAACTAAAAGCTTTAGTAAGTAATGTCGTCATGACAAGCATAAAATGCCATCAGATTTATGAAGAGAAAGAACAATTTAAAATGGGATATTGAAAAATACTCATGGTGAGATTGGACTTTACATGCTGAAGCTACACTTTCCAACTGTTATGTTGACCTTTTCTTTTCATTAGCCATCAGCAACTAATCCCAACTCCCAAGCCATGTAAATTTTTCAGAAGTGACAGACTAAGCCATATTTGCACACATGAAAATAGAACCCCAAAATCGAAGGAAAGAAATAGTGTCAGGTACCACCATAAAAATTCACCTAAGGACAATAATTGTGATTAAATCGGAGAGGTACTTACATCTAGACAGTTAATGAACGATTAGAAAGATTATTATTCAAATAATAATAATAATAACCATAACAACAACAACATAAAATCCATCAGTTTTCAGTAACTTGCAAGGAGAGAAATCTTAAAGAGTGTTGAATTAGAGATTCTGAAATTGAGTGTGTCATTAGAGCGTAAATCAGCACATATGCCTTGACATTTAATATGGGGATTTATGTCTTTCTTACAATAATCACTTCCAATGAACATAATTGTTAAGTGAACAAGAGTTCAAGTGTTATAGAGACGTATAATTCCTGTGGAGAAGGGATGCAAGAACTGGTGACAGTGATGTTTGAACATCAAAAGCAACTGCAAGTATCACCATCCAAGTAACAACATGTATTTTTTTATACAAGAAGTTAAAAAAATTGTATTACTACTACGAATATATTGATGTAATCATGTTACTCACCAAATTTTGGTAATTCCGAAAATTAACAAGATTATCTACAAAAAGAAGGTTTTACATACCATGATTGAAATTGGAGATTTGTATCAATCTAAATAGGACACAAGTAGATTACCTGATAAACAGCTTTGCACATAGAAACACTCGTAACAGTAAAAAAAGAAAAAAAAAAGTTCCAACCTTGATTGACTATTCATATTTGTGCTCCCAGTGGCACGAGATAAGGAACCACGCAGCAGAAATGAAGCCATTTCATCTTTGGTTCTGACTTCTGCTTCTGTTACACCAGCAAGTGAAATCCCCCCATTTGCAGTTTCTCTGATCTGAATTGGAGCTCTAGAAGGTGCAGCGGTCTTTGTAGACATCCCATCAGCTTTTGTGAAGGCTGTTGAGTTTGCTTCCAGCAGGTCAAATACTTCCTCCTTAAAGATCTGCAATAACATAGTTATTTTGTAGTACATAAATTGTAAGTTATTCTACCAATACAAACATAAATCTTGGGAATATGGCATAACAATGATGAATGTCGACAAATCCTTCTTGGTATCTTACCTCTATAAAGGAAACTCTGATTAGAAACTCCGTGGAGTATTTCATCGCTTCAACTCTAGAGAATATAGTTTCCATCACTTTAGGAATGACTCCATGTTGTTCTTCTTCTCCATTATAGTTTGTTCCCATGGTGTATGTCTTTCCCGACCCAGTCTTTTACAACAAACATACCAAAACTTTAGAAGATTAAAAACTAAAAAGTTAAAAACTTATTGTAATGTGTGACAGGGAAAAAGTGATAACACAAGTTAGCAAATCATCCAAGAATGTGAGTTATTTAACAAATTTAAAAAAAATAAAAGAAGGAATAACATACCTGTCCATATGCTAGAACAGTGGCATTATAGCCATGGAAAAGTGCTTCAACAAGAGGAGCAACACACTCATCAAAAATCCGGGAAGATGGATATCCCCCACTTCCAAACACATAATCAAAAGTGAAAGCATGTGAACCAATTTGCACCTATTTAACCATCAACAACAAAAATCAGCAGAAATTTCATAATAGTAACAGTAACTCTCGATTTCAATAAATTTAACAGAAACTAAACAACAGCATTAATCAAGATACCTGAGGTTCACCAGGGGTGACACTTATACAATCCGTGCAGCCAACTAGGAGCTCATGAGTTACCAAAGGTCTGATATTAACAGCAACCCGAACCGATTGAGAAACATTCTTCGACTCGGAACAATCCATTTCCACTCAACCTAGAGCCAGATTTCAACTCACTACAAGATTAACCCTAAATCAGTTCAAAAATTAAGAACAAAACATGAAATTAGGGTTCATGCAATTCCAGTTCGCTGACTTCATAAACATACAAGGGTGTATTCCGGTGAGTGTGCGAGGGTAATTTTGTAGATAGAGAAGGAAAAATTATAAATGAATACCTTTGAAATGAACTAAGCTGAGAGCAATCCGTTAGATGAGTTGTTGAACCAGACCCAATTTTGATTTGAATTCAGCTGCTTATCTGTGTGTGTATGTGCGTGCTTCTCTGTGTGTTTTGCTGTGTGCTTCTTTGACTGTGTGTGCGAGACTGCGAGTTTGTGTGTGAGAGAGAGGGAGAGGGAGAGGGAGAGGGGAGGGGAGGGGGAGAGAGAAAGAGAGAGAGACTGTAATTTTTGAATCGGGAGAGAGAGAGAGAGAGAGAGAGAGAAACGTTTGAGAAATTGAATGAGTGGGGACGGCAACAAACGATCGAAATTGTGAATAGTTGCGCTTTAGATCCGAATTCAAATTTGAGCAAATGTGTCACGTGAGAGGGAAGTTAGAGAATGATCCAAAACTGACCCTTCCTATATTATTAGTGTCAAATAACCCCTTATAAAGATGAGTCCTTAATAAATGATTACAGACAGACTGCGTCTATAAACGAGCCAAGTTACTTTTTGACTCAATTTCACCTAGACTCCGGTCCGTTTGAAATAGGCACATCGACATTCTGAATTATCATATTTCGGTGAAGCTCCAGCTTTAATCATTCATGTTACTGTATGTTTTAATAATTTTAACTATCGAACTCAAAATATGTATTCGCTACACCCAAACACCCTAACTCTGTCCAATACCATTAATAAAAGTTCACATAACATGCTTGCAAAATTTAATAAAATCTGACAAAGTTAAAGATTTTGTTTACTTTTGTTTAACCATCAAATAATTTTGTTTCAACGACTAACAAAACAACTCGTCACCGCCATCATTACTCAGGTCTCAATCCTTACCCATCAATCACATAGGATCTCTTTCTTTTCCCTCGTCTTCGTTCCCTATCGTAACCTCGCTAACAGAGAGCGTGAGGCACATATTTAGATTGGTGGCATAATTCACGGGTAGTGGCTTGATGACGGGTGGAGGATATGATGGGGTTGGGAGACATTCAAGGAGGATCTTCTGAATATTAACTTTTATTAACTTTAAGTAACTCTCGTGAACTTTTGTTTGGTTTTGTTTACTTTATTGATGATATTGAATGGAGTTGAGATTTTGGGTATAATGAATGTGTATTTTGAGTACAATAGTTAAAATTGTTAAAAATAAAAATTGATGATTAACGGAGTTTGAGCAAAGTATTATAGGTTGTGCCTCTAAAATATAAGACAAAACTAGGGTTGAGTTCAAGATCATTTTCTACACTAAGCCAAACATGCATATCATGAGCCTCGACGTTTAAATAGCTTAGCTCGAATCAAACTCACTCATAAATCTGACTCACCTTAATACATAATAATATAATATTGACGACTCAAAATATTTATTAGTTAAATCTACTAATTTGTAACCATCCAAAAGGATCTCAGATTAAAAAAATGAGCATATAAATCACTCATCAAGTCAAATGTATCACGATCTCATTTTCATCTATCTATCGCGGAAGACCTTAAATCATTCACATATAACTACAAGTACAGACATCCTTATGAGTGATGGTTTATCACATGTTATACTCATTTTAAGTCGAGCTTGAGCCAGGGCTTGAATTAGTAATCCAACCCCCAAGCCAAATATGAGCTTTAAAAGATATATGAGTCGCGTTCGAGCCTAGGTCACGTTTTTCTATTAGGCCCATGCCGAGCTATAAATCTTTAAAAACTTGGTTTTGATGAAGTTGAAGATCTGCGATCTAACTTGACACAATTCATTTATACCCTTATATATGACATATAATCGGGTCACGAGATAAATTTTTGCATGCACAAAGCCACATGCTCTCTTTGGTTTTGAGTATATGAGTAATACGATAGTTGCTATTACGATGACTTCAAATGTGGAACTGCTTTTACTAATCATGCTTTACAATGCTCCAGCTATTGGTCGCGATTTAGGTTACATGACATTGTTTTGCCATGATTATTTGAGATTAAACTTTTAATCATAACTAGTCATCCAAAAAGATCTTGTGATCTAAATCGTAATATACCGCAACCATAATAGGTTTGAATAATTCTAAGTTTCTATTGTTCTTAGAGACTAGTGTTACTCCCGTGCGATGCACGAGAGTTACTTATACTCAATTTTAATACATTTAGATGAGTTGAATAATAATAACACATTATAATTGTACAAATTCTCTGAACAAAATATTGATAGTGATAACATCAGTTTGGCCAAGAAATGTATCGTTAGATATCAATATGTTAAGGTTAGCTGCATCTCTAACGCAAGATAGGGCAACATATAGTTAACCATGACAAAACACCAATTTCATCAATAAAGATATTTCTAAAACTAAAAATGAATTTATTTTAATGTTTTTTTTAAGAAAATTAACATAACTAAAAATACGACTATCTAATCTATAAACGTGCAGTAATATTAGAATAAATAATCAATATCATAAAATGACAACACTTGCATCCAAAAATCCTAGAACAAATGATTTAAATATTCTACAACCTTAAAACTAAATAAACCCTAATTATATATATTAAAAAAAAGTATAAAAACGGATAAAAAGTTTAGAAGCATGTTTCTGAGGCCCTAAACAATGGTTTTTGGGGCTTTTAAACCCTGCCTCAAAGGGCTACGCCCTATGGATATTGTTTGTCTCGCTCCGACGTTTGATTCGATATGCGGTGCGTTCCGTGGTTGATCCGGAGTCAAAAGTTACGACCGTTTCCGCGCACGCTGTCAAATGACTCCGAAAACTTCAACGCCTTCCGTCCGCATCAATTAGTAATTTTTCACTATACATTGATCATAATTCATTTTTTTCACTATATAAAAAAATAAAAAGTATCATATAAGAGTTGGTTTTGGGAGAAACTAGTTTCTCCATAAGTTATAAAAGTCCACTTTTTAACCCTTAAACTTTGAACACTAAACCTTAAATTCTAAACCTTAAACCTTAACCCCCTATAAAAACATGACTTTTTATAATTTATGGAGAAACTAGCTTCCCCCCAAATTTTCTCATCATATAAAAATCAATCTACATGCAAAGTTAACTATTTGTGCCAAATTAAAGATAATGACATATTTGACCTTATTTACCCAACTTTCCTATTTTGGAGGTGCATAATGGCTTCATTCTAAAAATGGCAAGACTTTCTTCATTTTATATAGTTATAGATATGGATGACTATCAAGCTTGTACAATAAGCTAGAATGTTGGAAGATAATATTACCCTTCATTATTGCAAATTTTACAACTTTCTTGTTATTATATTACTATAGATAGATTACTATAAATATAGATGTGCCATTTTTTTTCAACATATATTGATCAAACTTCAATTTTTAACTTAATTAAAAAAAATAAAAATTATCATATGCAAAATAAATTTTTAACTTCATTAAAAAAAATAAAAATTATCATATAGAAAATAAATCTACATGCAAAGTTAACTACATCTACCAAATTAACGGTAGAGGCTTTTGTTCGTCTCGCTTCGACATTCGATTCGATATGCGGTGTGTTCCGTGGTTGATCCGGAGTCAAAAGTTACGACCGTTTCCGCGCACGCTCTCAAATGACTCTGAAAACTTCAACGCCTTCCGTCCGCATCAATTAGTAATTTTTCACTATACATTGATCATAATTCATTTTTTTCACTATATAAAAAAATAAAAAGTATCATATAAAAATCAATCTACATGCAAAGTTAACTATTTGTGCCAAAATAAAGATAATGATATATTTGACCTTATTTACCCAACTTTTCTATTTTGGAGGTGCATATGGGCCTCATTCTAAAAATGGCAAGACTTTATTCATTTTATATAGTTATAGATATTAATTTTATAATACCATATATGAATTAAACAAGACACTAAAAATAAGAGCTTAGAGAATACAAACTATACATTCATTATAATTTAGTTTGAAGAAATTTATTTTATAAATCTCTAAAATCATCCTAACAAAGTTCAATTTATAGAAAGTTATTAAAAGGCGTATTTAACGAGTGAGTTAACTACAACAACTTTATTTTTACAAAACACCATCGATTTGAGGTCTCACTTGTCAATTTTATCGAGTCAGAGCTTGAAACCGAGCTCAGAGCATCTCCATTCATGACTTTTTTCCATGGCATGAGATGATGGGGCACTCATGCCACCCTCATCCATGACAAATTACCATGGCAAGCATGACACGGCTCCAAACAATTTTGCCAGACGCCACAATGTCATCCTGACATTGTGGGCCTTTTAAAAAAAAAAAAAAAAATGTTGGGTCATATTCCCGTTGGTGATTTTTTGCAAAGTTAATAGGGACATGACAAGTGTCCCTTAAATTCAAAATGCAACGGTTATTTAAAAAAAAATGAATTTGCAACGGATATTTTTTTAGAAAACTCTATAAATAGAATTATGTTCTATAGAGTTTTACAGCTTATTCAATTTTCATATTTTGTTCAATATTTGCACTTTTTTTTATTTCAACTTTCTCCCACATTTTATAATTATGGATTCTAATTATCCTAATTATTTTGGAAATAGTCAATATCCCCAACAAACTCCAAATGCCAATAGAAACTCAAATGCTAAAATGCCTCTTGATCCAAATTTGTTAAACCATCCTCAACTATCCCAATTATTGAGATTTTATCCAACCAACCAAATTCCGAATCCTGTCAATGCTTAAAAAAAAATCAATCCCAAATTAACCCACATTTATTTTCTTCCCCAAATATGTACGCTTCTCAAAATGCTCAATTTTTTTCTCCAAACCTTGATCATCCATCATCTCAACAATATAATAGGTCTCCTAGAACACCCGTTGGCGATGTAGGTAGTTCAAGAATTTTATTTGAAGATCTTGAAGCTTATGATGAAAAGGGTGCCATTAATCCTTCTAATCAACCCGGTAAATCTAAAAGTAAGCAAGATAAGATCCCATGGAACATAACTGAAGATAAAGCTTTATGTTCAGCTTATCTTGAGGCGAGTGGAGATGTTGAGATAGGAACTGATCAAAAGAAGGGTGATCTTTGGGTGAATATAATGCTAAAGTTTGATGAAGCTCAAAGAGAAAACTCAAGCGTCGTAAACGCAAGAACTAAGGATTCAACATTTTCTCGTTGGAGAAGAATTGGCACTCAAGTGAATAAGTGAGTTAGGGTTTATGCCGAAGCACAACGAAAACGGAAGAGTGGTTGGAGCGAAGATAATGTTATAGGAGAAGCTCGAGAAATATGGGGAAAAAACTAACAATGGAAAAAAGTTCCAACTCGAGCATTGTTGGGATATTCTGAAACACTTTCCAAAGTGGCAAGTTAGTGGCAAGGTGGGATGACTGCTGAAGATCAACAAAGCACTCATAGTTCCAAGAGATCAAACTCGGATACACCAACAATTGAGGTTCGTCCTATGGGAGTGAAGAGGTCTAAACGAAAAGGTAAGCCAACTACTTCTTCTCAAGTTGATGTAGATCATGTAACAAACTGCATCAATAGTCTCAATACAAGTCGCGAGCTAGATGCTGAGAGGCTTCAACTAGATAAGCAAATGCTTGAATTTTTTAAACATAAGGAAGAAAAAGGCAAGCGGAAAAGAAACAGAAGAGAAGGTTCACACTGTACAATACCTTAATGGGAAAATCGAATTTGTCACCGAAAGAAATGGAGCTCTATGCCAGATTGCAAGAAGAATTCAAGAATATTTAGTTATGTTAGTTTTGTGTAATATTTGTTTACTTTTAACTATTATTGTAGTGTTATTTAGTTTCTAATGTTTTATGTAATATTTGTAATATGTGTTTATTTAATATTGTAATGTTTAAAAATATTATGAAAAAGTCAAGTTTGTTTACATTTATTGAGATATGCGATATCACTAATTTAAATGTTTAATAATTAAGACTTGTGTCATTGATAAGTCTATCTCAACCATAAAGACTGACATTGTTATGTCACTTTATCAATAAAAGACTTGTGTCATCGACAAGTCCATTTCAACAATAAAGACTGACATTGTTGTGTCACTTTATCAATAAATGACTTGTGTCATCGACGAGTCATTTCAAAGTTTTGTCAATTATCTTCTTCTTCTATTTAAGACTTGCTTTCTACAAGTTCCATACACCAAAATTCACCGTAGACTCCATTTCTTCTTAAACTTTCTCAAACCTCTCTAAAAGTATAAGAAAAATGTCTTCATCATCTAGCTCATCATCGTCAAGTTCAAATGATACATGTTTCAACCAACTGATTACTAGGAAGATGGAATGGAATCAATCTTTACGTGGAAGACGCCAAAATGAAGAAGCGGTCATACACTCGATCATTCCTCTAATATCATCAACAATTGAGAGACCTCCGTCCGAAGCTCGAATAAAATACTTGCGCAGAGAACGTGAGCAAGCACATGAAATATTGTATGGACAATATTTTGCTAAACATCCAACTTATTCAGATGAAACATTTCGTCGTAGATACCGAATGAGAATCCATGTCTTCTATCGTATCATGGAAGCATTGCGTGCCTCTGATGAGTATTTCCAACAGAAACCTGATGGAGTTGATAGGTTTGGTTTAACAATTGAGCAAAAATGTACTGCCGCTATGCGAATGCTTGCATATGGTACTGCATATGACTCGGTTGATGAACATCTAAATATTGCAGAATCTACAGCAAAAAAGTGCCTTCTCCATTTTGTTGAAGGTGTCATAATCCAATTTCGCAACCATTACATGTGAAGAACGAATGCTAATGATATGGCTGAGTTATTACAAGAAGAAGAGGAGCGTGGATTTCCAGGGATGATGGGAAGCATAGATTGTATGCACTGGACATGGAAAAATTGTCCACGCAGTTGGAGAGGACAATTTCAAGGTATAAATAAGACACCAACGTTAATCCTAAAAGCCGTAGCCTCGCGTGATCTGTGGATTTGGCATGCTTTCTTTGGAACACCAGGTTCGTGTAATGATATAAATGTCATTGATCGTTCTCCGGTGTTTACAGACATTATGGAAGGTCAGGCTCCACCGGTTAATTATATGGTAAATAATCATGCATACAATATGGGGTACTATCTTACTGATGGAATATATCCAAAATGGGCGGTATTTATTCATTCAATTAGTTCCCCGCAGACAGCAAAGCAAAATTTATTTGCTAAAAAACAAGAGTCAGCGAGAAAAGACGTGGAACGTGCTTTCGGAGTTTTACAAGCTTGAGTCGCAATAATTCGACAACCTGCTCTAGCATGGAGTAGGGATATACTTGGAAAAATTATGCTTGCTTGTATCATCATGCACAACATGATAGTCGAGGACGAACGCGCAACTTACAAGAATCATCGAGATGTAATAAGAGAATTTGAAGAAGATCATCCTCAAAATCAAGCGTCAAGTAGCAATCAAAATGAAACATTTACTTACTCTAATGTTCGAAGATATAATTTATCATCATATATGAGTAATAGAAGTCGAGTTCGGGATACAACTATCCATAAGTCATTGAAGGAAGATTTGATTGAGAATATATGGGAAAAATTCTATGAGGAAGCAAATGATTAAATGTTCTACTACTAATCATAGAATATTCCATGTAATTTTAAATACTTTCTATGCTTTACTATGTCTTTTAATGTATTTTTATTTTCATATGTAATTTTCATATATTAAAAATTTATTAGATATTAATTTCTTTAATAAATATGAAATTATAAAAAATAAATATATCATTAAAATATTTTAATATTAATAAATATTAATTAAAATGAAAATTAATCATTCTTGTACAATAATTAATAATGATGGAATAATATTTTTAATTATAATAGTTGTAATATAAATTAGTAGGAAAATGAAATTATAGTTAAATATATTAAAAAGTAGAAGAGAGAAACTGATGACTTTTGTCATGAATGGGGGTAAAATTCTTTAAAGTTGTGGTTTTGATAACTGATGATGTGGAGCTGAGTTGGAGGAAAGAGATATGCCATGACTCAACTTTTTAAAGTCATGGTTGCAAACAAAATATTTGAAATTTTAATGGTTAAAAACAAATTATTCTTTTTCCAAGTTGTCCCTTACCTTTTTCCCTTACCCTTTCTCCCGCCTCCCCCTTCACCTTCCCTAATATGGTCCCACCACCACCTACCCGATCACCATCAATATAATTTTTTTAACCACCATCTCTTAACCCCACCCAACACCACCGTCTACTAGGGGTGTTCAAGTTTTTTTTATAACCGGACCAGACCAGTGAAACCTGGCCGGACCAATTAAAACCAGTCTAGACCAATATATATGGTTTGGTTCTAAAATATCGTAGAGCCGATATATTGGTTCGGTTCTGGTTCTAAGTAATTTTATTTTTTGTTAGAATCGGACCGAACCAATTTTATATAGATATATATATAATTATACATATCATAATTAATAAACTTTTATACTGTAACAAAAAATAGTCAAATAGTGTCATTATTATTAGCAAACGCTAGAAACATGGCATAAGCTTTCTCCTTTCAAAATAATTAAGGCTTCATATACATATTTCTGACAAAACTTGTGTGAGACGGTCTCACACATGAAATGAGTCTTATTGAGAGTTGTGAGATACCCGCGGGAAAAAACGACGGGATACCAAACACGGCACTTTATGTTCAAGAAACGGAGTCGCCACGTTAATTTAATTTTAAACCCAAATTTAACGGAAAAGGTTAGAGAAAGTGATTTCGGAGGTCAGGTTACATCTTGGGAAAAACTTTTCATCGTTCATCCAATCCGCCTCGGAAAACCAAGTCTCCCTAGTTTGTTGACAAAATATGTGCAAGTGTGTGTGTGTGTATTTTAAAATGGGAGAAACTGACTTAACAGAAAACAGTTTAAGATTTAACGAAAAGGGATTTATTTGCAAAGCCTTTTAACAGAATGGGGAAAAACTGGAAAAAAAAAATCCCTGGACAAACCATCTGTACGGATGAGGATGGTTGTCCTGGGATTTTATAGATTTATCAGAGAGCAGTCCAGTTCAGGCAGAAACAGAGCATCCTGCTGAAACTGGACTGAATGTGATCTTTTCAGTTTATTTTGTAGTACCAAAATATGCATAACAACATCCCTATGCCTTTGACCATTAATTAGACACCAAAACACAAGGTTTTTGGGCATGATCAAGGCAATAATTGGGGAAATAACCACAAGGTTGATGAACATGGCTTTGAGCCAAAATAACCATTTGGATGGTTAAAGATTGAGACTTTAACCCCCCCTAATGGTGGATTCATCTAATAAAGAGTCATGAGGCATCAAAAATCAATATTTGGATGGATAAAGATTGGGTCTTTATCATCCAAATGGATATTATTAAAACTAAAATCAAAGTTTGGATGGTAAAGAATGGAACTTTACCACCCAAACTTGATCATGTCCAAAAAGTAAAGACAAGGAATTTAAATGACATGAATATAGATTGCCATTAAAGTAAATTACATAAATATAAATTGACATGAAAGTAAATGACATAAAGTAAATTGCATTTATCATAACAAGCCTTGATCATCTTTGGTTTTAACCCTTAATCATGCATAAGGCATGAGGGCACCATGAATCATTTCAAGACTTGGTTCCATTTAGTAATAATAGCTCAAGAAATGTAAAGACATTGCATAGATAAGAGTATAAGCAAGTAAATAAAGAAGTGAAGAGGAGATGGGGGAGAAGGAGGCCTCACCAATGTTTGATTCTAGCCTATCTTCCTCTCTTTCACTCAATTCTCACAAAGATGGTGTTTCTGCTCGTATTTCAGGAGAGTTTATGCTCTCAAACTAATATTTCTCCCTTCCCCTGAAATGATCAGAAGGGCTCAATTTATAGGGACCTAAGGCACCCAAACCAGCCGTACGGCTGGGCCCTTCTAGTACCCAAACCATCCGTACGGCTCAGCCTGGCGAGTTTCTGGATTTTTCTAAGTTTAATTCCAGAACAGTCCTAAGGTTCTTGGTTTATCTTAGTGAGGTCCTAGCCTATCAGCTTATCCCTGAATGGTGCTAAAAAATCCTCTAAGTTGGTTTAAGTTCAATTTGGGGTACTTACGAGAGTGTAAATGGTTTGCCCCCTATGGGCGAGGCGAGGCAGGCCCATTTCTTCTCTCATTAAGACCCGTCTCATATGTGAGACCGTCTCACACGAGACTTACTTACATGGTTTTGTTCTAGTACTAGTATTCCTAACTATGTCTCACACAAGACTTCCTTACATGGTTTTGTTCTAGTACTAAGTATT
Source organism: Campanula takesimana (assembly GCA_026119855.1). NCBI lineage: Eukaryota > Viridiplantae > Streptophyta > Magnoliopsida > Asterales > Campanulaceae > Campanula > Campanula takesimana. The sequence goes on along the minus strand of JAOWBW010000618.1, from coordinate 155,561 downwards.
CCTAACTACTCCCTCCATCTCAAAATAGATGTCGTTTTGAGAGTTAAATTTTGTCTCAAAATACTTGTCGTTTCACTATTTCAAAGCTTTTTTATTGCTTTATACTAATAATACCCTTAATAATGATAGTGAGCTATCTTTTACCTAACCATTTAATTACTAGGTAGTTGAATTACTTTAAGGGTATTTGGGACCTTTTCACGTGCATTAATGACATTTCTTAATATATGTGAAACACTCCAAAACGATATCTATTTTGAAACGGAGGGAGTATATACTTGGCTGCTTGTAGGCCGAGCTAAGTGAATGGCCAAGTTGAGGGTCTACACAACTGATCAAAATTGAGTTTCTAATTTTAGCTCAAATCAGATTCAAATTAGACAACCCTTTGATATTTTATCATATTTCCAGTTTCATTGTCAAAGACAGTATGAATACTTCTATCAGTTCTCATTTGCTATGGTGTGTCCAGGGAATATGTGAGATTTTGACAAATTAATAGTTGCACATGATCTCAGGGAATGTCTAAGATTTTGACAAAGATTAGTTATGTTTTAGATTAAAAAAATTTAATGTAAACCTAAGAATTTAATAGAACCAGACTGGAACCGGACCAATGTAACTGGTTAGAACCATAAAATTTGTCCGGTCTTAGTTCTATGAAATTTTGACAAAAAGGGGACCATGAACACCCCTACCGTTTGTTAGGACTGGAGTCCTAGAACCATGAAGAGGCGGAGGGAGAAAAAAGAGTCTAAATCGTAGGGGAGTTGGTGGAGATCAAGGAGTAGTAAAAAAATAGGGAAACCTCTGTCAATACAGGGGGTGCTCGGCCGAGCAGGGGTAATGCCTCGACCGAGCAAGGTTGAACAGAGGGGTATGTCGATTTTTGGGCTGGTGCTCGACCGAGCACCACATATGACTCACCCGAGCACATCGGGGGACAATATAGATTTTCTCGAGTTTCTTATTTTGATAAGATCTCTTCCATGTAAATATTTAGGGTTTCTCCTACACCTATTTAAACAAAGTTTCAACCAAAATATCGTGTGCTTGTTTATTACATATGGAAAGTGTTAGGATACACAAAAGAAAGCCACAAATAGTGTCAAGGAGGGGCCCAGATGACTAGGAGAGCCATAGGGGTGATCTTACAACCCGACCATAACCGTGTAATATGTGTTCTTGGGGGAGGTGAGATAATAATATATAAGTGAGAAAAATTATTCTTGGAGAGTAGCCATGTTTAGATCTCAGTGATTGCATGTGCAAAGTTGTAACGATCTTCATATATAATAGTGATATCCTGGCTTGGTGTCCCGGGCGTAGTTCATATGTTGAACGAACCGGGTTAACAAATCTATGGTGTTATTTCTTTAATAATATTATGTGTTGATTATTCTCCTATGTTATGACTGCTAATATAGGCTAGGTGGATGTGAAAATCCCCCCAAATCCCATACACCAACTACCACCACATTGCTAAAGTTTTGACTTCAGCCTCACTGTCTTTGAATTTGAACCACCCACCTCCACCCCTAGGTTTTAATCTATGTCATTTTTCATCGATGTTGACATCAAACGGTTACCATACTTAAAAATCGACAGACACATGATGTTCGAAAGTCACTAGAGAAACCAACATCTTCTCATTTGGGGGTACTATTGGACAGTTGACAAGTAAGTCAATCAATAATCATGGGTTTGTTAAAAGAGAAAAAATATGGTTCGGTGTCACTGCAAATCCCTCCATTTGCAGCCACCAATAGGGTTACGCCACGTCAGCAAAATAAAGGAAAAAAAAGAGTCATTATCTTAGGAAGTGTAGGATTCTTAACCCAGGTTAAATCTAATTAAGCAAGATTTATTTACCTTCCTTGTTTCACGCTGAGAAAGAGAAAAGAAAGGCTAATCGTTTTTTCTTCGATTCCGTCTTCTCCGACGACGGAGAAAAACTTACTCGCACAAGAGCAGCCTGCCTCTGATCTTCATCAGCAATCTGTACAAACTTTTGCTTTCTATTTCAGTATTGCTCTGCTACATATTGCTCGAGCACATCAAATGAGACCAAAAGTTTATTTTTTGGATATCCTATAAACTGCTTATCATATCTACAATTTTACATCATTTCTTATGTGTTGGTATATCAATGTAGTCTCTGCAATTTTTGTAGTGACATGTGTTTGTAATTTTGAGAACTTCAAATTGGGTTTGTAAGGTATTGTTGGTGTTGTATGCTCTAGGCACGTTATGTGAACGATTAATGTTATTTATTAATTATGTTTTAATAAAGATATTGAATGTTTGATTATTATATCCTTTGCATGTTTATTATAATAATCCCCGTCCCTGATAATTATGATTAATTGTTAGTATAAGTTTAATAGATAATCATATGATGATTATGGTATATGGGATACAATTAAACTTGTTGGTATTTGTTGGAGAACAAATACTGGACTGACCCATATGAGATTTATGTCATGGTCACAATATCATAATTAAGTCTCATATAGTTATATCACTTGAATCTTTAAGACCTGAGATTATTATTGTAGCGACCCCAAAACCCGTTTATATTTATTTTATAATTTTGGGGATTTTTATTTGACTTATATGTGCATTTTATGTGCTGCATCATATTTTATGATTTGCATATCATACTTGATTATCTGTGTTATTTACTTAGTTAGTAAAAATAATGATTAAAGGAGTTAAATGATTAAGTTGAAACTTTAGGGTCCTAGTTGAAATTATAAGTTAAGGGGCTTAAGTGTTAACTTTGAAAGTTGGGTGACCAAGTTGTAAAAATGGTAAAGATATTTAGGGAAAACTTCCCTTCCCTCTTCCTTTTCTCTGTGTGAACAAGCTCTACAACATTTCTTCCTCGTCTCAGTTAGGGTTAGGAGAAAAAGGTAAGTTCAACCCATTTCGATTTAATTATTTTTATTTACTTACCCGTTTTAAAAACTAATTATATAAAAATGATCAGGGCGTCGAGTAGGTCATTTCTAGCCGAACAAAACTTATTTCAGCGACACTTTTTCCGGAACTAGGTAAGTTACTAATTCCCCTTTAAATGTTAAAATAGTCATATATGCTATATATGATACTCCTACTTGTTAATTTTGTGATTTGGGTAATATTTGTTATACTTGTAATTTTGGGACAAAGGGAGTATATGGAATTGGGTTTTGCTGATTATGGGAATGGGTTAGCAACCAAGTTGTAATCCTATGAAAGTTGTTAATGAAAGTGTCTAAGTTGTGTAGTATATATGTTATGCTTGTGAAACAAAAAGAGTAAACTTTGGTTAAGTTTTTAGGCCTGCCGGGGGATGTGGGCGGCCGCCCAAAAATGGGTGTGCGGCCGCACATCTATCTGAAGGATTTTCTTCTTGGGACAGAGCATTTTGGGCGGCCGCACAGCCCTGTTTGGGCGACCGCCCAGTTGTCTGAAAAAGTTTAGAGTTTTCAACTAGGGAGTTTAGAGATCAACCTTGGTCTAGTTTTTGGGTAGTGTCCTAAAGTACTTAGATGATTGTTGTGGAATGTTAGTAATGGATTAAATGTCCTTTTTATGGACTCTTTATAAGGATTCTTTGTGTGCATCTTGTGATGTATTTGGCTTAGTTCCTTCTTGGATTAAATGCCCCGGGTTTTGTTTAGCAAGTATTCATTACTGTGCTTCTTGTCAAAAGTCCAGCTGGTCTTGTTGTGGAGTCAGCCAATGGAAGAATTATAGTGGTACAGGTAAGTCCACTATAAGGTTTTCCATTGGAGCTTGTGAGTCAGGCGGTGGGAGAATTATAGTGGCACACAAGCCAAGTTCACTATAAGATGTCCACTGTGCCTTTTAGTTTCCCCAGTCCAGATTGGCCTTGGATGGGATGAATTGCTCCCTTTGGTGAGTATTTGGGTTATGACTTTGTGTCATATTTCCCTCTCTGGTTACTTGGTTCTATTGGTATGGTTTGGTTTTCGGGATCCCGACGGCTTCAGCTATTTATGCTGCTCAGATGGTTTTCTCTGATGGGTTTCTCAGTTGGTATTCTCATCAGTTATTGTTATTGGTTAAACCTTGGCTTTGGTATCCACCGGAGTGTGGGCAATGTGATATATAACATGATGTTATGTGCTATATGCTATATGATTACTGTTGATATTGTTCTTTATGATCATCACATCAGCATGTAACGTAGTTGCATTTTAGTAGCTTACTGAGATTTATTCTCACCCTTATTTGTTTACTGTTTTAGATAAAAGCGGGTCCAAGGGATAGGACACTCGGCACGGGAGGACGTTCGTTTGGTAAGAGTTGGGACTTGTTTTGTTGAAGGTTACATTATGTAAATGTAAACCCTTTGGGTAGAGTACCCGTACTTTCTTATGGTTCCATCTATTTTGGTAAAGGTTGATATATGTACATTTGTTTAAAAGTTTGTAAGCCTTCGGGCTAAGTACTTTCGTTGTGAAAATGTTTGTAAAAGTTTGTTTCAAGTTAAGTGAAGTCTTTGAACTTCAAGTGTGTTTTTGTTCCACTTTTTAAAAGGACATTTCGAAAATTTTTCTAAAGAGTTTTATAACGTCTTCCATTCGTGTCCCGAGCGTGGGGCCAAGTAGGACCACGGGTACGGGGCGCGACAATTATAGTCTTCCACTTGATAAACATTAAGTTTGACATATTCAAACGTTACCCCTAATCGGGTAGTTACAAAGAATATGATTGGCGTAATGGGAATCATGTAGGGAAGAGTAATAAGTCAAGATGGGATTTGTTCCTCGTCAAGAGAGATGTGAAGCTTTGGCCACTCGATGAATGGTATTGATGAAATGCATGGCCGTGCTCAAATAAGATTTGTTGTATCAATACATTCGGGATCGAGAAAGCATTGAACTATGTAAGTTGACCATTGACCATGGCTTACGTTCAATATACATCATGAACAAAGAGATTGTGATATGTTCTATTAAAGGATACGAACTTATAAAGTTATACTAATTGGGTAGGTATGACGGTTTACTAGAACCTAATCATATCTTATGGGTTTACACCCATTTCCAATTTAGTATAATCCTAAAGGGTCACACACATTAGAACGAATCTTAAAAGGACTTAAATGAAATTAAGGGTCGAAGGGATTTTGAGGAATATTAGGAAATTAGAGGAAAAAAGTGGAAAAGGGGAGGTCCGACCGGACCTATCATAGGGTCCGACCAGACCAATCCAAAGACCCGACTGGACCTAGTCTGTTTCGGGGGAAAGACTTCTTGTTCCGTTTTCTTGCGGGTTAGTCACTTGTTACCTATTTTGAATAGGTTTGACAAGTATATAAACAGCCTCTAACAGCCTAATCAGTCCTAATCATCGTGAAAGCTTTCAAAGAGTTTGAGAGATTATATTCTTATTCTAAGATCATCAAAGTGAAGAACAAGAACACATATTAATTCCATATAGTTCATCTTTGTGAAAAAGTTTCACATATTGGTCTAGCAACCAAGATCAAGAACGTCTTGATATTCGTTCGTGGTATGGATACCGTTAGAGGGTGAAGCTTATCATCTTCAAGTTCGTGGTCTTGCTCGTGATCATGTTCGTGATCAAGTTTGAAAAGCTCCATCGAATTCAAGGTTGTTAAATCAAACGCTTCAAGGGTTAGTATTCTAGTATTCATTGTAGATGTATTTGACTTAATCATATGAATGGATCTATAGGCTTTGGGTTTCATAAAATTTTAAATGCTATATCTGTTGCGCATGTTACAACGAAACCCAACAGGTAGCTCATCTTGTTTGTTAATTGTTTGATGATATGCCTAAAAGAAAAAAAAAAACATAAACATGTGTTTCATTTTTTGTGTGTACAGGCTAAGGATGAAATGGGCTTACCTGATGTACCACCTGATTGCTTTCAAGGTTAAAGGAATTGCCAAGAGGCATGTAGCTTTCTTTAATTTTGAGGATGGACTAGTACTAGGGAAGGGAAGGGGGGGATTGTAAACCTACAACAGAGTTTGACAGTTTCTTATTGAGTTGTAAAGAAAGATAACTTTTTTGTTATTTCAATGGATGATGAATGAAATTGAGCAAATTCTCTTTGAGCTAGTTGCATTTGCAGGTTACATATACAATCTTTAATCTTGTCAGACCATGAAATAAAGTTTGAATAGTAAATAGGAAGATCATTTTGAGACGGAGGGAGTAATTTCTTTTACATGGCAAAAACTTGTTGGTAGCGAACCATAACATACTGGCATACATTCAGACTAAGAATGCAACTTGAAAACATCATGCTACAACCACTCAGCAAGTTTTGACAAAATGAAACCTTAAAACTTTATGCCACCACTATCTACCTAAATAGAGTTGTTTCATTGGACATAAAGAAAGATGTCAACAAAAGCAAAAAGAAAATAACATCTGATGAATACATCTACTAATAAAAAAATAACATATGTTCTGAACTACTATCTTAATAAGTCAAATAAAATCACTTCTGCAAAAAAAATCAATAAAACATCACATGGTGCAAAACAATTTCCAAAATAACTCATAATGAGTTGCTTCATTCTAATTAGGGGTGTAAGTGGTTTGGTTCAAACTGCGGGTTGAGGCAGAACCGAACCAAACCATGTGGTTTGGTTTGGTTTTCAAGCACGAATTGTTCGGTTCGGTCTCAAATATTGACAAACCACTTGGTTCGGTTTGGTTTGTGGTTTGACCTCCCAAACCGTGGTTTGAAACCACCAAACCGAACCGCAAAACCAAACCACATAACATAAACTAATTATCCTAACCTCCCCCATTTTGTATCTTATTTTTTTAAAAAAAAATCGTAGTATTTATTAGTATTTATTGTTGTACCAATAAAAAAACATTACATAGACTAATTCTAACCCATATTTTGTATCTTATTCAAATATTAATTTCATTATTTGTTATCTTAATTGTGACACATGAAAAACCAAGTTCTCTCCCAGATCAATATTGTAAAGTGTTTTTCTTCCTTCGGCATCTTTCTTCCACTGACTTTCCCCTTAAAGACACGCATCTTTCGCTCTTCCTCCGTGATCACGGAAAATTCAAACAAATAATGAGTTCGGTTTGAATCGTGGTTTGAACTGTAGTCTAAACCACGGTCTAGACCGCGGTTTGAACCAAACTGAACCAAACCATAGCAGTTTGGTTTGGTTCGGTTTGGATTTTTTCATGGTTTGGTTCGGTTCGGTTTGGGATTATCCCAAACCGATGACTAGTGGTTCGATCCGTAAATTACTCCAAACCGAACCATTTACACCCCTAATTCTAATCCTCTCACAATTGCTTCCCCATTGCCTCTTGCATTAGATCCAGTGAAACAAATGCAAAGCTAAAAATCATCTTACAACACTATAATCACACTAGTCCATAACCCGTGCTCCGCACGTGAACTTATGTACTATTTATTTCTAAAGTTTATTTATATATGATGATAATTATAATTTAAATTAGTTGCGATCATAAACTTTGTTTTTCAAGTATTTTTAGTTGATTGTAATTCTAATTTTCACTTAAAGTTTTTCAATAAATCTTAAGTGTTGCACCAAAAAAAAGTAATGTAGTGTACTAAATCAAGTCATTTTTTTAATTAATGCATATAAGATGTTACTCCGTAGTTCTCCGCGTCGACTTTTAATATATATAGATTTTACTCTATAATACTCCCTCTGTCCTAGAAAAATAGTCTCTCTTTTTTCATTGTTACTACGAAGGAACTTTGAGGAATAATTAAAGCAACTTTTAAGTACTCTAAACCTTGCATCAGCCCAGAAACAATTAAAGCGCATCCAAACATAATAGACTGATGGTGGTGATTAACTCCCGTGAATGGAACAAATGGCATCCTATAGCGATTGGTCAAGTAAGTGGCATCAAAAGTAACAACATCCCCGAAGTAGCGGTATGCTAGTCTAGACCTTGCATCAGCCCAGAAACACTTTCCCATGCTATTATGCATATTTAGTTTGGATTGCATAAACAAACCCAGGGTTCTTGGATTGACTTTTTTAGGAAATAGTTTAACATTCTTTGAGCATCTCCCTCTTTTAAAAGTTCCCTTCGTTTACTTCCCAAATAGTTATGAACATCCATGGGAATATAATCCAATATTATTATCACCACAATTTTGTTGATCTAGTACTTGCATTATCTTTCTTGCATGAACACCAACCTCGTTCATCACATCTATTAAGCTTATTTGGGTAGGTGTTATTTTTCTGTGCCCTCGAAGCAAAAGAGTACTCTTTGGAGAACACATTTTATGATTGTGCTCTGTCACAAATTTTCTAACCATCCACTGGCCATCATGTTTGCTTAAACCCATTTTAGCCTTACGTCCAATCCTCGTATCTGATTTTTTAGATTGAATCTTTGCCTTCTTTTTTGAGCTTCCACAACGACCCGACCCCGACCCGTATACTTAGTTTTTGTATAGGTTTCCTATTCTACCCTTATGCCACTCCATTATTAACCCCAAAACCTGGTATACAGAGTATATAATTAAGTCATACAGTTAGGGTTACAACTCTTATAATCCGCCGTTGCAGCATAGGAGAGAGGGGAATTGTAATAGTTGTCGGCGTTGGAAATAAACTACTACTCCGGTCCGGCTCCCTCACACTTCCGCCGTCGGCCATCCTCCGTCCTCGATCAACAGTCCTCCGACCTTCGTCCTCCATCCTCCATCAACAATCGAAGTAATTGATCATTGGTGTTGTTCTCTTGGTTGGTCGCTGCAGTTAATACATTTGCGTTCTTCTCCAAGTGTCCCTGTAAAGAAAACAAGATAGTAAATGTTATTAAAACCTCGGCAAGTCTCGGCAGTAAGATTTGAAGCGACCCCATAAATAACTTAGCCTTTATCTTTCTGACATTTGGGAATTTAAATTGCCCTTCTTTTTCTTTCCACCATTCCACCAGAAGTGGATAGTATAGATTCACATCTCTTTGATTGATCTTTCTCTAGCTAGTCAAGCCCAAATTTTATTTTTTATTTTTTTTTGTCAGCCGGGTGGGTTCGGGCCGGGCACGGGTTTTGTACCCCTCGGGTCGGGTACGGATTGAGGGATAGTTTATTGGGTTCGGGTTTGGCCCGTACCCGACTCGTTGCCATCCCTAGCGTTGAGGGTATAACCGTAAAAGATTTGATAGCTAGGTTAGTTTGAAAAATAAAGAACAGAGTCGCAGTGGAGATACTGATGTGGTTACACCAGGAACTACACCAAACATAATTGCAGCGGAATTTAAATCAAACATGAATTATTTAACACATCTACAGCAATATGTTGTAGACAACAAAAACTTCTCTTTATTGAAACGTTATGAACGAATAAAAAAAAGAAATCAAGAGAAGCTACCAAATATCAAAATACTAAATACTAAAAACAAGTTCTATGAAAGAACTTGACTCACAAAAGAACTCTCAATTAAAATCTCTCAAATTCAGATCTAAACTCTCTTAATACACATGAAATAATGAAGCCTTGGAATCCTTTTTATAGATAAAGAAGTTTCCACCAAATATGGTCATATCTTGGAGATTACTCAAAAGAGATTTACTCCATCTTTTCTTAAAATATTGCTCCAATCTTTAAGTGAGAGATATCTACAAAACAATAAAATAAAAAGATATACACCAAATCTAACCAAATCATTAGTAGGTTAGTAAATAAAAATAATATTAATAAAAATATATTTACATTTCTACATAAAATAAAGAAAGACATAAATCCTAAATTAAATAAAAATAAATGTGTGAAGGTATTCACACTTACAAACCGTCATTGTCTTGGGAGTTCTGTTCTCTTCCTGATCACCACCATTAGCAGGTATAATTGCCTTGGAAGGAGTAGTAAATGGTGTGTTGTTGTTACTTTGAAGAGTTGACTTTTGGAACGGTTCACTGTGCTTTCTATTTAGGTCTTCCAGTAAGCTTGCTACGTTTGACTTTGACGATTCTGTGGAAGAGATGGGGGAGAAGGGCTTACGGATCATGGGAGACTCTAGCTCATGACCAAGAGGGTGGTGCTGCTTTCTCACGGGAAGACCAGCAATGTCCAAGCCTCTTGTTCCTAATACATCAACAAACCACAGATTATTCAGCCAGTCTATATACTCCCTCCCTCCGTCCCAAAATAATTTTCTCATTTGACTATTCAAACTTTTTAAGGATACGAACACTTGCTTCACTAGTCATATTGTGTTTATGCACATTTAAGCCCAAAATGTAGAAATGAGAAGAATTTTTTGGGACAACGAGAAGACCATTTCAAGACAGATCGAGGGCGTATAGTATAACTCAAATCAGTCATGGCGTATGGCATTAGCTATAAAATTAAGGGTATTTACGGAAAACTATTTCGATCCTTAAAATGAAGAACTTCAGATGTAGAAATTGATAATCATATGTTTTAGAGCTGATAGATGAAATTTACCTGCAGATAAAGCTGCAAACCCATCATCTTTGTGATTAAAGAGATCATTTGGGTGAGGACGGTCGTTCCTTTTTGTTTGACGCGGATTAGGAGTAGCTTTAACAGAGTGATGATATGGATCTGGTTTAGGGGTTTGTATCATTGCCCCTCCAACAGAAAGTCTTCTGTTGACTGTTGAACCACCGCAAGACAATCTAGGACCTTTTTTACCACTTTGTTGTTTCATAGGACTTGGCTTTGATCCAAAAAGTGCTTCTTGTTCTGCTATCAGCTGTCCTTGAAGTTTCTTCTGGTCCTGTAATGAATGAACAATTGTGTATCATGTATAAACATTCAAATATAAAACAACCAGATTCACAAACAAAATAATAATAATAATAATAATAATTGATCGGTAACATACCCTCTGTCTTTTACGTTCTTCCTCCTTTTCTTGTCTTAAAATACTATACTCAAGCATAGAGAGCAAACGAATCTGGATATAGAAAATACACAAAATGTTTCACATTAACTTTCACAGAAGTACCTACAAGCTGTAACCTTTTGTATATCAGAACTGGAAAAAGTACTTGCACCATCATAAGTAAACGCAATGCCTCGTTCTTTTTCCCATGCTGTGGTTTTTAAAGCTAACGCCTCCACAATTCCTGTCCCAAGAGATGCAAAAGGTAGAAATAATTGTAAGTTCGTCCCTTATTTCTGTGTAACCAGAATATGCATATCTTTTGATAAAATTGCATTTTTAGCAAAATAAAGCCAATCATCAAAGATAAATGAAGGAAATCAGTTATGTTTTAATAAACACACAAATCAATCGACTACAAACAAAGGAAATCAGTTTCCATCCTTCATATGCCCAGAACTAATCAAGTCAAGGTACAAGATGATTGGTTTGCTAAATACACAAATCCTATCGTTATCTTTCTACCTGGATGTTTATTAACCAATGCACGAGCTTTCTCGGCACGTTTCAGGGTGAGATGAGCGCCTCTCCCAGCATTATATCGGTTGTCATCCTGAAAAAAGTAAGTACAACTTAAGCAGGGAATATACTTGACCCAAAACATAAAATGGGAATACCAAATGAAATAATTAAAAATACCAACCCTATTATACTCCTCAAGCCAGCACTCCTCCTCACATGCAGCCATCCACTTCTCAACCTTTTCAAGTATTTCTTTCCTGCTAAAAGCTTCCTCTTTAACTTTGCGAATTTGAAGCTCAATTTGCTCAAGGATACTTGCAGGATCAACAGCTCCTATTTATTCAACATTAGAAAGAGACGGAGAATAAGAAAGAGACAACTAAGCAGACTTTAGATATTAACCAATGTCAGTGCACAGTTGCATACTCCCTCCGTCCCAAAATGATCTTCCCACCTTTTTTTTTACTTTACTACGAAGGTACTTTGAGCAATATTTTAGGTTGATTTACTTATCATAATGCGAGTCTAAAACTTGTTATTGATAGTATTGTTGATGGTGTATCAATAACAAGTTTCAAATTTTTATTAGTGTAATTAAAGCAACCTAAATTTATTGCTCAAAGTTCATTGGTAATAAAGACAAAAAAAAGTTGGAAGATCATTTTGGGACGGAGGGAGTATGTAAATCTCATACCTGATTCAATAGCTTCAATAGCAATTTCCATACCACAATCTGATTCTGGAATCATGTGTGTTTTTCTGCAAATTTCCTCCAATTCAGATCTCTTCTTGAAAACAAGCTCTTTCATTTTGCTTGCTTTCAAGGCTGCCAGTCGAGATACCTCTGCCTCAACCTTCCATTATACATTTGTATCAATGTTATTCCCAAGGAAAAAAATAAAATTCAATGAGAAAGATACACCTAAACAGATAAAAACCTAATTTCAGAATCACCAGAACTCACGTAATTAATAGAGTCCACGGAAAGCATGTTTGGTTCCGTTATTTCATGTTCTGAAGCAGCAATATTGCAGGTGACATTCTGAAACATCTGTTGCTCTTCAGTTGGTGTATCCATCAAATTCCATAACTCTAACAGGGAGCTCGCAAGATCTTGGATCTGTAACAATTTAGGAGATTAGAAGGTTAATAATAGAGGAAAGGTACCATGAGAATTCTTTAAGCATCTGGAACTAAATTAAAATACACAACTTACTCTTTGCATTCGCTGAATTTTAACCTCTCGGAATCTTTGTATGGTAGCAGCTAGCCTCTCAATAGTATCGTTACTGATGCTTTTTGTTCCTTCTGATTCAACTAAACTGGGATGAACCTCATTTACAGTTTGATTAAAATCCAAGCCGAGCACCAAGCACAATGAGTTCAAAGCATTCAAATGGTCTAGAACTTGCTTCAGACGGTCACTCTGCAAGTAGGCAAAAAGTTAAGTAAAGCGAACCAAAGGATCTCAAAGACAGAGAAATTGGGAGCTAATGTGTTGTCCAGATAATGAACTCTATTAAGAACTTGATAAAAATGAAATGATGAATTACAAATAAAACAATTTTGAACTTACCTTCTCCTTTTGAAGTGCCTGGAGCTCTCGTTGCAAATCTTCAAGCTTTCTTAATGACAAATCAGTTTCATCCACAGTAGTGTTTAGTGAGCTATATTCACCAGGCATACAGATCTCCTTACGAATCTTTTGTATTTGTTCTACAACTTCAAGAAATTGATTCCTCCTCTCGACTTTCCGTTTCTTCATTTCCTAAAGTTCTGGAAGAATGGCTCTGAGCTCTCCTTTCAAGTTTCCAGGGGTTTGATCAGACTGAAAAAAGAGATGTGGAGTTATTCTAATGAAGAGAAGGTTAGCTTATATATAAGATACTTCAGTTACTTGTAAGAAATCATCTACCAAGATCCTCTACAATCAGAAATAAGTTGATAACTGCTAGATATTAAACAACCGTTTCCCTTTATCTACATTGACATCGTTTGGGTTTTCTTAGTTATTTAAAAACTCGAAAAAGCTTATGTTAGTGTTACTATAACTAAGAAGAATTGATAAGTTGATGGCCTCCCGCAATTGCAAGCATGATTTTATCAGACATGTCAAAATTTTATTGTCAATTGAAATATCACAAAAAAATGGGATGAAGATAGGCTGGTTTATCTCAACTTTAAATGAGTTAAGTACACGGAATAAACTTATAACCAAATTTCAGAAAGGCATGCAGGATTATTTGGACAGATTACACAGAAATTTTCATCCCTTACCTGTCTAATATGTACTGGTCGCTCCCCCATTGAAGAACAGATGGCTGCTAGCTCTGCTTCAGCATCAGCAATTGCCTGTCGTAGCTGCGCCCGACATCTGTTTGCCACATCAACCTTTCTTCTGTACACTTCTAGACATTCCCGCTCAAGCTCAAGCAGCATTTTGTCCCTTTCAACATCAGTCTCTCCAACTTCATCCCATATAATCTGGCACACCAGTCGTTCAGTTTAATCAGAGTCAAAATAAGCTCAAATATTAAGTATGGAAATATATGAATCTTTAAGGCCCATATGGAAACCTGGAGTTCATATAGAAGAGATCCACATGTTGTCTCTACTTGAAGAAGCGGGTCATTCTGGAGATTAGACATGTTGAAACAATTGTACCTGTCAACAGAATGTTTAGGTAAGCTGTCCTACATGTATGTGCACCAGACATCAAAACAGCAGTGGTCAGAACTTCTTTAAGGTGATAGTCTTTTATCAAAAATTAAGTACTAAATTGCATTGATATTTATATAGCTACAAAAATCCGACAAACAGTGTGCAATTGTCTGACAAAATCAACATTAAGCATAACTTTTTATATATACATATTCGTATTCAATAAAATGCTTTGCAAGTTAGCAAGACTTGTATGAATTACATGAATGGAAATTGTCAACAGGGAAATACTATGGATAATGAACTTGCAATAAGAATTACTACTCTGTAGTCTGAACAATGTGAAAGTAAGGAGATACCTTCGCAAAGCGGATAACTGACGCATATAGACTTATTTATTCAATCAACAGATACCATACAGTTTCTAAATGATTTCTCAAAGAATACTACACATATTATTGTGCTCTCAAGTCTTCAGTAACTGTTGCAAATTAGCAACTAAGATGTTTTTGACGAGTGATACCAGCAATTGATATGCTGCATTCAGTATACCAACCTTAGTATCAGTCGCAATTAACTTTTCATCTCTCGAGGTTTTAAATACCCAAATCAGAAAACCCTATAGAGTGGGAGCAGGGTTCCTAGTACAAGTCAGGTTACATGAATATACAAGTTCAACTTTGACCTAAACACACTTTACATCCCAAATCCTGAATACCCTAGATGCATTGAAAACAGATCCTCCAGATTCTAAGTGAAAATGAAGGTTTCAAGAAAACACACCAGCTTCAGTAAAGCTTTAGTTCATTCTATTCCCAACAACTAACATAAACAGACACAAATCAGACTGCTTAAAAAATCAAAAAGAATACAGCAATTAAATAAATCTAAAACCTTAAACCCAAAATCACTTCAAATTTTCAGATCAACTTAATCAGATGAGCTTTTTACAGTTGGTCAAATTAAAACAGCAACAATTTATTATTTACTGATTCTTTTACCCATTTCTTTTGATTTCGCGAGCAAAGTGAATATAAATCGAATGAAATTTACCTGAAATCAAATCTTAAACGAAGTGTCTTTCAACGAAGGGTAAGAGAAATGCAGAAACGGAGTACAGAGTACAGATTTGTGTTGACTGGGAGATTGAAAATGAAGCTAGTAGATAGGAGGAAGGAGGCGTTTTTTAGAATTCGACCGTTGAAGAGGGAGAGTGAGGGTTTTTATGAGGAGATGGGCGGATTTAATTTTGGTTAATAAAACAATAGTACGCATCATACATTTAGTGTTTCGGAAGTAGGGGTGTCAAATTGATGTTGAGGCCATAGTACGAGGGGCAGAAAAGCAGTTTACTCATTTTTAAATGAATGTGTCCGTTTTTCAGATTATTTTTTTTTCAATTTTAAATGAATGTGTCCGTTTTTCAGATTTTTTTAAAAAAATGTATGTCATTTTCGGCAAACCTTTGTACCTAAATACTTGTCAAACTAAATGTTTAAAAAGTAGATAACAATTGTCAAACTAAATGTTTAAAAAGTAGATAACAAGAATGTTTTATGCATCTTTAACATTAAATTGTGTAAATAGTAAAAAAGTATTAGAATGTCCCCCTAATTGAAATTTGGACATTCATTTAAGGGCGGAGGAGTAATTAAGCCTTGTTTACTTTAACAACGGAAAATGTCAATGTCAAGGTACGGTTTTATGTTTATGCAGTCTAGTTACGAGCATTCATCAACATAGACTCTTGCAAGATTAACAAAACGCTTGATGTGCACAAGCCCAAAATATACCCGGGATCAACTCATCATCAAGGCCCAAGGCCCATGCTCGGATTTTTAGTCCACTGGATCAAGGCCCGACATTCATTTCGGGCTCGTATCCCAAAGGACCCAGGTCCAACATCTATAGTCGATATCGTAGCTCCCAATGATCCAAGATCCGACTTCAACACGGGAACCATTTTTCCATTATTCCTACTCCTTTGTATACCAAAACCTGAAACCCCAATGACGTCCTCACTTTTTCACAACCCTACTACTAATTTGATCCCAAACTTCCCCTACCCGACTCATCCAGATGGAATGGTAAAAAAAAAAAAAAAAACTCACATGACCGCTTTCATTCCCAATCATGCTGGAATGGGATTCCATGGACCATTGCATTCAGCTAATTCAACTCCAGCTAACCAAACACATCCTTTCACAAGGAAACTACACTATTCCTCGGTTCCTGAATGAATGCCTAAATTTTACTTTGAAGGACATTCGCAAAAAATGTTAAAGCACTTTTATAACAAAAATACATAACAACCTTTAATGATCTCACCAGATTGCATTGCAAGTCTAAATGTCAATTTAGAAGTTGTATGATGAGGGAGGATATAGTAATTTCTCCAAAACAATGGACATTCATTTTGGGTCAAAAATAAAAATAAAAATTTGAACATTCATTTAGGGACGGATAGAGTATAACTCTGACCAAGCACACACGCACACACACAAAATGCAATAAAACCTGCAGATCTCGGATTACTAGAGTACGAGAACACTAACTTTGACCCACTAGAAATTAGTCTTCAGTGTTAAGATGTCTGTTCTATCCACCCTGCAGCAAGCATTGGCGTAGTAGGAAAATAGTAAAAGGAAATATTTTGATCACCATAGGTTAATCACGTCAACAAATAAGAAGAAAATTAAGGATAACTCACTAAAAGAAGCAAACACCCAAATGTCTGCCCACCAAACGCAAGCTCCTGCATTTCAGCCTCTGAATCTTCTGCAAAAAAGTTAACGAACGGAATGTCAAAGCAAAGAAAACCATAAGTAACTACAGAATACTATCAACAGAAAAGAGAAAATCAATACCAGGTAAATAACGTTCTGCCCCTGATGATAAACCTGCAACTATACACAAATGAAAGCAAACGAAGATCTAATTTTCATAAAGCGTAGGTTTTTATTAAATCATCAAATATTAAGAAGTAGCAATGTAAGCAATGATTCTCAATAGCTATATGTATACAGACAGATGTCCTAGCTCATCAATGAGCTGCCTGTTAAAATACAAGTAAATTTTCCTAGACTCATATCATATAAAAAGCGGATTAGGCTAATTAACCATGACTCTATATGACTTTCACCGATTCGATTCGAGCTCTCTTATTGAATTGCTCATTCAATGCCAAGTCTCCCTATTATGCCTTGAAGAGGAATCGAACCTTCAAAATCTTTCCAAGCAAATTACCCAAAGAATTAGGACTAGCACAAATATTGCGTCTAGAAAACACCCTCAAAATCTCTTCTTATAATTTCAAAAACCAGCTCGTTCCATGTATCTACTGGGCCTGGCATGCACCAGTGTAAACAATCTTGAGGTGGAGGCTTTCCATCTGGGCCTCGTTTCGTGATCTTGTTTGGATCAGGGCTTCGATATGGGCCCGGATGCCCATCATGACGATACCCAAAAGCTTTTGTGATATCCATCAACCTCAATTTTGATTTATTCGTCTTCTTATTAATCGCCCTGTTGAATCCTGCCACTTGCTTCTCATGCATTATATTAGTAAACTGATTTTCAACAAATTCACCATCCGATGCAGGCTTTACCTTTCCAGTGCACGATCCTCCTGTATTCCAGGCTCCACCCTCATAATGATCAGGTGAATACGACCTAACAATGGTGAGACCGGTGTAATTGGGATGCGTGCCCAGAGCAGTGAGTATTGTCTCAACAGATATCCCAAAAGCTTCGATGTTGTCGATTTTCTTTGGTCGAGATTTATCTGGCCACCACAATTGTCCGCCTACAATCTCGTTGTTCAGGTTATAAACTGATTGTTTTGCGAACCAGTGCCCCGAGGAAAGGACAAGCACGTCAAAATTGGGAATGAACTCCATGATAGTTTCATCTGGAGCATCGAGATGGAGCTTGTCTACACCCTCTGGAGCAAAATCAAATTTCTCAGATGTTCTATGGACGAGCCAGGATGACCAGATTCGGACAATCATTGTAGATGTAGACTTGAAGTAATAACGCTGCATTCTTTTATTTCCACGGTTTTTCGGAACTTCAACCTATATTTTTCAAATCATGAAATGGTCATAAAGATTTGCAACATAAATATGCAGAAACAAGCCATATCAAGCCCAGAATCATGTAAAAAATACTTCAGCCAGCAATGTAGTGTTTTTACAATATTTCGTGATCGCTTAAAACTAAAAAAATAGGCACTTCAACCTTGTGTTTTACAAATCAAACATCAATCTATTGGAAACGAGTCCAACAGGATATTGGAATTTGTACAAGCTTTCTCACAAATATTGTCTTCTAGTGTCATGGTGTAAGTTGTAACCGGTTGGCAAAACCAAATTTCTGGATAAGATCATTACCAGCTCTTTGCTTAAGCTTTTCTAATGAATACAGTATTAGACTAGATTAAAGAAGGAGTTACAGGTGATGGAAAAAAATATACCACATCAAAGTTGACTTTAACCAATTTTGATACTCCCTGTGTCCCCAAAAAATGGTCCATTGTACATTGGTGAAATTGCACTAAAGCATTGCCTTATTTAGAAATGAAAATGTTTTTTGAGACAATCCAAAAAGGGAAGAGGGGTCACTTTTGGGGGACGGATGAAGTAGAGAGTATACATAGGTAACCTTATTATCTACCAATTAACAAACAAAATGGGATCATCAGTGAAAGCACTGGAACTTGCCTGCCAAAGGATGCACAACATTGATTCCATCTGGTTTCGAGCAACTGAGTCGCCAATGTAAGCTAATGTTTTCCCTCTCATCAACTCCAAGAACTTCCTGGGGTCAAAGCGGGGAAGGTCACATTGTGTAGGTTTCCATCGCCAATTTTCATAATCCTTGTCAGGCCTTCCATTTCCCTGGCAATTCTGCATTTGCGTCAAGACAGGGCATGAGTTGTTTGAGTACAATGGCCCTGCTGAGTCATATACCCATTTCCCATCAAGCAGATCACAACCGACAACGTCAGCTGTAACAAACAAAATATGTGCAAAAGTTACGAACAAAAAATGACTCAACGAATGAAGTCTGGAGGACAGCAATGCCCAGTGTCATGTAATGTATTCCTCTTTTAGGATGCCTCAAAACGCATTCCCTTTCCATTTTCAGCAAGTTTATATTTGTCAATTGCATATAATGTCATTTAAGATGTGGGAAGGAAAGGCGTTGGGCCAGTTGATATGACACCACTGATGAAAATTTGAGGCTATTTAGGGAAAATACCAAACAACTCAACTACTTCCTTAAAACTTGTGAATGGTCAATAGGGTTTTAAAAGGAGGAATTCAAATTCATAAATTTAAGGGACAAAAATATTTTGGGTCATAAAAACAAAATTACTTTCCTCTTCTTCACTAACAATGAACTTGGGTTTGAAGCAAGGGGGTTGAACTTGTGAGGACTTCACTTAAGTCCTTGCATCTTCCTAATGTGTAGAAACTTATGGAGGTTGTATGATGCAGGAGCAATAAAAACAGATTATGAGTAGTTTATTAGCATTATTATGTTAGTGTATTCCTTTTGGTGGGGCCTCTTACGAAATTTATAGTAAGCTATTTAGGAGTAAGCACTTCCATCCATGTATAACAAGCTTATTTTGCAGAGCAATAGGTTTGCTTGATGAAACTCTTAAGGTTTCCCCTTGGATTGAATTTCTTGGTTCTTGTATGGTAGTTTCCACTCTTGTTGATCATCTGACTGTTGTATCTTAAAGTAGGTAGTTCTGCATCATTTTGGTAGCAAGGTTCATTCGGATGTAACCTGAACTCCCACAACCGAGTAGAACGCTGGGGATCTACCGGGGGCAAGAAGAAAGCTTGGACTTCCACAACGGATTCATTTATGACATGTAATGGAAACTCTTTCCTTCGAAATTGTTATGTGATTAACCTTTTAATTGCCGACATAAGTTGATTTTTGCCCTAAGCTTTACCATGTTTCAAAAAGAGTATCATCCCTTGGATAACATTTAGACATGGTCAAGCTTTTTACTCCTGTAAAATATACATGTTTTAACTTTTACCCAAATTTACAGATGTGACGGAGTGTCATTGATTACTGTAAACATAATGGTTTTGGGTGACACCAGATAGTATTAAAAATCATACATAAATATAGTTTTCATGTATGAAAATATTGGGTGTGATCAACCAAACTGATGCAGTATGACTTGAGATCAACCAGTAAAGGTCCGCTATAGACTTTAAAGACAGATGTGACAATATGCAACCAGAAACAAAAAATAATTAGCTTACCAAATTTGATTACATCATATATAACTTCATAACTTAAAGTACCCAAAAATTTATATAACTTTATATGCCTGAGATGCCAATATCCATAATATATTTTACCAATGTACTAATAAATTCTTTAACTACAAAATGACCAAAATTATACTAACACAAAAATTACAATGCATTTGGTGTTGTGAAGTTGACAAGGCACGTGAGGAAGCCCCTGGGGGCATAAGGTTTGGATTCATGAATCGGTTGGGGCTAAATAAGCAAATCAATCAAAAGAGACCAATACTGGATTCATAATTAAGGAAGTAATTTGCTTATTACCACTTCACAAGTATTCTTACAAAAACATAAAACAAATATCCAAAGATAATAAAGAATGTGAAGAATGTAATATAAATAAAACTTGAAGAAGCAAGAAATGGGGATGATACCTGAATTAACTATAACAGTCTGACCTATGTTACTGGCACTAGGAGATGAGGGCAAGACAGCTTCTAAACCTGGTACCACATTTTCAGATTTCTCAAGACCCGGTAAAGTATTTCTAGTGGTATTCCCCTCTTGAGATGGGACCATTGCCACTGGTCGATAGACCTCCTTTGTTTCTGATGCAACCGGTAGGCTAGATGAACTCTCAGACACGTCTTCTCTAAAATTAGCAATCTTATCTGTGTCTTGAGACTCAGAAGATTGATTTCCATCTAATTCTTCTCCTCGGCTTTCATTCTTCATATCAGCTGTCAATCCAACCACAGGCTCACTGGCACCTAATGTAGATGCATTTGGCTTTACCTTATCTTTGACATCATTCCCACGAAGTGTAGAATCGATGACTGTTTCATTTGTAAACGAATTTGTATCAAATTTGCTCAAACTACCAGCATCATAGAAATACCCACGAACTGTGGACCCAATTGGTCCTGAGACTAGAAGCAATGAAGCAAAAATCAAGAACAGGGCAAGTCCCCCCACTGAAGCTGCAATTGAGTGAAGTGCTTTTGGATAGGCAGCCATATTACGGGCTCTTTATGGGAACCAACGTCATTGCTTTATATATTAAAGGATTTCATAATAACCCGGCACAACACCTCCCTTGCAAAACTAATTTACCTGCCTATAATTTCATTAACACTGATGCAACTGATGTAATTATCAAATATTTGTTTTGAATCACAAAGGACAATGGCAATTTCACTACGCTATCAGTACCCTCCAAACCACCTTCTTCAACATCCAATCCAGCACATAACCTATAATACAAATTAAAGTTTCACTAAATGAGTAAACATGCTCGAGTACTGAAATAGGAATCCTAAAATACAAAATTAAAGTGCATTAAATCATACAGATCTCACTTTGCCAAGCAAATAACATTCCTTAACAAAAATATTTCCTGATTTCAAAAAAAAAAAAAAAAAACATAAATATTTCCTAGTTTCACCTTCTACTTGAGAACCTGTTCAACTCCAATTGATATCCTAAATGTAAAACATAATCAAATGTAAAACTTATCAAGTCGAAATAAGTCGAAGTTATTAGTGCATGATACATTCACCTTCCATAGAAGTAAATAGTCACGTGGTTGACTATTGATTTATGCATATATTGTGGGATTTGTATAGATATTGATCCCATTGATTAGGCAATGTAATTAGCTGTAATTAGTCACTCATATCATTCCCTAATTTAGGTACACGATGACCTGCTTGTATTATATATATCAGCCAATATCAATGCAATAGAATACACCTTGAACAATACAATTGTGTTTGCTGTTTTATGGTATTCAGAGCATATCACAGCTTAAACGTGCTTCTTTTTTCGATCCTCTCCTATGGCCACCAACAACACAGCCTCTATAATCCAAATCAATGCTCCCACGCATCTGCCCACCAAGCTCACCCACACAAACTTCGTAGTGTGGCGTCGACAACTATTCTCCACTCTTATTGGCTTTGATTTACAAGGCTATATAGATGGAACTATCACCAAACCTTCGGAATACCTTGACTCTGAGAAGAAAACACCAAATCCAGCCTATTCAATCTGGTACAGACAAGACCAGATCATCATCAGCGCCATGCTAGGGAGCTGCTCAGACACAATTCAGCCTTATATCTCTTCTGTTTCCACGTCGTATGAAGCATGGCAGCGTCTAAACACGTTGTATGCAAACAAATCTCGCACTCGCATCATATCTCTCAAAAGCCGTCTCATCAAAAATCCAAAGGGAACGCGTAACATGCTCGACTATCTGCAAGACATGAGACAAATCAGTGAAGACTTGGCGATTGCAAATTGCCCAGTTGATAATGACGACCTTGTACTCCACACCCTCTCCGATCTTGGTGAAGAGTACAAGGAAATTGTTGCAGCAATTCAAGCAAGGGACTCCGCTATCACCTTCGATGAGTTACACGACAAACTTGTTGACTTCGATATGCAGCTGCAAAAACCAAGCAAAGAAGATGCTATCTTATTGCCTACTGCAAACTACACTCAGCGTACAGATAGGGCTTCTCAAAATAATGGGAATTACTCCTCTCACCATCCCACTGACAATCGTGGAATCTCACAGCCCCGACAATCATGGAATGGCAATGGAAACAACCGTAATCAGCATGGTCGTCCCTCAAATTCTGGCACTTGGTCAACCAACAACAGCAACGCTCGAGCCAAATTCAATAAGGCTGCTTACTGTAATTTTTGTGATTGCAATGGACACAACACAAAAGAGTGCAGACGCTTGGCGCGGTTCTTGAAAGACAACGAGATTCAGCCTCAAGCCAAAATTACACAACCACTCAATCTAGTTCCGCTGCACCTTGGCTCTTTGACACAGGGGCCAATCACCATGTCACTGCTGGGACACACAATTTGCAAACCTTCTCGGACTATGGTGGTCCAGAAGAAATCATATTGGGTGATGGTACAACTCTTCCTATAACTCACACTGGTCACACAACTATACCTTCCACACATCATTCCTTTTCTCTTAATAATGTTCTATGTGTTCCTTCATTGAATAAAAATTTGATATCTGTTGCCAAGTTTTGCAAAACTAACTCTGCTTCCTTGGAATTCTTTCCCTCTCATTTTTTGGTGAAGGATCTACGCACGGGAATGTCTCTGCTACGAGGGGAAAATCAGAATGATCTATATTACCTGCCACCTCCAAATTTATTTTCAATAAATGCCACTGTCGCAACCTCAGTTCAAAAGTGGCACTCTCGCCTAGGTCATCCATCTTCTAGAATTTTACAGTTTATCTTGCATTCCTCAAATCTATGTTCTAGTCAACATTCAGTTTCTTTTACTTGTAATTCCTGCAAATGCAATAAAAGTCACAAACTTCCCTTTGCAGAAAATACTCTAGTCAGCACAAGACCATTACAATTGCTTTATACTGATGTTTGGGGTCCTACGGATGTGTCAATTGATAAGTTTCGATATTATGTCATATTCATTGATCATTATTCCCGATATACTTGGTTGTACCCCATTCGAAAAAAATCTGATGTTTCATCTGTTTTTGCTCAATTCAAAATACTAGTCGAAAAGTCCTTCCAAGTTCCTATCACATCAGTGTACTCTGACAATGGGGGCGAGTATGAGGCTCTACATAAAATTCTAAACTCACATGGCATCTCTCACCTTACAACTCCCCCGCATACGCCTGAACATAATGGAATCTCTGAACGAAAACATCGCCACCTCATAGAAACAACTCTCACTTTACTTCAACAAGCCTCTCTTCCTAATAATTTCTGGTCTTATGCAGCCCAAACAGCAGCCTATCTTATCAATCGCCTCCCCTCTCCTACTCTTAAAAACCGATCACCATTAGAAATCCTCTTCCACAGAAAGCCAAACTATTCTCGGTTAAAAATTTTTGGTTGCTTATGCTACCCATGGCTTCGTCCTTACACATCCTCTAAACTGCAGTCTCGTTCTATGCCATGTATCTTTCTTGGATACTCCACATCCCAATCAGCTTATAAATGCTACGATCCAAACTCCAAACGACTTTACGTTTCGCGACATGTAGTATTTATTGAAAATGAATTTCCACTTTCACAGGTACATGGAGCTCATTCTCATCTTCACTCGTGGCAAGGCACATCTCGAAAATCTTCTCACCATCCAGCACCATTCACCTCACCAAACACAACTCCTTCACCCACTTACATCCCAACATATACATCATCCTCCATACCTACCACAATAAATCATCCAACCATCCCAAACACTCCATCCCTTACTCCTGCACGACCACCCTCACCCACAGAAAACTCACATGTCCACACATCACCCTCTCCACACCAACTATCCCCTGCTCCTCCAATCACCTCAACCCTCACCACCTCCATCTCCTCGGCCTGTTCGAAATCGCAAACCTAACCAAAAATACTACAATCCCATGATGGTGAATCATACAACAGCTCACCCCCTTCCTAGTACCATCGAACCCACTTGTGTCTCCCAAGCTCTCAAACAACCTGAGTGGCGACATGCAATGTCTGAAGAGTTTAACGCTCTCATCTCTAACAACACCTGGGAATTGGTTCCAAAAGAAAATCAAAATCTTCTTGGTTGCAAATGGGTGTTTCGGGTGAAACGAAACGCAGATGGGGCTGTTCAAAAATCTAAAGCACGCCTTGTTGCAAAGGGTTATCATCAACGTCCCGGTGTTGATTTTACAGAAACATTCAGCCCCGTCACAAAGCCGGTAACAATCAGAGTTATATTATGCCTAGCGCTTGCTCAGAATTGGCCTTTACGCCAACTAGATGTCAATAATGCCTTCCTGAATGGAAGCCTTCAAGAAGACGTTTATATGGCACAACCTCCAGGTTTTGTGAATCCACAATTCCCAAATCATATTTGCAAGCTTCGGAAGGCACTTTACGGTCTCAAACAGGCACCCCGTGCTTGGTACAATGAGCTCAAGACATTTTTGCTGGATTTCGGTTTCAAAAATACAATTTCTGATGCTTCTTTATTCGTCTATAAGCTTCATGGTGTGGTTATTTATTTCATCGTTTATGTCGACGATATTATCCTAACTGGCAATAACCTTGAGTTCATTAATCAGTTTATCCATAAGCTGCATCACAGGTTTGCCTTAAAGGACCTTGGATTACTCAATCACTTTCTTGGAATTGAAGTTGTCTCTACACCAGATGGGCTTTTCCTTTCACAGCATAAACACATTTTAGACATTCTTGAGTCTCAAAATATGGTTGGTGCTAAGGAAGTCACCACACCGATGCATTCAGCAAGTGCCCTCCATGATTCCTCGCCTAAGTCTGATGCAACTCCTTATCGGAAAGTTATTGGTGCACTTCAATATCTATCTCTTACACGTCCCGATATTGCGTATGCCACCAATAAACTATCTCAGTTCATGCACGATCCTACAGAAATTCAGTGGCAGGCCTTGAAACGGTTGCTTCGCTATTTGAAAGGCACAATTCATCATGGTCTATTCTTACGAAGGCAGCAACCCATTAATCTTCGAGCATTCAGTGATTCTGACTGGGCAGGTTCACACGAGAAAGGGCGATCAACAACAGGTTTTATCATATATCTCGGATCTAATCCTATCTCTTGGCAATCCTCACGTCAAAAATCGGTTTCCCGCTCCTCTACAGAAGCTGAGTACAAAGCCATTGCTCTCACACTACTGCTGAACTTGTTTGGATTAAACACTTACTTTCTGAGCTCGGTGTTCAATCAACTCAAATTCCAGCCCTTTACTGCGACAATATTGGGGCCACGTACCTTTGTGCCAATCCTGTATTTCATAGTCGCATGAAACACATCGCCATCGACTACCACTTTGTTCGAGAACATATAACAAGTCAAGAACTCAAAGTTCTTCACATCAGCTCAAAAGATCAGCTTGCAGATACCTTGACAAAGCCACTTGGTCGTCAATCCTTTCTAGCTGTCCGAACCAAGATTGGCATCACCAATGGTTCAGCCATCTTGGGGGCGTATTAGTGCATGATACATTCACCTTCCATAGAAGTAAATAGTCACATGGTTGACTATTGATTTATGCATATATTGTGGGATTTGTATAGATATTGATCCCATTGATTAGGCAATGTAATTAGCTGTAATTAGTCACTCATACCATTCCCTAATTTAGGTACACGATGACCTGCTTGTATTATATATATCAGCCAATATCAATGCAATAGAATACACCTTGAACAATACAATTGTGTTTGCTGTTTTAGAAGTTTCAAATGTTGTCAACTGTAATTATTGCGTTCCTGTTTATTGTTGCAATAGTTAATGATTATCATTAATTCAACAGCACTGCAAAATAATTTATTTAAAAAAAAAAAAAAAAAAAAAGATCAAACCTGAATACGGAAAGGAATCTACCGAAAGATCCAATTTAACTGGATTCGGGAATGAAATGAGACGCCGGAAGAAAGTGACGAGCTTAATCTGGAAATTTGATGTGGATTCGATTGACAAAACTGGTTCGTTATTTCCGCTTTCGGAAAATTGTAATGTCTTTTTTTTTTTTTTTTTTTTTTTTTTTTTTTTAGCGAAAAGGGCAACGCCCCTAAAATTTATTGAAATCTATCTTCTATATAATACTCCCTCCGTCTAAAAATAGATGTCGTTTCAACCACTTTACACATATTAAGAAATACAATTAATGTATGTGAAAAAGTCTTATATACCCTTAAAGTAATGCAATTACCTAGGTAATTAAATAACTATTTAAGAGATAGTCCACTATCATTAATAAGGGTAGAGTTGGTATACAACAACAAAATAACATTGAAAATAGTAAAACGACATGTATTTTGAGACAAAAATTAACTCTCAAAACGACATCTATTTTGAGACGGAGGGAGTATATAAAAGCAGAAACATTTCTATGCCTCACAGCGCGTCAGCGCGCCACGTGGAATTGTGATGTGGAAAGTCACGTGGCAGCCTGTGATTGGTAGCTTCAAAAAATGGGAAATATTTTTTCTTAATGTTTTTGTGTTTAATCTGAATTCAAACAATTAAAAAAATATTAATATTTTTTAACCATTTATATTTGAAATATAAAATTCAAACTAACCTATTTAATCCTAAAATTAAGCAAAGTTAACAATATCATTAAATATCAAATCAAATCAAATCCCAGCATTTTGACAAATTTTGGCTTAAATTAAAACTAACCTTACTAAAAATATGTATCTAAAATATAAACTTGAATAATATGATAAACATAATAAAGCTTGCAATGAAAAAACAATCCGCATTTGATTCCATATTTGCAACATCCATCACAAATTTTAACACCTAGACCATGCTCTTAAATCTCACATGTAACCATTGCCTGACTGTTGGTTGCAAATGCAAATCCTAGAGGACCCATACTTTGCTATTTAATTAGGTTTGTTTGTATCTAATTTGATTACTCACTTATGCTATGCATATGAGATACAACTTAGGAGAGAAAGAAGGGAAAAGAGAAATGAACCTGTACCATAGCCAAGAGATAGGTAATTTTGATATACAGTATTAGTTAGTACTGGTTTTGTTTGTAGGTGATTTTATTACATCAATTTTTTTTTAATGTCGCTCTATTATTTACTTTTGATTTTGTTTTTAGGTGTTTTTAATATCAATTATGTTGGTCTTGGCCTTAACTCTCATGATCAACTATGCTTTTTCATTTCAGGTTATTGTTTTGGTGATTAGAATTATTTTTTCCTAACATTATTTGTTTTTAGTTTTACGAGTTGAATTTATTTTACTTTTTATATAATCTTAGATTTAAATGTTTTTTTTCATTTTTCTCAGATATGCTTGAAAGTAATTTTAACAGTTATATTTAACTATTAATAATTAACTATTATAGTTATCTATTATAGTAAAAAATTATACAATTATTATGATTTAAGTTTAACTAATACTATTAAATAAAAATATAAAAGAAACAAAAATATTAGAATTGGTAAATTAGTTTTCCGTGCAGTGCACGAGTTACCCACTAATTAGTATAAATAATTATTTGTTCAAAAAAATACATAATATATTTTTACGTATGTCATTTAAACACATTTTATAGCATATTTAGAAGCAAATTCATGAACAAAAGTAAAAGTATTGGTTCATAACCAAATTACATAAACGTCGTCATTCAATTAAAAAGTAAGAAGATTTGAAAGTAATTTTAACTTATACTTATAATAGTAATAGTTACTATAATAATTAACTATAATAGTTACTATTATATTTAACTAAAACTAGTTAACTATTATATTTAACTATTAATATTTAACTATTTATTTTAACAATTATATTTAACTATTAATAATTAACTATTATAGTTATCTATTATAGTTAAAAATTATACAATTATTATGATTTAAGTTTAACTATTATAGTTATCTATTATAGTTAAAATGGTGATTTATCTAATGAGTTCGTGATCTTTGTCAATAGAATCACTATATTCAGTAAAGAAAGAAAAAAGGGCTTGGTAAAACATAAACCCCTGTAGAGAAAATTTCAAGATAAGAATAAGAAAGGAATTTGGGGATCTGGCATTGACCAAAACAATCAGCAAAACCACGGTGCTCTGGAACATCAAACTTTATTTGTCAGTATGAAAGAATTAGTATCCCACCAATCAATGAATTTCTAACAAGTCTTGTCTTAAATTGTTTTCAAGTGGGAGAATTTAATACTTGATTTGCGGTTTTTTGCAACAACTTCTTTCCTGCTGCTTTCTTGAGCTGACCGGACACTGCATTTCAAAATTGAAACGAATCAAAACCAGTTGAATAACCATATAGTATTAGAATTGTTTCCATGGTCTTATGATCTTCAGTTGTATCATGTCATAAACCGCATAATTCAATCAGCATGTTATTCTTTTTGAAGCCTCTATGTCTTGCATAATCCTCTAAGCCAACTGTCAAGCCTTTATCAGATGCTATTTTCAGGATCCAAATGAATTGCTATTTTATATCTCTGTGGTCCTGTAAGATTCACAAGAAATTCTTAGGACCATCCTGAAACTAAATAAAAATAATATGAAATCGAAAAGAAACATTTTCTTCCTTAGGAAACAATAATCATAATTCTAAGAGAAATGTTTTTGCTTGGTGAAATTGAAGTGCATTGCGACATTGAAAATCCAAAAGCAAGTTATCCAGAGATCAGCTATCTATTCACATCAAGCGTGAAAACTAATCAAGATTAAATAAATACTCCATCCGTCCCTAAATGAATGTTCAAAATTCATTTTAAGGTACATATATGTACAATTTGGTGATAAAGATTCATACGTATGAGGGTAAAAAAATATATCATTTTTATGAAACCTCTAGGAGAAATGAACACATGAAATCTTTTGACAAATGTTTCAAACGTATGATATATTCCCTGTGTCTTCAAATACTTGCACTATTTTTTTACACATATATATCTATTAAGCAGGGGTATATATGTTCAAAATATTGGGAATAAGAAAGAGTTTATGAGTATAATTAGGATTTACAAGTGGAACACACTATTAAGTATGTGAATATGACAAAAGTGGGGTAGGAAAAAAATAAAATTAGAAGACAGAGTTATCAGTGGGATACCAATTACATAAATTGGTGCAAGATGTTTTGAGACCGAGACGTACTTATCTTGGGACATGGAGAGTACAAACAAAAGAAAATAAATTTTAAAGATAGATTAAGAAATTGTTGGTTCACACCCCATGTTTCTCTTTGAAACTCTCTCACCTTTATCTAATATTGTTCCAACTACACATTAATACTTTTCATAATAATAAAAATAATGAAAATGTTTTGATTATTTCTTTTATGTAATTTTTTTCTTTAAGTAAAACATATAAATTATATCAAAATTTAGGTGGGGGGGGTCAGACTAACATCATTTTTTTTCTTTTTAAGAAGTGCAGGGACTAAAATGCTACAATCTGAAACTTAGGGGGAGTCAATTGACCACCCTTGCCCTATTGTGACTCAATTCCTACTTCACTTGATCGCATGGATACAGGTACAAATAAAATATTAGAAATGACTATTTTTCACTATTTTAAATGGTTTTTGAAGCTTTCTTTACTTATTATCTTGTAGAACTATCATCCTATTATGCTATTACATGTTTCATGAAGAGATTTCAAGAGTTATTGCGAGTATAAGATTTGGTCAGGAATGAATCACAAAATGATTTACCAACAAAGAAACAAAATAAGACGAGAATATTACGAGGTAATACTTGATTTTAACATTTGCGTAAATGATTTTGTGATTTCAAATGTCGTCACCCAACTTTACTTTTTTTATCACTATTAAGATTACCTTTTTAAAATGTAGTCACTTCAACCCTTTTGATGGAGATGTGGCTCATGTGATTAAAGCATGTTGGTTGAAGTGGAAGAGTGCCACAGGGTTCCTTTGTGATCGTGGCATGCCAAATAGATTAAAGAGAAAATTCTATCGTACGGCAGTTAGGCTTGCACTGCTTTATGACACTGAATGTTGGGCCGTGAAACAGTGGCATATTCATAAGATGAATGTAGCGGAGATGCGTATGCTACGATGGATGTGTGGGCATACAAGAAAAGATCGATTGAGAAATGAGGTGATCAGGGGTAAAGTAGGAGTTGCGCCCATTGAGGATAAAATGAGGGAGCATCGTCTAAGGTGGTTTGGTCATGTGAGACGGAGACCGAGTGATGCACCGATTAGGAGGCTTGAAGAATGGAGAAGTGATAAAATGGCGAGGGCTAGGGGAAGACCCAAGCAAACTTGGATTAAGGTGATTGAAAATGATATGAGTTTACTCGGAGTGGATGAAGATGTGGCGTTGAAGAGGCCGAAGTGGAGGGCGAAGATTCATGTGAATAATGGGGGTTGATCGTACTTTTATTATTATTATTATTATTTATTTATTTATTTATTTTATTTCTTCATCTCCCCCCCCCCTCTCTCTCTCTCTCTCTCTCTTCCTTTTATCACGATGACATATGAGGATTCATGTTAGCTGACCCCAAATTATTTTGGGACTAAGGCTTTGTTGTTGTTGTTGAAGTCAATTTTTAATGATGCCAAAATTTCCTATAGTAACATTATGAATAATAAGAATATTACTACATCCGTCCCAGAGTAAGAGTCCTACCTCTCAAATGCACGTAGATTAAAAAATGATGGAAGTGATTTTAGTGTTGTGAGTGTAAAGTAAAGTAAGAGAGAGAATAAGTGGGAGGGAATAGTAAGTTGATTGGTGTTGTGAGTATAAAAGTAAAGTATGAGAGAGAACGATTGGGGTGAATAATAAAGATTTCTTGCCATTTTAGGAATGAGACTCTTACTCTGAGACGTACCAAAATAAAAAATAAGACTCTTACTCTGGGACAAATGGAGTAATATATTTTGATTGTTCAAAAAAATTTGAGAGTCATACATATATACTCCTTCCATCTCACTTCAAACTGGACCAACTTTATGGACACGCTGATAAAAGAAAGTAAGGTAGTAGAGGGGTGTTGTGAGTGAAAAGTAAGAAACATGAGAAAATGAATTGGAGAAATAGTAAGTTAAAAGTTAATCCGTGTTATGAGTATAAAAATAAAATAAGAGAGAAAATGAGTAGGAGTAATAGTAATACGGTGACTACATCTAAACACCCCATTTTAAATTTGATCCTGAACGGTACACACCTAAGAACCATATTTAAGCCGCTCCAACGGGGAGTTAGCTCCATCTCCGTCCATCCAATGGTTATGATCTCGGCCACATCACCATTTTTTGTGCTCGATGGTAAAGATGTGTCGAAGCTCGGTGGGACCCACAAAAAATTGAAGTGATTTAAGCCACACAAAAGATGAGCTCGCCTACGTGGATGAATGGAGAACCATTGGGTGAAGGGGAGGAGCTAATTTGGGTGGAGCGGTTCCAGGTCCAAACCAGAACGCTTCAACTTCTCTAAACAGTTAGAAGTTTTCAACTTATTTTTAAGATCTCAAACAATCATAGTAACAATTAGATTTCATATTTATATAAATATTCATATATTTATAATACTAACTCTCTTTATCTCTCTCTCTCTCTCTTTCTAAATATGAAAATGCCTTGTATTATTTTTTTTCTAATTAATTAGCCTTATTATTCCCCGTCGAATTTCGACGGGTTACTCACTAGTGAAATAAAAAGTACAAAAAAGTGATGGGGGAAACCATCACAAAAAAAAATAAAAAAATTAAGATAAATAAAAAGGCTAAACTAAAAAAGAAGGAAAAAGATCAAATAAAATGCCTTGTCGGCTTCCAAGACCTTTTCGGCTTGTTATTCTTCGAGCCAGATTTTCCTCGTTTTCCTTTGACTCTTTGAAAGCCGTCTTCATCATCATAGTAATCCTCCAAATTTCCGCTACCTGCCATTGGAGCCGAAGGATCAACAGGAACTCCTCCAACCATACCTCCATAAAGTCGAGCGTCGTCAAATGCCGAAGGAGATGTATCAGAGAGACCGCCTTCCGGTTCAGAATCACATTTTTCCCTAATGGTAAGAGCTTCTTTTAGATTTTTTGGATTGATATATTCGGGATTAAAATATTTGGGATTCAGAGTACGAGCTGAAAGAGGACGAAGGTTGGGAGCAGAAGAAGCTTGATTTTCTCTAAAAGCAGCCACTTTCGCCATGACAATTGCTTCAATATCTTCGTTTAAAGGGGATTCTCTATGATGATCCAAATTATCTAACCCCTCACCATGTGCAATTGGTGTGCAACCTTCTACATTTTCAGTTGCAGGACTAGTGTCAGAAATATCAATATTTTCTATCAGACGCTTTAAAGCCGGTATAAAGGGAACGATAGCTAGTGCTCCACCAGTCGAAGGAGTTCCAAGCTACACAACACTCTCCACATTCATAGCCTCCTCAACATTGCTAGGCTTTGAGGCCTGGTTTGAAACTCCATTGTTACCATTAGCATTTTTCTTCTTCCATGTTGGGTTTACTGTCTTGCACTTCCCTGTATCATTCACCATAGCTTGCACCTGTTTTTCAACACTAGCGATAACTTCTACAATTGGGTCCTTAGCCATCTTCCCTTCACTGTCAGTTTTACTATTGGCTTGAACATGCTTACCCTTTACAAATTTGCAATTGGACAATGCATGCCCGAGCTTATAGCAGTGTTTGCAATAAAGAGGGATATTATCGAACTCTAAGTATTGATAAAACCCCGCCTCATCACCACATTCCAAAAACACCCGTGATGGTAATTTCTTCAATAAGTCTATCTGTACCAAGACCTTTGCCACACTTGGTCTAGACAATGTTGATGTGGCATGATCAATGGCTAATGGCTCTCCAAAAATCTTGGCAATGGAAAAAAGACACATTTTATTAAAAAGATGAATCGGTAATCCGGGGAGGCTGACCCAAACAGGAAACAAAGATGAATCCTGATCCGGACGCCAATTAGGAGTCCACCTTGCAACACGCATGGGGAATCGACCAACAAACCAATGGTCTTTCGCCCATAATCTATTGAAATCCCCCTCATGTGTAAGGCGAATTAACAAGTGTTTAGAATCAATGTGACCTAGAGTGAAATATGTTTTAAGACCAAACTTCAAGAAACATCGACGAGCTTCATCCATGGGAGGCCGGCCTTTAGCAAATTTTCCAACCAAAGTATATGTGAATTGTTTTGCGAGAGTAGAAATTACCTCTTTTGGGATCCTGAGTGCTGGTTCTCCGTGATGAGAAGAAGCAGGAATCATAGGAATCACAGAGGCAGATTGCGTTGGTGAAGCTTTGAAGAGACTTACGAAGGATTTCGCCCTAGAAGGCGATGGTGGCTGATCCATTTGTTGAGGAGGCGCAGAACCGGATTGGCTCTGACCCATCAACGGAGGAGAGATGCCATCAGAAGTAGAGGCCATTAGATCCGGCCAGCCCTAATTAGGGTTCCGGCGAAGCCGCTAGGGCGGAAAATTGTAATGTCGGCAACCATGTGTGGAAAGAGATGAAAAGAAGCTAAAAATTAATACTAACATATTATCCGATTCACATTATAAAAATACTAGTCGTCGTGCCCGTGCCGGTGTCACGGTAACAGTACATCTAAGTGACGGTACATACAAAATGAAAGTATGAAATATGTATTCCTTAAAACCATTTTCCTATACACACACTGAATTGAATCTGGCATCAAACATATATCCCTCTATTATTGCAACCTAAGTAAATCAGATTGTCCATTGCAAAACAAAAAGAGGAAGAAGAACTTTTGAAACCGCCTAATATCAACCGTAGGATCGGAGAAGTGGAGAAACAATCTAAGAATTGAGATTAAATTGAAAATAAATCTTTTAATAGCAGTCGTTGGATGAAGGCGGTTATGGAATAATCTCAGCCATCCTTTGTCTCAAGTCAATTGGAAGTTATTTTTGACTTGTATTATAATATAGAGATAATTAAGTTAGTGTAATTGCTACAGTATGATTTTTTTCATCAAATATGTTTTAAAATTACAAATATATCTTCATATTTTTTTTTAATAAATGTATACTCCTTCAGTCCCATAACTATGTGGACAAATTTTCATTTTGGGCGTCTCATTAATAAATTACACTTTCCTAAAATGGCAAAGAATCTTTACTATTCCTCCCACTCATTCTCTCTCCTACTTTACTTTTATACTCATAACACCAATCAATCTATTATTCTCTACCTCACTTTCTCTTTCCTACTTCACTTTTAACACTCACAACAACTACCTACTACTATTCATCTCTTAATTCATGTGCGCCTATTTTTATCCACATAGTTATGGGATGGAGGGAGTACTTATCTTTGTAAAAATAATTAATAAGAGTTTTTTTTTAATAGAGTATTAAATCCATCTATATATATAAAGAGACGGTCTTGTGAAAAAGGTTTTACAATAAGCTAACAAAAAACGTGTTTTTCCCAATTGCCTTCACTAATATTATCATGTGTCTTCTCTAATATTACAAAATACATGTTGTAATATTACACTTATAAATATTCAAGCAGACACTTTTATACATTCAAAGAGGCACTTTTAGTGGTAGTTTTAAGATTGTCTGTCTTATTATAACAAAGTGACAGAGATTATTATAACAAAACGTATAACAACAAATAATAATCTAAAACATCTCTTTATATAAATGAAAAGGTGATAATAAACATTGTCAAACAACGTGTCAATAACATGCATAAGGCATATACACCAACAATTATTGTTCAAAGTTCCTTCGTAGTAACGGTGAAAAAAGTGTGAAGATCTTTTTGGGACAGAAGGAGTATATAATTACCTAAATCAATGATATATGAACAACGGGCTCGTCTGTAAAACGCGTTTTACCAAGTGATTAGGAAAAACGTGTTTTGCAAAAACGGCGCGATTTGCTGAAAAAAAAACTTCAAATGACAATTTGAAGACCTAAACGACGTCTTTTGAGGATTTTAAACGCGGAATCGGGCGGCGAACGATGACTTTTGTTTCTCTTCAAATTTCCTTTTAAAAAAACCAATCTGAATATCACTTTCAAAGGTTCTGACTATCCGATTCAAAGGTTTTGGCTATCAGTCTCAAAGGTTCTTTCATAATGCTCTCTGGCTATCAAAAACACTATAACTGACACTAAAAAAAATACACTCTCATTTGCACTAAAAAATCATATATTTTTATATATTTTTTTCTCACTCACTTGCACAATATAATACACTATCCAGAAACCTTTATTATTTCTATACAGAACCTCTTAAACTTGATACCCAGAAGGTTTGTTGGCTATGACTTTGTTCAAATATCATTCATATCCAGAGGACTTTATTATTGATATCCAGAATTTTTCTTGGCCAAGACTTTCTTAAAATGTGCTTGAAACTCATATACAGATGACTTTATATATATATCCAAAACAACTTGATGTTGATATCCAGAAGGTTTGTTGGGCATTACCTTCTTCAAATGTGCTTAAAAAATTACATCAAGATTTTATATTGATATCTAGAATCGTTTGAGAAGTTCCGATTATTTACAAAAATGTCACCCGGCGTATTTTAAAGAAGTTATGCATATTACAAAAATGTCACCGCACTTTTTTAAAGAAGTTACGCATACTTACAAAAATGTCACCGCGCTTTTTTAAAAACACGTTTTTCCTCGGCGTCTTGTAAATCGCATTTTGCCCAAGATCTTGGCATGAACAACTCTCATGGATTTCAATCATTATCTCAACAAAGACAATTGTATAATGCCACTTCTACATATACTTACAAACTAGTGTTCAACTGATATCTTTTGGAAGGTAGCACAATAATCATCAGCGAAGTTTCATTGATGAAGACATACTCAACCATTCGAACACCAAGAATTAAGTGATTTGTATGATGTTCAAGCATAGGTTTATCTGAAGTACTCAATTTCTTCTCATAGAGATTTTATCAACATCTAAGAGGTAGCACATTCATGCCCAATCTTCAGTTCAGTTCAATTACATCCAAGCCAAATTAGCTAACAAGACATCAAAGGCCAAAAAACAAAAGTCAATATGGTTTTATCCTTAACAAACTTTCAACCAGACAGCCTGGAGAAATGTCACATAAATCTTGAATGAGGAGGAAACTAGTTTTTCCATAAGTTATAAAAAGTTCTGTTTTTATAGGGTTTAAGGTTTAGGGTTTTAGGTGTGGCGTTTGAGAAAATTTTGGGGGAAACTAGTTCCTTTATAAGTTATAAAAAGTCTTGTTTTTATAGGATTTAAAGTTTAGGGTTTGGGGTTTTAGGTTTAGATTTTAGGGTTTCAAGTTTAAGGTTTAAGGGTAAAAAACAAGACTTTTTATAACTTATGAAGGAACTAGTTTCCCTCAAAACACACTCGTGGGGTTTAGGGTTTTAGGTTTGGGGTTTAAGGGTTAAAAACATGACTTTTTATAACTTATGAAAGAACTAGTTTCCTCTAAAACACACTCATCTTGAATTGCACGAGGATTCTACTTTCTCGTACAAAACCTTACCGCATTTTGGAAAGATTTTCTTTATTAGAGCATCTCCAATGGAGAACACCAAATTTGGTGTAAGTTTTACGCATTGTACTTTTATAATTAAGTAAAATATATTATATAATTTATTAACATATAAGTTAATTAACATAATTTACAATGTGTGAGTTTTTAAAATTTAGAGGGACTAAATGTGATAAGTGAAACTATTACACCAAATTTGGTGTAAATGAATAGTGTTACACCAAATTTGGTGTAACACTATTCATTTACACCAAATTTGATGTAAAATATAGTGTCCATTGGAGGGATGAATAGTGGGCATTTTAGTGTTATAGTGTGAAATATAGTGTCCATTGGAGATGCCCTTACACGGAACAACGGGAAGAGCGATAGTATTCAATTGCTCAGTTAGAGCATAATCGAACGGTGCGTTTAGGATAAATTTAGTTTCATTGCCAATAGAGATATTTGAAAAGATTTTCCAG
This sequence comes from Campanula takesimana, assembly GCA_026119855.1. NCBI lineage: Eukaryota > Viridiplantae > Streptophyta > Magnoliopsida > Asterales > Campanulaceae > Campanula > Campanula takesimana. Next base: position 117,699 of record JAOWBW010000618.1, on the reverse strand, counting down.
TAATTATTCTTCGGAAGAACTGATGGAGGGGCTGGAAAAAAGAGTAGTCGACGAAAAGTGAGTGATTTTATATTTTCTTTTAGTAAAATACAATAAGAGATAGTATACTCCCTCCGTCCCAGCATAAGTGATACTAGTGTAGTGGTCAAATTAATTAAACTTTGACCAACAATCTAAATATAATATAATGATCCTAATAAAAATTTAAAAAGTGTTATTGTATCACCATTTATAATATTTTCTATAACATTTTTTAAATTTTCATTAGGATCATTATATTATACTCCCTCCAACCCAGTTTAAGGTTCTTATTTTCTTTTTTCGTATGTCTCAGTTTAAGGTTCTTAGTTGCTTTATTCCTTAAATAGCAAAGTATGAATAGTGTTTTAGACATTTTTGTCCTCATAAATTTCATATATTACAAAAAAAACCATCAATCACCCGTCTACTTTTTACCCACTTGCTTTACGAAAAAACAATTATATCCTCCACATACTACTATTGTTGACTCAATTTTGCCTTAGTTCCTTAGTAAGAGTGTAAAGTCAAACTAAGAACTTTAAACCGGAATGGAAAGAGTATATAAATTGTTGGTAGTTTGACCACTAATGTCACTCTGCTGATGGGACGGAGGGAGTATTATTCATTTTGTTTTGCTGACGAGGATAAGTGCAATACACTCAACTTTTGTTTGTATGCTATTGTTTCTTGGCCTCTCTTAGTCTTAAAGCAAAGTCAGAATAGTATCTAATTTCTCTCCATGTTTAAGAAAAGTCCAAGCAAGAAAGTATTACTACATTCATTTTAAAATACAAAATTATATTTCTTTTATAAATATAAAAAATGAAAATAACTAGTGACAAATTATTTAAGGATAAATAGTTTCTTAATTAAAATTTATGTTCAAATTTAAAAAGATATTATTTTGAGACAAAACTAATATATTTTTTTAATTGAATTGATGAATGCTGCAATTCAAAAAATATAATAAAAGGCTATTGATTTTTTTCTTGTAAATCTATACTATAGTATTTTAAAGTTGGCCAAAACCACTATGGGAATGACACATAAGCAACAAAAGGGTTTCTCTTGATTGTGAGGCTTCCATGTGGATGATTGTTCAAATTCCAAAGTCTTTTGACATTCGGCTACCTAGATAATAAGAGTAGTTGATAACAATAGGTATGTAATGGATACTATTGAATCACTTTTCTCTTTACATAAGTTGTATAGAAAACATATATAAAGAGAAGAGTATTCTATAAGAACATGTTAATATCTAATATAACTCATACTTATATATATAGAATAGAAGTATACATTAGGTAGGTTGTGCATTTAAAGGTGTGACTTTTGACTTTTCAACTAATCAAACTTTATTAATCAAATAATATGATAAAACTAAATGCACTTCAAGTTGGTGCATGAATTACATTAAAAGTGTGACTTTTCAATTGATCAAATTTCATTAATCAAATGATAGGATAAGACAAAATGCATTTCAAGTTAGTGAATGAATTACAATAACTATACCTAAATGAAATAAACTAATAAAGAATATGAAAGATAATATATTTATTTCAAACATATTTTTTGTAATTCTCTATTCAATACCTACGTTAGCTTGAAGATAAAAGGACCTAAATGACTCTTAATTTTGGGATACATATGGTCTTTCCACGGAATATATAAAATTAAAACGAAATATTGTGTTTATTGTTGTATGACATGAAAGACTTTCTCCTACTTCTCTTCTTCTTTATACATTCATGTCAATTGTTCCATTTTTTTTAACATTCTATTTCTCAGTCTATGTATATGGTTTAATTTAGCTTTCACTAATTTCTCACTTTTTTTTTTTTTTTTTTTGTTTCTTTTCCTTTAGGTTGGGAAGATAGTTCTTGGACAAATTTTAATGAGGAAGAATACATTAGTTTGATGGAGAAAAATTGCATCATTTGAGTAAGTTTCACCTCTATAATGTTTGCATATATTATCTCATTGGATTTCCGCTTATCATTTTATTTTACTATTACCTCCGTCCAAAATAAATATTTATTTGTTCTCTTCATCAAAAAAACACAATATATTTATTTTAAGACGGAATAAATTTGATTTTACTTTACCCACCAAACTTCTTAGGTATGTGAAGTACTTAGATTCATTTATACAAATTCGTTATAGAACCTGAAAAGGTCGACATAATTTATTTTTTTAATTGATTTGAATATAACCAATTGGTTATTTTTATGATATTTGTTATTTGAATTTAGTTCTGATTTGAGTTTAAAAAATTATTTTATATTTTGGTGAGTTATCCTTTTAATTGCTATGTCTATATATTTGCTTTTTATCATAATTTTATTTGAGAGTTAATTTTGGTTGTTTTATATATTTTGAATTTATTCTTTATCTTTTACTCCAGATTATGTTTTGGAGTTGTAGATTTTAATACAAATTATGTATATATCAATGTAATACAATTGCAAGTATTAAGTTGCAAAAATGAGTTACCAAGTTATACGAACTTCACATCCATTTTCAACTATAAATTTTTCTTATTTTTATGTTATTATAATTTTTTTTCTTAAATTTTTTATTGTTTAGTGATCCAGTTTTCTTGATGAAAATACATAATTTACTTCATTTGTCTTTATATACTTAGAGAGGTAATTATTCAATATATTTAATTTATAATTTTTATTATAAATATCAAATTAATTATATAAATTAAGTTTGTATAGACACATATACACTTTCTATCCCACCATATGAAATTCTACAAAAAGTCCTCTCCATATTTATAAATTACTGATTGATCCATGAAAAGATTATTACTTTATACTATCAAGATAATACTTAATAAAAAAAAAAAAAACCACTCATATTTTTTAATTACCAAATGATGTCGGTCTGCTAGATCCCTTGCGAAGCACGGGATTGTTGCTAGTTGACATTTATTTTTGAGACGGTGAGTACTACTTTTTTGTTGACAACTTATGCATGTTTTAATAGTGGACCCGGCACACTCCAATTAAAAACATCAACACAATTATGACACCTCATTTTTTAAGTCACATTTTATAGCCATCTTTTGTAACTTTATTATTTCCCTTTAAACCCTGCATCAATATCAATAGGCCCCGCATCAATATCAATAGGCTACGCCCTATGACTTTTGTTCGTCTCGCTCCGACGTTCGATTTGATATGCGGTGCGTTCTGTGGTTGATCCGGAGTCAAAAGTTACGAGGTTTTCGCTCAAGCGCTAAATTGACTCAAAAAAGTTCAACGCTTTCGTCAGCATCAAATAGTGATTTTTCACCATATATTGTTCAAAATTAATTTTTACTATATAAAAAATTAAAAAGTATCATATACAAATCAATCTAAATGCAAAGTTGACTTCTTGTGCTAAATTAAAAATAATGACATTTTTTACCTAATTTACCCAATTTTCATATTTTTGAGGTGCATATGGGTCTCATTCTAAAAATGGTAAGACTATCTTGTTTTTTATATTACTATAAATGTATATTATCACTAAGTTTGTACAATAAGCCAAAATATTAAAAGACAATTTTGCCTTTCATTATTGTAAAATTTATCACTTTCTTATTGTATTTTAACTAGTGTTACTCCCGTGCATCACACGGGAGTAACACATACATTTGTATAATTTGCACATACTCCCTTCTCCATCTTAAATGTTCTTACTTGTCTATGTGATTCAAATCATTTCCAAAACCAATCGAGAATCCAACCAAATCGATTATCGGTTGTGATCAAAATGAATCGACCTAGACTAGGAAGACACCTTTGTACATAAACACATACATCCTTTTCAAAGTTAAGGCATAAAAGGCATTGTGAAAAGGCACTTAAAATCAATTGTAGGCGGGATCATGCTAGAGACCGAAAGGGCGAGGGAGTGTTGCTAATCACCTTCTCCTCTCGTAACTTAGCCCCCGAACCCACTTCTATTTCAAAAAAGATATTATCGCTATTTTCCTTTAATAAAATGAGGTGGGGACTCTCTGATTTTCAAAACCAAGGGAGGGTAACCATTGTGTGAGGATGCGAGCGCGGATCTTCCGAGGTTCGAGCGCGCGGGCTCTCACAATATGTACGTGTGTGTGAGATAGAGTTTTGTGCGTGTATGTGTGAGTGTGATTGAATGGGTGAAGGAAGAGCATGTTTGTGTGTTTGTTTGAGGAGGGAGGGGTAATTTCGACAATAAATTGACCTTTTTTTTAAAAAAAGAGAGAGACTAAGGTGAGGTGAGGGGTGTATGTAGAATAATGATCTATTTCAACTCTTTTTTTTTTTTTTTAAGATAGAGCAAAAATTGAATCTTAATGTGGGAAATAGATGTGTTTGAAGGATGCTTGTGGAATTAATCCAATATTTCTAGCAAAGCAAAATGGGAGCATGTTCACCACCATGCCTAAAATCTATATATATTAAAAGTCAAGGTAGAGTTTTTAGGTGGTGCTATGTGAACAATTTTTGGGTAACTCTTACTTTTGGTGGTGCCACATCATCCATAGCATTTTAATTAGGTGTCTTTACATTTTTCTCTTATTAGATAATAGTATTAATTAATTGTAATATTTACTATATTAATTAACTAATATTATTAATAGTATTAGTTATTATAATAGTTAACTATATAAGATAACTATTACTATTAATAGTATAAGTTAAGTATAATAGTTACTATAAAAGGTAACTATTACTATTAATAGTATTAGTTAACTATATAAGATAACTATTACTGTTAATAGTATTAGTTAAATGTAAAGTTATTATATAAGATAATTATTTCTATTAATAGTATTAGTTAATTGTAATAGTTAATTATATAACATAATTATTACCATTAGTAATTTTAGTTAAGTGTAATAGTTACTATATAAAGTAACTATTATTAACAATAATATTAACTAATTAAAATAGCTACAATATATTGTAACTATTACTATTATTAGTAGTATATATATATATATATATATATTTTTTTTACTATTATTAGTATTAGTTACTATATATAGTAACTATTACTTTTAACTTATTATTTACGATAAAAGTTATTCTCTCCGTCTCAGGGTAAGAGTCATGCTTTCTATTTTGATACATCCTAGAGTAAGAGTCTCTTCCTTAAAATGATAAAAAAATCTTTACTATTCATCACACTCATTCTCTCTCATACTTACTTTTTGCACTCACAACACTTAAATCACTTCCACCATTCTTATTCTCCGTGCATTTGAGAGGTAGGACTCTTACTCTGGAACGGAGGGAACACTACTTAGGTAACCAGTATCTTTTAATTTACTATTTAAGCTCATAATTACTAGTATAATGTTAACTATAATTAAAACATTATTTTCTCAATCGATCAAGAGTAAAAATAGACATCATTATGAGACAAACGAAGTAAGTTTTAAAAAAAATTATAAAGTTATTCTTAACCAATCTTAATATTATACAGTATATTTTATAGTATAAGCTTTGAATTTACCTTTAGTGTGTTCCATTTTTCTAAATTGCCTATGAATAGCATGAATAGCATAGAGTTCTGAAATATGCATGACGTTTGTCTCTAATTGTGATTGCTCTCTAGGGCGTATGCAAACAACAGTACATGAGGTTTGGTATAAGACTACTCTGAAGTCTGAAGCATAATGGAAGTGTTATCAATATGATGAATTATCGAATGAGAGTAAAAATGTGTCTTCGTCTAGAGATAATTTTTTTTCTTTTAATAAATTGGATTTTTTATTAATGAACGCCTTGAGCTGTGGCAAAAGTGTACTTGAAAGGGCACTACTCAAGTTTCACCGAGTGGTTTTGACCGTGTTTAGTTTCATTGTCGTCAATTTCTATCTACCAAATTTGATAGGCTAAATCGCACACCTACAAAATTAAACCTGAACTAGGTTCTAAAAATATGTAGCTAGGGCAAATCTAGAATCGATCCACGAAGAACGGTTACTTGTTTACGTAATTGTCACTTGACAAGATTGGAGAAATGTATACTAATTAAATCCTAAAAACAAGAATTAAACTAAATTATGAGCAAATACAATAACTAAAGAATACTTCAGATTTGATTCCGTCCCCACCTAATTATTCAATTATCATCGATACATCTTTTCACTTTCACCCTATTCACTTGATCACTAGATCTATTTCAATCTCTGTTTTTTCTTTCAGATTAGTTACTAGCGTTGACACACTCACTAGAAACCCTAATCAATAATTAAATCTAACTGGCACAGTCTAGATCAAAAAATTAATTGCTTTAATGATTTAAGAAACTAAGATAAAAAAACGTTTTCTATAATTATTTCATATAGATAATCGTCTAATTTTACTCACTTCACAGTTTACCATGGCACATGCATAAATCGTGAAGATGCTACTTATGAATTTTCTACACTGGCACAGTAAATAGAAAATTCTAGCAGAGATCCAATAACACAGATAAATAGATTGATCAAGTCTATAAACACTAGCAACGGATCTAAAATAATCACAAGTAAAATTATGAATAGAGATAAAAAGACTGAAATGAAAATACCTCAAATTGATCAAAAGGGGTTCAAAAAAATCAAACCCAAAGCTTAGATTTAGTTCCTTATCCAAAGCTTTGAAATCTCCATGAAAAAGAAATTAAAAACCTAGATCTAAAATATTGTATGAAGGCTAGAATAATTCCAAAAAATAATGAAAGAAACCCTAGTTTAAATACCTAGGAAAAAAAAACCTAAAGGAATAAGTAAAGGAAACTAAAATAAAGGAAAAAGAAATAAAAAATCAAAACTGAGAAACCGTGCGCTAAAATCCGTCCAAGCTGCTAGTCCGACTCGGACTCCTGGGTCCGAGTCGTTCTCTAGTGCCCGTCTCATGCTCTGATGTCCGTCTGAGCTCACACGTACTGATGAGTTTTTGTGGTAAGGAGTCAGACTCGGACTCCCATGTCCGTTTGCTTATCACACATACTGTTTTGTTTTTTCCAGCTTTTTCTTCTTATTTAATGGTTGACCGCTACGCTGTCTTCATGTTTGACTTTGACTTCTTTTGACCTTTTGAGACATGAACTTTGACCTCATAGAAGATTACATCCGGATATAAATATAAAAAGACTAAAATACCCCCGTATTACAATAAAGCCCCATAATTACATATTTACCCCAAAAATACATCAAAACTAATCTAAATTACATAAAAATCACAAGTTAACTTCATAGAAACCTAGGAAATAATGGAATCAAATCTGTCCCATCAAATTCCCCCACGCTTAGACCTTTACTCGTCCCTGAGAAAAATCCTAATACCCACTCTAAACTCCGGTCTAAATAGCGTAGCATGGAAGAAAATGATTCATAGTCTCCTCTAAACATGTCAATCATAAATCAACAAATAAAATCGAAGTGTAGAAACTCCGTCTCCTTATAACTCTTCAAAGAAATAATAAAAATGACATTAACTTGATACCAACACCATAGTAAACAGTATCCAAACTAAATGCCCACACAAAAACCAAGGGGAACTAAAAACGTCCTAAATTTTCCCCGCGTTTATCTCACACTACAATCTCCCTCATAAAAATAAAGTTTTTGTTTGTTTATAATTACGTACAAACCTTACCTCGTAACAAAACACCAACAACCCCTTATAACTCTCGAAAAGAACGAGGATTTCTAACCTAAACTTCACTGTCCGAACCTCCTACTCCAAAAGTGATCATCCTACCCAAAACTCTAAACCCCCCTTATGCTTCACTCCGGTGGATGTAAGATGTTTTATTACTCAAACCTCACCTTTTGCCTAAGCGCCCTTTCGGGTTTTCACTTAGCCTCTCTATTTTTTTTATTTTTTTTAAGCACACCCTAGTTTTTGTCTAGACTACCGTTTCGGGTTTTCCATCTAGCGGGCTTCTTTTTTTTTTTTTTTTTTTCTTGTTTTTTTTTTAAAGAAAAATACTAACTAATCTAGAAATAAAAATGCATACTATACACTACGGATCCCCCCATGCTTAAACTACACAGTGTCCTCAGTGTGTAAAAGTGAATAAAAATAAGGACAATTTAAACATAAGGGAATAAGAGGTACCTCATTAGTGCACCCATTTGAGCTCAAATTGTCTTCATAAATATCTTCTTATTTGCAATCACCGTGCTCAAACTTCCTTTCTTCTCAATCTCTATCGGACTACTAGCCATCATCACTTCTTCATCACCCAAATAAGCATATTTTCGGTGCTCAGGAAGATCTTTCAACTTTTACTCATATGCTCTTTCAACAAATGGTCCATGTTTTACTGCAGGAATATTCAAACCAATCTTCACATCATCATTCCCACTAACCTTGGACACATCCTCTACCTTTGGCTCAACTACATCCATGAAACATAGTGACTGACCATCATCCTTAGGGACTTTCTTGGAGTAAAAAATGTTGAACTCCATTAAATCCCCATCAAACTACATAGTCAACGATCCGTTAGAAACATCCAACTTAGTCTTGCTTTTGGTGGTACCACATCATCCATAGCATTTTAATTAGGTGTCTTTTCATTTTTCTCTTATTAGCTAATAGTATTAATTAATTGTAATAATTACTATATTAATTAACTATTGCTGTTAATAGTATTAGTTATTATAATAGTTAACTATATAAGATAACTATTACTATTAATAGTATTAGTTAAAGATATAAGATAACTATTACTGTTAATAGTATTAGTTACATGTAAAAGTTATTATATAAGATAACTATTACTATTAATAGTATAAGTTAATTGTAATAGTTAATTATATAACATAATTATTACCATTAGTAATATTAGTTAAGTGTAATAGTTACTATATAAAGTAACTATTATTAACAATAATATTAACTAATTAAAATAGTTACAATATATTGTAACTAGGCCAAAATATGTTTAGCCCCCCCCCCCCCCAAAGTGTCCACCCATTCCCACTTTGCACCCCAAACTCAATTTTGTCCCAAAGTGACTCTTTAATTTACCATTTGTCACAGTTTGACCTATGACCCCCATAGACCCCAAATGGCGTTAGAAAATTAACGAGAAATGGTCATGTGCATGCCATGTGCAGGGTAGTTTGGTCATTTTCTTATAAACTTTCAATTAAAAGAAAGAAAAAGAAAAGGAAAAAGAAAAAGAAAGCAAATGCAAAACAAAAAAACAAAAAAAAAAAAGAAAAGAAAAACAAAAAAGAAAACCCAGTCCATATCTTCATCAAGATCCGGCACCCCCTCCATTTCACATTTTCACCTCAACATTTCATCCCTCTTTCTTCTTCCTCCACAACCACCGTCTCCCTTCCATCCTCCCAAACTCCAATTGCGCGCCAACCCAGCTCCTCTTCATCTTTGATTTCCGCCATCTCCCATCCCCAGATTTGAGATTCCCCTCCGGCGTTCATGTCGTTTAACGCCGGCGACGATGAGCAGGTTGTCGTCGTTGATAATCCGTGTGCATGTGCTTGATCGACCTCCCGTTTTCGTACATTAAAACCCAAATCTGGGTTTGACTTCAATTTATTTTTCACTTTGAAAACAAATCTGGGTTTTGATTTGTGATTTCGATTTTCGATATCTGGTGTTTGATTTTTGAATTTTGATCTTTGAGGTTGAACGATTTTCGACTTGGTTATCAAGTTATGATTTGGTTTTCAATTTGATTTTTGATTTTTAATTTTAAAACGATTAGGGTTTTGATTTGAATTTTTAAGTTCTGAGTTTCATATGAAGAAGAAGAAGAAGAAGAAGAAGAAGAAGAAGAAGAAGAAGAAGAAGACAACTTGGGTGGCGGTGCAGCGGCGGAGACATGGTGGTGGAACGATGTTGGTTGGAGAAATGGTGGTGGTGGCCAGATTTGGGTGGTGGTGGTGGTTGACTGATGAGGATGGTGGGGTTAGGTGGAGAAGTAATTGCCACCCTTGACCTTTATACCCTTCTATTTTCAAGAAAAATGATAAAAAGAACCCTCACATGACATGCACATGACCATTTTTCATTAACTTTCTAACGCCGTTAGGGGTCTAGGGGGGTCATAGGTCAAACTGGGACAAATGGCAAATTAAAGAGTCACTTTGGGACAAAATTGGGTTTGGGGTGCAAAGTGGGAATGGGTGGATACTTTGGGGGGCTAAACATATTTTGGCCTTGCAGCTATTGTCACGACCCGAAAACCCGCCTCTATTTTTGTAGTAATAAATAATAAATTATTTATTTATTGCCTATTTATTTATTTAAATTATTTATTTATTTAAATAATTATGTGTGCATTTTGTGTCTCATAATAATTTCGTGCCTAGCATTTAATCGGTTAATTGTGCTAGTGTGGAGTATTGGATCTTAGTTATTAGTGGGAAGTATAATTATTGTGTTAGTTGTGTAGGTAGTGGAAGAGGGGGTCTAAGTGTAACTTTTGAATTATTTCTTCAACTACTCCCTCACCTCCCTCTCCCTCCCTCATTTCCCCTCACCATTTTCTTCCCTGTGTTCTCTCTCTCTCCTTGGTTGAAAAGGTAAAATTTCTCTCTTCCTTCTCTCTACATTCTAGCTATCTTCCCCTCATTGTTTCTCATTTCTCATAACATGATAAATGTTTAGATCGTCGATAGGATCGTAAGGATCAAAGAAATTTCGAGTTCCGTCACCGTTGATGTAACGACCCCAAAATCCGTTTTATTTATTTTATAATTATTTTATATTTTTGAGAATTTTAATTTAAAATTACGTGTTGCATAATATTTCATAATTTGCATATCTTGATTGATTATTTGTGTTAGTTAAAATGTTAGTAGTAGTAGTAACAATTATTTTGATAGTTAAGTTGGGTAGTGGAATTTTATGGGCCAATAATTTAGTTGTTAAAGAGTTGAGGGAATTAAGTAACTTTAGGGGCTTTATTGAAAGTTGGAGTAAGGGGTCTAAGTGGTTAGACTAGAACTTAGGTGATCAAAGTTGAAAGTGGGAGAAATTTTTATATAACTCAATGACTTCCCTCCCCCCCTTCTCAGTCAACTTCACCCCTCACCCTTAACTTTCCCAAATTCAAGTTCCCCTGAGAATTGCCATTGTTGGAGAAAGAAAGAAAAGGTAAGATTTTGTTTTGTTAATTTTCCCTATTTTAATTTATTACTCCATTTTTAAATCTAAAAATATATAAATGTTCAGGGTGTTGAGTAGGCCACATCTACCAAACAATATATTTTTCTTGACTCATTTCCGAAAAATAGGTAAGTTACTAAACCCCCCCCCCTTTAAATGTTAAAATGGTCATAAGTATGCTATATATGCTTTATATGTTATAAAATAATGTTTTGGGTATATTTTTATATACTTGTAATTTTGGGACGGAGTGAGTAGTAATAACTTTTTATATACTTGTAATTTTGGGACGGAGTGAGTAGTAATAACTTTTTATATACTTGTAATTTTGAGACGGAGGGAGTAGTAAAACTGGTTATAGACTTGTTATTTGTGGGAAGTGGGTATATGGGTATAGTAGTTTTGGTTTTGGGGAAGTAGGAGAGGATGCAACATCATATATGCTTTATATATTATACTCCTACTCGTGGGACGGTAAAATAATATCTTTAGTTAAAGGTTAAGTAAATGTATTATAAAATTATACTGTTACTTATGGGACGGGGAAAGAAGTGAAAGTATTCTAAACTGGGTATATTAGTATATTAAAAATTATAATGATACTTGTGAAAAGGAGGGAGTAGTTATAAATTGTTGCATGTGGGAAATGTTAATACAAATGGGTGTTGTAGTATTGGGAAAATATGGTAATGTTGTTGTACCTAATAAAATGGATATAAACATGTTATATATGTCTAGTAGGTTGTGAAATAATATTTTGGTATGTTTTAATTATATTTGTAATTTTGGGACATAAGGAGTAGTAAGAACTTGTTACCTAGCTTGTTATTGTTGTGAATGCTATAGAAGTTGGTGTTAGTATTGTTCGTAGACTGAGTTTTAGCCTTTGTGTAAGTTGCAAATGTTATGTTGCAAGTAAATTTGGGTGTGAAACAAAAGGAGTGAACTTTGGTTAAGTTTTGGGTCTGCCAGGTGATGTGGGCGGCCGCCCAAAATTGGGCGTGCGGCCGCACATCTATCTGAAAGGTTTTACTCTTGGGACAGAGTATTTTGGGCGGCCGCACAGCCCTGTTTGGGCGACCGCCCAGTCATCTGAAAAGCTTAGAGTTTCCAAACTTAGGGATTTAGAGGTCAATTTTGGTCTAGTTTTTGGGTAGTGTCCTAGAGTACTTAGATGATTGTTGTGGATCACTAAAGTGGTAGAATTGGTTCCTTTGTGAACACAAGTGTTGTGAAATGTGAGTAATTGATTAAGTGAGTATTGTTGAACATTTAGTAATGTGTTGAATGGTTCATCTTCTTGATGTGTTTGGCATGGTTCCCTACATTGGAATCATTGTCCCTGATTTTTGTTTAAGCAAGTATTTCTATTTGGTGCTTGCGTGTAAAGTCCAGCTGGTACTTTTGTGTGTGTTGGGCAGTGATAGGGATTATAATGGTCTCCGAGCCAAGTACATTATAAGGCTCCTATCATTGGTTTCCCATTTTTAACCCCCTTCCTTAGGCCAAAGGTTGGGCACTTTGGGTTATGACTTTGTGTCATTTTCCCCCCGTTGTTGTTGTTGTTGTTTGGTTCCGGAACCCGTTTCAGCTCTTCGATGCTGCTCAGTTGATGCCTCTCAGATGGATATTGTTTGGTTTGAGAACCTTGGCTCAGTATCCACGTATGAGTGTTTATTTCCGCTTTATGTGTTGCATGATGAGTTGGTCGTTATTTCCAACCGGTATGGGACGGTTGGCGATAGGGAGCCTCTCATGTTATGTGCTATGTGTTATACGCTTATTTGTTAATATTGTTTCTTTATGATCATCATATTAGCATGTAATGTAGTTGCATTTTAGTAACTTACTGAGATTTATTCTCACCCCTTATTTGTTTACCGTTTTAGATAAGAATGAGTCCAGGGAATAGGTCACAGCACAGGGAGGACGTTGGTAAAGAGATCTTTGGTAAGACTTTTGGGAAGTGATATGTATAAAGGATACATTATGTAAATGTAATACCTTTAGGGTAGTGTACCCGTGACTCAGTTATTTGTATCATCTCTTTTAGTTGGTGTTCGTGTTTGTAAATTTTATAGGTAAAGTTTGTTATAGCCAAGTGGCTAAGTACTCATTTGAGAAAGTTTGTTTTGTGACTTAAAGTCATGTTTTGGTGACTTGTTGGTTGTGTGAACCTTTTTATGAAAATATATTTCGAAAATTTTTCTCAGAGTTGCTTTACGACGTCTTCCTCGCGTGTCCCGGGCGTGGGGCCAAGTAGGACCACGGGTCGGGGCGCGACAGTTGGTATCAGAGCTAGGTTGTAGATGGTCTAGAATGACTAAATGACCTAGGAGGGTAGTTGTGTATAGGGTAAGTAACGTTGAGAGTTTTATGCAGGTACTTATTGAAAATGGTTGGCACCGAAGGGAATCAGTCAGGGCCTTCAGGGTCGGGTAACGCTAGAGAAGAGGTTCGAGCACTGTTCCAAGGTATGTTTGAAGCTGTCATGAAAATCATTGACGATATAGAGGAGCATAAAACCAAGATTGAAACCTCAGAGGTGACAAAACGAGGAGAACAGGTAAAACCGCAACCCCAGCGTGGAGATAGTAGAGAATATCAAGGAACACCTTCGCAAGCGAGGGCATCTTTTCAAGGGCCGCATAATAGAGGAACTCGAAGTAAACGAGTATGTAACTACTGTCAAAGGATGGGATATTTAGAAGAAAAATGTTGGAAGAAGCAAGGCAAATGTTTGAGTTGTGGTCAGTTGGGTCACTTTCAGAATAGTTGCTTTAGATTTAAGAATCAGTTATCGGGAAGTGCAGCTGGGTCATCTCGGGGCCAAAAGAGGGATGCTTCAGGAAAGGTTAAGGTGCAAGATCGTGTTTCTTCCATCAATCAACAACAGATTTCAGATTCTTCTAATGTGACAGGAGGTATAATTTCTATTTCTAGTTTGAGAGCACACACACTTATAGACCCTGGCTCTTCGCATACTTGTGTGTTTGTGCTTCTTGATTGCATGTGTCTTCTGAGTCTTTACCTTATGTGTTAGATGTGTCTTCCTAAGGGGGAGTGTTAGACGACCTATAAAGTGTCATATACTTGTGATGTGCGTATTCATGGGCATGTTTTATTTGCCGGTTTAGTGATGTTGTCATCACAAGATTTTGATGTTATGGTGGTGGAATTTTATATGCTAGTGTGTTTTAGTTAAGCATGGTATATATATGTGTTTAGCTTTCATGCTATTTAGGCATTAAGAAAATTGTAAATTGTTGTTGCAAGCTTGTGCCTGGTAGTTAGTTTATGGAGTTAGTAGTGAAAAATTTGCATTTAAATTGAAAGATATCTTTTCCTTGTGAGATTTTAAATTTATTTCCCTTGAAGTGGTACTTGTTCTTGAGGAGAACCTTGGGTGATCTTGAGTGGTTGAGTGCTATGTTTGAGCAACATCAGAGATCAGTAATTGTTTAGTGGTTGATTTGAAGTGATTATCATTTGTTGAGAAATTTAGTTGAGTATATTTCAAAGATGGCTTTTATATCGGGTATAGACATCATGAATGGTGGTTATATAGTTTGAATTCTCATCTGCTTCAGTGGTATTGTTGGATACGTTGAATTGTATAAGTAATCCTAGTTTGAGTTTTTTGAGAGCGGTAGCAGTTTGTAAAATCAGGGTAGAATGTCTTCATGTTAGAGGATATATTATTTTGAGGAAAGTTTCAACTCAGGCATAGGGTTGAGGATTTATTGATGGATTTCTAAGGTAGCTACACTGTTAACTACATAGCACAGAAAGATGCACTATCTCGATGGATTGGTAAGAGTGAACGAGTATAATTGTTGCGAGTGTTAATTGATGAATCGAGAGTTGATGACAACTTCAGTATTGATATTGCTTAATGGATTTAACTAGTACTACAGTTATCTAGAGGATATGATTAGTGTTACTAATTTCTAGTGGATATGTCAAGCTTACCCTTATAGTGGATTTGATAAATTCATTATTCATAGAGATGCCTTAAAGAGTGATTTAGATGTTCATTGCTTCAGGATGGTACGGTAACAATGTGTGTTTTGAGAAGATTGATTCCTTATCAACAAAATTATCCTACCCATAAATTGAGATTTATTGCGATTATACATCTATTGCATTAGTGAATGACTTTGATGGAGTTAGATTTGAAGTGTTTACCATATTATATCATCGGGAAAGGTATTGTGTTAGAGGATTCATTGACTTATAGTCCATGGGTGATAAAACTAAATGGGGAATATTAGAGGAATTAACACTTTGGAGTCTTCGTGAGTTGAGATATGGTGTGACCTTGCGATTGTGAAAGCTTTAAATTTCTACTCTTTTGAATAATATCAACTATCAAAAATTACTCGTGGAATGAATAATGACAGACAATAAGATTTTGTTCGTGGCTAGTGATGGAATTTTAACTTCTATAGCAGAGTATGTAGTCAACACTTAGTGGAATTAAACATGTATAACGGAGTTCAACTATAGATACTTGAAGGAATACACAAGACCAATTTAATTATGAATCCAAGTAGAAGTAGAGTATTGAGATAAATTCGAGGAGTTACCTTTAATTGTTTGATGCGAGGAATTCTAAGTATTCAACTAAGTCCTTGAGTTGTGAATAATCTGGAAGTAAAATATCAGTTGTCAGTTATTTGTTCAGAAGATAGTTCGATTTCATGGGATGTCTACGAGCATGGTAATAGATATGGGTTCCTTATTTACATCTTGATTTTGGCAAGCATTTCAGAAGACCTGGGGTTCGGAATTGAGACTTAGTATGACTTTCACCCTCAGTCAGATGGTCAGTTAGAAATAACCATTCAGATTCTTGAGAACTTGTTTAGTTGATTCTAAAAACTCGAGGGATATACCTTTACTTCTCGTGGAATTGTTTAATATGTCAGTTCTTTTGAGATTTTGGAAAGAGCTAGAGGTTGAGTTTATCGTCTTGTGTTACTTCCTTCTCTTGACGAGGTTGATAATGAGTTCCATGTGTTGATGCCACGCAATTGTGTTTATGATTCTTCTCCGATATGTCTAAAGTTTTAGAGGATATTGAACTCAGTGTGAAGCTTCGAGATTGAAATGAAAGGAAGTATCCTGGGTTGTTTGAGGGTTGAGGTAAACAATCCTAAAATTCGGGTCGAATTTTCTTTAAGGGGGAGTGAGTGTAACGACCCCAAAATCCGTTTTATTTATTTTATAATTATTTTATATTTTTGAGAATTTTAATTTAAAATTACGTGTTGCATAATATTTCATAATTTGCATATCTTGATTGATTATTTGTGTTAGTTAAAATGTTAG
Source organism: Campanula takesimana (assembly GCA_026119855.1). Taxonomy (NCBI): domain Eukaryota; kingdom Viridiplantae; phylum Streptophyta; class Magnoliopsida; order Asterales; family Campanulaceae; genus Campanula; species Campanula takesimana. The sequence goes on along the minus strand of JAOWBW010000618.1, from coordinate 101,215 downwards.
TAGTAGTAGTAACAATTATTTTGATAGTTAAGTTGGGTAGTGGAATTTTATGGGCCAATAATTTAGTTGTTAAAGAGTTGAGGGAATTAAGTAACTTTAGGGGCTTTATTGAAAGTTGGAGTAAGGGGTCTAAGTGGTTAGACTAGAACTTAGGTGATCAAAGTTGAAAGTGGGAGAAATTTTTATATAACTCAATGACTTCCCTCCCCCCCTTCTCAGTCAACTTCACCCCTCACCCTTAACTTTCCCAAATTCAAGTTCCCCTGAGAATTGCCATTGTTGGAGAAAGAAAGAAAAGGTAAGATTTTGTTTTGTTAATTTTCCCTATTTTAATTTATTACTCCATTTTTAAATCTAAAAATATATAAATGTTCAGGGTGTTGAGTAGGCCACATCTACCAAACAATATATTTTTCTTGACTCATTTCCGAAAAATAGGTAAGTTACTAACCCCCCCCCTTTAAATGTTAAAATGGTCATAAGTATGCTATATATGCTTTATATGTTATAAAATAATGTTTTGGGTATATTTTTATATACTTGTAATTTTGGGACGGAGTGAGTAGTAATAACTTTTTATATACTTGTAATTTTGGGACGGAGTGAGTAGTAATAACTTTTTATATACTTGTAATTTTGAGACGGAGGGAGTAGTAAAACTGGTTATAGACTTGTTATTTGTGGGAAGTGGGTATATGGGTATAGTAGTTTTGGTTTTGGGGAAGTAGGAGAGGATGCAACATCATATATGCTTTATATATTATACTCCTACTCGTGGGACGGTAAAATAATATCTTTAGTTAAAGGTTAAGTAAATGTATTATAAAATTATACTGTTACTTATGGGACGGGGAAAGAAGTGAAAGTATTCTAAACTGGGTATATTAGTATATTAAAAATTATAATGATACTTGTGAAAAGGAGGGAGTAGTTATAAATTGTTGCATGTGGGAAATGTTAATACAAATGGGTGTTGTAGTATTGGGAAAATATGGTAATGTTGTTGTACCTAATAAAATGGATATAAACATGTTATATATGTCTAGTAGGTTGTGAAATAATATTTTGGTATGTTTTAATTATATTTGTAATTTTGGGACATAAGGAGTAGTAAGAACTTGTTACCTAGCTTGTTATTGTTGTGAATGCTATAGAAGTTGGTGTTAGTATTGTTCGTAGACTGAGTTTTAGCCTTTGTGTAAGTTGCAAATGTTATGTTGCAAGTAAATTTGGGTGTGAAACAAAAGGAGTGAACTTTGGTTAAGTTTTGGGTCTGCCAGGTGATGTGGGCGGCCGCCCAAAATTGGGCGTGCGGCCGCACATCTATCTGAAAGGTTTTACTCTTGGGACAGAGTATTTTGGGCGGCCGCACAGCCCTGTTTGGGCGACCGCCCAGTCATCTGAAAAGCTTAGAGTTTCCAAACTTAGGGATTTAGAGGTCAATTTTGGTCTAGTTTTTGGGTAGTGTCCTAGAGTACTTAGATGATTGTTGTGGATCACTAAAGTGGTAGAATTGGTTCCTTTGTGAACACAAGTGTTGTGAAATGTGAGTAATTGATTAAGTGAGTATTGTTGAACATTTAGTAATGTGTTGAATGGTTCATCTTCTTGATGTGTTTGGCATGGTTCCCTACATTGGAATCATTGTCCCTGATTTTTGTTTAAGCAAGTATTTCTATTTGGTGCTTGCGTGTAAAGTCCAGCTGGTACTTTTGTGTGTGTTGGGCAGTGATAGGGATTATAATGGTCTCCGAGCCAAGTACATTATAAGGCTCCTATCATTGGTTTCCCATTTTTAACCCCCTTCCTTAGGCCAAAGGTTGGGCACTTTGGGTTATGACTTTGTGTCATTTTCCCCCCGTTGTTGTTGTTGTTGTTTGGTTCCGGAACCCGTTTCAGCTCTTCGATGCTGCTCAGTTGATGCCTCTCAGATGGATATTGTTTGGTTTGAGAACCTTGGCTCAGTATCCACGTATGAGTGTTTATTTCCGCTTTATGTGTTGCATGATGAGTTGGTCGTTATTTCCAACCGGTATGGGACGGTTGGCGATAGGGAGCCTCTCATGTTATGTGCTATGTGTTATACGCTTATTTGTTAATATTGTTTCTTTATGATCATCATATTAGCATGTAATGTAGTTGCATTTTAGTAACTTACTGAGATTTATTCTCACCCCTTATTTGTTTACCGTTTTAGATAAGAATGAGTCCAGGGAATAGGTCACAGCACAGGGAGGACGTTGGTAAAGAGATCTTTGGTAAGACTTTTGGGAAGTGATATGTATAAAGGATACATTATGTAAATGTAATACCTTTAGGGTAGTGTACCCGTGACTCAGTTATTTGTATCATCTCTTTTAGTTGGTGTTCGTGTTTGTAAATTTTATAGGTAAAGTTTGTTATAGCCAAGTGGCTAAGTACTTATTTGAGAAAGTTTGTTTTGTGACTTAAAGTCATGTTTTGGTGACTTGTTGGTTGTGTGAACCTTTTTATGAAAATATATTTCGAAAAATTTTCTCAGAGTTGCTTTACGACGTCTTCCTCGCGTGTCCCGGGCGTGGGGCCAAGTAGGACCACGGGTCGGGGCGCGACAGTTGATAAAATCCGGGTAAGTTACTTTCCCCCATTTTTATGCTAGAAATATCATTCCATGTTTATATGATGATAAGAATGCCATTTATTGCTTCCTTGGTTGATTTAGAATTTATTTGTAATTTACCCATCTTTGTGAGAATTTGGTGTTTGAATCATCTCTTGGTTTAGGTTGTCTAATAGATGTTATATGAGTCATTTTAGACTTATAAGTTGTTCTAGTACCTTGTTATACTTGTTGGATGTGTTGGATTTTGGTTTGGTTTTAGTTTGGGTCGATTTTTGGGAGAAACCCAGAATTTTTGCCGGATTTCGTCCCTCCGGGCAAGGAGGCGCGCGCACCATGTTTTGGGAGGCGTGCGCACCCTTTTCTGCTTCAAAAGCGCAACCTTCTGATCAAGGGAGGCGCGCGCACCCCTTTTAAGGGAGGCGTGCGCACCCCTCTTTTTTCGGTTTGTCCGTTTTTCGCTCAATCTTCCGGAGACCATAACTTCTTCGTCCGGACTCCATTTTAGGCGTGTAAACTATCTTTTTAAAGATCTTCTAGAGTACTACGTGATGAGTGGGTTTATTTAGTGGGGTTTCTGGTTTAGATTGTGTTGAGTTTTCAGTAAGTGTTCTATAAAACAAAATGTTATGACCGGTCCGTTGTGATCAAGTTTGGGGTATCTGTTTGTATGGGTCAAGGACCACTCTAGTGTGTGAAAATGGTTCCTTTGTGAATAAATGTGTGGTGGAATGTAACTAAGTATTATTAGTGAATGTTTGGTAATCTTATGATGTGTTCATGTTGGTTCCAATCGAATTGATTTTAGGATAAGACTTGGTCTAGGCTTTAAGTGATATCCTATAGTACCTAGAGGGTTGTTATGGGACACCAAAGTGTTGAATTGGTACATTTGGGATCATGTATGGAAATGTGTTACATTTTTAGTTCGGTTGAGTGTTAAGAATTGGTCCGTCTATGAACGGATGTAAGATGTGAAATAGTGATTGGGTACCAACGGTGTGATTAGCCTTATGGAGTAATTATTCGGAGTTCCTATTGGGAAATTCCAGGTATAAGGATATGGTTGAAGTGCTTTACCATAATTTCCCTCCATGAGTAGGCTTTTAGGGTTATCTTGGTAATAGTCGTGGTACTATTTGTGAGTGACCGTTTGGTTTGTACTCTTAATGAGTAACTTATGGGTATCATCTTTAGGATGTGTTTGGTATGGAACCTTGTCTTGGAATCATTTGTTTTAATGATCAATGTTGTTGGGCTCCTTATGAGCAATTCTGTTTATCGTGGTTGAACTCTTTTATGAAAGACTTCCCGTTGTCGTTGTTGTTGACTCTTCTTGAGTAATAGTTGCATCCTTATGGTAATTGTTTGGTATGGTCCCTTTGTGAACAAACGTGTTATGGTATTTGACTAAGTATTGTTTGAGAGTGTTGGGTTTGGTCCGTTTATGACCATGTTTGCAATGTATGAATGTGGATAACCGTTTGACTCCTTTTGAGTAGCTTCATGTGTCGATGATGTTGTTGATCTCTTCATGAGAAATGGTTTGCATCATTTGTGATGATTTTGGCTTGGTTCCCTACTTTGGAATCATTGCCCCGTTGTTGTTTCAAGCGAGTATTTATTACTGTGTGCTTTTATAGAGTCCAGCTGGCATTGTTGTGTTTGTTTTGGGCAGTGATGTATATTATAATGGCACGGGCCAAGTCCAGTATAATGTACTTCACTGGTAACCCAGTTTCCCCATGTTCAGTGGCCTTGAGTGGGATTCCCCTTCCCTTGATCGTGGTTGGGATGAGCTATCTCCTATGGTGAGTATTCTAGCTATTGGCTTGGGGGTATGACTATGTGTTATTTCCCCCATTACTGGTTGTTGTTGTTACTTGGTTCCGGAACCGGCTTCAGCTCTTTCATGCTGCTCAACGGACTCTTCTCGAGGGATTGTGTTCCGTCTCTAGAACCTTGGCCCAGTATCCACTTATGAGTGTTTATTTACGCATTTTGTGTTATATGATGAGTGGACCATATCTTTCATGTTATATGAAATTGTGAATGCTTATTGATATTGTTCTTTTGTGATTATCATGTTGGCATGAAATATAGTTGCATTTAGTAGCTTACTGAGATTTTTCTCACCTCGTTTATTGTTTCAAATTGTTTTTCCTTAACCCCCCCCCCCAGGAAAGCAAGTGGTATCGTTTGAGGTCCGTTGTATCGGGAGTCTTCTGAGCAGGTTGATCGCCTTTGGGGTAGTTGCTCTTCAGAGCCTCTTTGTATATGGTTGAAAGGTCGTGGTCGTCCAGGGTTATGTATTTACTGTGTTCCTTTGGGAATTTATATTATTAACAGTTGTTCTTGCTTCCGCGTTTGTTTCTAGTCTCCGAGTTATAATCTCGTTGAGGTATTGTTTGTTGGTATTGGTTTATAGAAGAATTCACGCGCCCGGTTTGGTATTTAGCATTTTTTAGATGTATACTGTAAATTTTACATTTATGGATTTTTGGAATTTCCGGGGCGTGACAGTTGGTATCAGAGCAATGGTTTTAGACCTTGCAAGGGAATAAGAACTCTGATATTGAATAGGTTTCAACACTTGGGTGCTATAACTTTGAGCGGTTTAGGAAACTAAGTTTTCTTGGAAGATGAGGTTAATGTAGAAGTTGGTTGACTTATGAGTCGTGATATTGACGTCGAGTGTTTCTTTTCTTGTGGCATATCAAGAATAGGATTGGTGTCGATAGTGTTGGTTCCATTGGAGTTAGTTGGTTTGGGGATCGAGAGCACGAGTTTTGAAGGCTTGGGCGTATCTATTTCGTAAGGTGGACAACGTTTCGTGCTATGTTCGCATGTTTGTTATCATTGATGGATTCATGTTGAGGAGTATTCGCGAATGGGGAACTATGTGATTGCTACTGGTATATATAGGGTGATTAGTTATGTCACCTATGCGAGACATTGATGAGTTAAGTGGTATGGTTTGGCTTTCCATGTGTTACGAATTTCTTGTGTGCCATCGATAGGTGGAGAATATTTCTATATTGGTATGTTTGACTCGTTTAGGAGCATACTAAGTATATATATAATGTTCAGGTTCTATATTGGAAATCAGAAAATCTTTATTATAAGGTTGTGCTGGGAATTTAGCTTATTCAGTTGGCAATACTAATGATTGAAATCTTGGGTATAATTTATACGGGGTGAAATATGTCGCTTGACCGATAGGGAACTTGGGTTATATGATGAATGGATGTAAGCTGCAATACTGATAGGTAAATCGGTGAACATATAGTATCGGTTGGGTTAAAAGAGTTAAAGATTCAATTTGAGAATTTCTCAATAAGAGATTTTTCTTTACTTTTGGTACATCTTTGTGAGTGCATCAGAATTGTTAAGTATGAGGAAATACTTAACTTGTTTGGGATCATTTTAGTACATGATTGGAGTTGAGTTAAAGCAAAATGAGTTGTGAGTATATGGTGGGAGTTATAATCATTTTTTTTATATGGTAAGCACGGATTATTAATTTAAATGGGAGTTAGAGGAAATCTTTTGAAGCTAAAATTTGTGTTGTTTGCGGACTACTGAGTATGTGGAATTGTATTAGGCTTTCCAGAATGGGAGTAATGTATTGATGGTAGTTTAACGTGGATTTAAATGGACATTTTGTGTTAAGAATTTTGAGCTTATATTGTACCTTTAGTTTAAGGTGTTAACTAGAGTGAAAGCACTATAGTGGTAATCCTTGAAGATATAGCCACTACGGTGAAAATTATGGGGATGGAAAAATTTCTTTAGCCTTGTATAGTAAGAAGTTGATTAAGCTCGAGATGGTTTAAATATTTTGAATTTTTGAGGAGTAATCCTAAATATCCGATCTAATGGAAGTATCTTTAGAGTATAATTAGGGTTGTGAATAAGACAAGTTTGTAGTATCTCGAGAATTATGTTTAAGAGAAATTTGGATTCTTCAATTCTGGCCTTGGGTATGGATTTTAGTTAGGAGTGAAGATAGTGATTGAAGAAGGTTCGGTACGAGAGATTACTATGTTGTAAGCATTACTTAAGTTTACTATATGATGGGTTAAAGTGGATAATTGGGAAATTCGGGAAGAGACGGAACTAAAGTAACCGTGGCTATTGGATCATTCGGGTAAGTATTCTAAAATTCGGGTTAATAAATAGCACTATCTATGACTGGGGATTGATTGTGATTTTATTGATATTGCCTTAGCAAATTATAGTTTGTTTTGTGGGACCAAGTTTAGAAATGATGTTAATGGGTTATCAAGGTTGAATGGTTATATGTTCTTCGATAAGATAAATATTGGTTAATGCAAGTGAGTTGAGAAATACAAAGAGTATGATTGTAATATGTTTTATCATAAGGAAGATAATTTTAGTAGTGGAATTATATTGATCGAATAGTTGATGACGATAAGTTCCCTAGGTATATTTGAATTGTTGGGTTGACAATATTTGAAAGTAGCACATCAATGCTTAGAGGATCTCCCTAAGAGACCTCTAAAGGTATAGGGATAATTGCTGATGAATTTTTCGGTATGATTGCCATATATTTGATAACACCTATATAGTGCTCTGTTATAGTGGATTGAATAACCCAGTATACCTGCCTAAAATGTGCTTTTATGTTATAATCGTTAGTGCTATTCATTTCCTTATGGGTTCTAGTAATAGTATGATTACGCGGGATAATTGTGAAGATAAAATGTGATAGGGACCATTGTGGTACATCTTGATCTCAATAGACTTCTCAGAGTGTAATGGATAATTATTTGGGTCTTGTTATAATATTAGGAAACCCTAGAGACCGATATATATATATTAAGAGTATACTACTTGTGTGTGGAGTTGATTCCAAATACTATTTGGGTAGTAAAAAAAATAAATATATAAAACTTGTGGATGTTGATGATTTAAGGGTTGGTTGAGAGCGTAATGCTAATCAGAATCAAATCAGTTATGTTTCAAGATCGGTAATCAAGTGATAGTCGTGGGAATTTGAAATTTCGGAGGAAAGAGGAAGTTGACTTTAGAATGTTTAAATCGAGTATACTTGAGATAAGTATGTGTTTAAAATGTGTTACGATTCTGATAAGTGAATTCGCGGGCGAATTCTTTTTAAGGAGGGTAGATTGTCACGACCCGAAAACCCGCCTCTATTTTTGTAGTAATAAATAATAAATTATTTATTTATTGCCTATTTATTTATTTAAAATATTTATTTATTTAAATAATTATGTGTGCATTTTGTGTCTCATAATAATTTCGTGCCTAGCATTTAATCGGTTAATTGTGCTAGTATGGAGTATTGGATCTTAGTTATTAGTGAAAAGTATAATTATTGTGTTAGTTGTGTAGGTAGTGGAAGAGGGGATCTAAGTGTAACTTTTGAATTATTTCTTCAACTACTCCCTCACCTCCCTCTCCCTCCCTCATTTCCCCTCACCATTTTCTTCCCTGTGTTCTCTCTCTCTCCTTGGTTGAAAAGGTAAAATTTCTCTCTTCCTTCTCTCTACATTCTAGCTATCTTCCCCTCATTGTTTCTCATTTCTCATAACATGATAAATGTTTAGGTCGTCGATAGGATCGTAAGGATCAAAGAAATTTCGAGTTCCGTCACCGTTGATAAAATCCGGGTAAGTTACTTTCCCCCATTTTTATGCTAGAAATATCATTCCATGTTTATATGATGATAAGAATGCCATTTATTGCTTCCTTGGTTGATTTAGAATTTATTTGTAATTTACCCATCTTTGTGAGAATTTGGTGTTTGAATCATCTCTTGGTTTAGGTTGTCTAATAGATGTTATATGAGTCATTTTAGACTTATAAGTTGTTCTAGTACCTTGTTATACTTGTTGGATGTGTTGGATTTTGGTTTGGTTTTAGTTTGGGTCGATTTTTGGGAGAAACCCAGAATTTTGGCCGGATTTCGTCCCTCCGGGCAAGGAGGCGCGCGCACCATGTTTTGGGAGGCGTGCGCACCCTTTTATGCTTCAAAAGCGCAACCTTCTGATCAAGGGAGGCGCGCGCACCCCTTTTAAGGGAGGCGTGCGCACCCCTCTTTTTTCGGTTTGTCCGTTTTTCGCTCAATCTTCCGGAGACCATAACTTCTTCGTCCGGACTCCATTTTAGGCGTGTAAACTATCGTTTTATAGATCTTCTCGAGTACTACGTGATGAGTGGGTTTATTTAGTGGGGTTTCTGGTTTAGATTGTGTTGAGTTTTCAGTAAGTGTTCTATAAAACAAAATGTTATGACCGGTCCGTTGTGATCAAGTTTGGGGTATCTGTTTGTATGGGTCAAGGACCACTCTAGTGTGTGAAAATGGTTCCTTTGTGAACAAATGTGTGGTGGAATGTAACTAAGTATTATTAGTGAATGTTTGGTAATCTTATGATGTGTTCATGTTGGTTCCAATCGAATTGATTTTAGGATAAGACTTGGTCTAGGCTTTAAGTGATATCCTATAGTACCTAGAGGGTTGTTATGGGACACCAAAGTGTTGAATTGGTACATTTGGGATCATGTATGGAAATGTGTTACATTTTTAGTTCGGTTGAGTGTTAAGAATTGGTCCGTCTATGAACGGATGTAAGATGTGAAATAGTGATTGGGTACCAACGGTGTGATTAGCCTTATGGAGTAATTATTCGGAGTTCCTATTGGGAAATTCCAGGTATAAGGATATGGTTGAAGTGCTTGACCATAATTTCCCTCTATGAGTAGGCTTTTAGGGTTATCTTGGTAATAGTCGTGGTACTATTTGTGAGTGACCGTTTGGTTTGTACTCTTAATGAGTAACTTATGGGTAACATCTTTAGGATGTGTTTGGTATGGAACCTTGTCTTGGAATCATTTGTTTTAATGATCAATGTTGTTGGGCTCCTTATGAGCAATTCTGTTTATCGTGGTTGAACTCTTTTATGAAAGACTTCCCGTTGTCGTTGTTGTTGACTCTTCTTGAGTAATAGTTGCATCCTTATGGTAATTGTTTGGTATGGTCCCTTTGTGAACAAACGTGTTATGGTATTTGACTAAGTATTGTTTGAGAGTGTTGGGTTTGGTCCGTTTGTGACCATGTTTGCAATGTATGAATGTGGATAACCGTTTGACTCCTTTTGAGTAGCTTCATGTGTCGATGATGTTGTTGATCTCTTCATGAGAAATGGTTTGCATCATTTGTGATGATTTTGGCTTGGTTCCCTACTTTGGAATCATTGCCCCATTGTTGTTTCAAGCGAGTATTTATTACTGTGTGCTTTTATAGAGTCCAGCTGGCATTGTTGTGTTTGTTTTGGGCAGTGATATATATTATAATGGCACGGGCCAAGTCCAGTATAATGTACTTCACTGGTAACCTAGTTTCCCCATGTTCAGTGGCCTTGAGTGGGATGCCCCTTCCCGTGATCGTTGTTGGGATGAGCTAGCTCCTATGGTGAGTATTCTAGCTATTGGCTTGGGGGTATGACTATGTGTTATTTCCCCCATTACTGGTTGTTGTTGTTACTTGGTTCCGGAACCGGCTTCAACTCTTTCATGCATTTGAGAGGTAGTACTCTTATTCTGGGACGGAGAGAGCACTACTTAGGTAACCAGTATATTTTAATTTACTATTTAAGCTCATAATTACTATAATGTTAACTATAATTAAATTATTATTTTCTCAATCGATCAAGAGTAAAAATAGATATCATTATGGGACAAAAGAAGTAATTTTTTAAAAAAATTATAAAGTTATTCTTAACCAATTTTAATATATATTTTATAGTATAGCAAATAAAATTATTTTCACTATTATTAAAAAATCATAAACAAATTTATATATATATTTAAATTAGTTTATAATTATTTAAAATATTAAACAATTATATAATGTAATTATAAATATGCACGCACAAAGTTGATCGAGTTTATTGCCAATTTGACCCGCGTACTATCAAAATCTTGACGATTTGCCCTCGTACTAAAGAAACTCACATTATGACCTGCGTACTATGATTTTAATAAAAAAGTGGCCAAGGATAACGATGACTCGTTAGAAATCTAACGGGTTGTCAGCATATGTTAACAATTTAACAGATTTGCAATAAAAAAAATTCAAATGTGACCCTAATAATGATATTAATGTTGTAATGGTCCAATTTTTTTTTATATTTATAATTTTTTTTTTTATTTTGAATTTTTTTATATTAATAAATGGAACAATTCCTCTAGGGGGACCCGTCCCAGATTTGCCCTCGCAAACTCCGACGCCGTCGCCGGCTCCTTCCATCTTCTCCGGCCAACACCACGCCCATGTCCGGCCTCCTTCTCTGTCTCTAACGATCTTAACTCCGGCTACGCTTCTCTCTCTCTTTCCCTCTCTCCAAACCCTCTTCATCCTCCATCGCCGTCGTTGCTCATGTATCCAAGCCTCGCATCACGATTTTAGATCCAGCGTTACTTACTTCAGATTTGGTCAGATCTCGGAGTGAGTGGACGGAGTTGGATGGTAAGGCTGAGGGAAGGGTTGGCCGGTGGAAGAGGAGGTCACCGGAGGGGGGAGCGTAGGGGTCGCCGGATGTGGGGGAATAAGGTTCCCCGGTGGTGGGTATGGTAGAGAGAGAAAGTAGAGAGAGAATACCTGTGAGTACAGAGAGAAGGGGTGGGTGGTGGAGGGGGATGTCGCCGGAGGAAGGGGAGCGGAGTGGTCGCCGGAGATGGGGGATTATGTTGGGTTTCGATGTAACATGCGCAGCGGAATATAACATTTAAAATTTATATGAAACCCAAAAGCCCATAGATCCGTTCATATGATTAAGTCAAATACAACAATATGAATAGAGGAAAAACTAACCCTTGATGACGTTGAATTTTAGCTTTGCTCTTTGGTGGAGATTTGAAGCTTGATCACAAAAGTAAGAACACGAACTTTGAAGATGATGAGCTTCACCCTCTAGCGGTATCCACACCACGAACGAATATCAAGGAGCTTCTTGATCTTGGTTGCTAGACCAAAATTATGAAACACACTTTCACAATTTAATATGACTATATGGAATTTTATTTGTGTATTATTTTGTTCTTCAATCAAAGGATGTCTTGGAACAAAATAAACTCTCTCAAACTCTTTTGAGACTCACAAAACCATTGGGGAAGAGTGCTGGCCGAATTTGACCTTTTATACACAAGTATGACCTATTCCAAATAGGAAACTTGTGTCAAAAACCGTCCAAAATTCGTTTCCTAATCAAATTAGGAATCTGTCCCCGACAGTACTGTGCGGCCGCCCAAAGAAGACTGTGCGGTCGCCCAACTTTGGGCGGTCGCCCGGTTCATTTTGGGCGGTCGCCCGCCTGGCCAGAATCTCTGAAAAATTCCACTTTAGTCATTTTAAAGATTCGCTCTATTGTGTGTGACCCTCTAGGATTATACTAAGTTGGCAATGGGTTCAAACATGAAACCATAAGATATAATTAGGTTCTAGCAAACCGTCATACCTACCCAAATAGTATAACTAGATACAAGTTCGCATTCCTTTTAGAACATGTCATAATCCTTTTGTCCACGATGTCATTGAACACAAGTCATGGTCAACAAGTCAACTTGTTTTGTTCAATACTTTCTCGATTCCAAATATGTTGATAATACAAATGACATTGATCTAATCAATTCATTTGAGTCCGGCCGAACATTTTCATCAACATCATTCCTACGAGAGGCCCAAGCTTGACATCTCTCCGAAGAGGGACAAATCCATTTAGCTTATTATTCTTCCCTACGTGAATCCGATTATGCCAATCATACCCTTTATAACTACCCGGTTAAAGGTAGCGTTTGAATATGTCAAACATAATGTTCATCAAGTGGAAGACTATAATAACTTCACGTCTAAGGATTCAAATGACATAACTAATATGAGATATATGTTCGACATAGACCATGACATAAATCTCATACAGCGGGTCATTTCCAGTACATTGTTCCAAACAAGTACCCATAAATTTAACATAATCATCCCGTGATCATTTAGCTTTTATACTAGTGCTTAACAAGTACTAGGGACGGAGATTATTATAAGTAAACATGAAAAACAATAATAATCAAAACATCTTTTTATTGATATGAAATAAATGATAACAATTACAACGTTTATTAAACGTGCCTAGGGCACCACTACCAACAGATTAGGGTTCGCCGGATGTGGGGTGGCTAGAGAGAGAAAGTAGAGAGAGGAAATGGTTGTTTGTGTGACTGTGTGTTGAATGAGAGGAGAGGTGAGAGGACGATGCTTTTGGTTGGGTAAAGGGTAATTGGGTCAAAAGAAGAGGTGTGCATAGTACTCCCTCCGTCCCGGACCAAGTTTTTTAGTTTGACTTTACACGGAGATTAAGAAAAATTAAATGTTGTGAGTATGAAAAAGTAAGTAAGAGAAAGTAGGAGAGAAAAAGTGGGTAATGAGTTTTTATTGTGAGAATGACAAGTGGGTCCCATGGTTCATTTTAGGTAATAAAACAACTAAAAACATTAGTCTGAGACAAACCAAAAAGGAAAGTAAGAACCTTAAGGACAGAGGGAGTACAATTTAAAGTGATAAGGGATTATATGGATAAAAATTGTGTTTGGGACAAAGTGAGTATACCAATTTATTAATATAAACAAATTCAAAATAAAAAAAATTATAAATATAAATAAATTTTGGACCATTACAACATTAATATCATTATTAGGGTCACATTTGAATTTTTTTATTGCAAATCTGTTAAATTGTTAACATATGCTGATAACCCGTTAGATTTTTAATGGATCATCGTTATCCTTGGCCACTTTTTTATTAAAACCATAGTACGCATGTCATAATGTGAGTTTCTTTAGTACGAGGGCAAATCGTCAAGATTTTGATAGCACGCTAGTCAAATTTGCAATAAACTCAAAGTTGATCCCTAGTAGTTGAAAAAGAAGAGTTCAATCTCATAAACCAGCTTCAAGGTTCCATCTCACGCTCTTCAACAACACCAAATATTTTCTTTTCTCCCTGCGATCCCGAATTCCCAACCCCAAATCGAATCCCAAAACCCCCAATTCTTCATCTATAAACCCTAATTTCATCCCCCACCCACGGCTACAGTTCCCCCCAAACCCCAACATTAAACGCTATTTGATTTGCCGAATCTCAATCCCGTGATCACGTTATTTGCATCTATCTATCTATGTATAAGAAACGATGAAGACTTCCTGTAAAAGTATGGAAGTTTTTGACTTTAAGGAAGAAGCTGAGGAGCATGTGTTTGCTGCCACCCTTAAGAGCAAGCTGCATAACCCTATTGCCCTTGATAACAACACTATATTGCAAACAGGTATGCTTTCCGTCTTTATAATTTTTTGATTTGGTTAGATGGAAAACAACACATGTGGCGATTTATTTGATTTCAACATAGGAATTCGGTATTTCCAAAAGCGATCGTTGATCATTTCTTTTTTTCTTGTTAAACCACCAATTTTCTTGGTCAGACAGAATTCCATTAGGGAAATTTACATGGCCAATTGAAGTGATGCTCATGGTGATGACACTTAATTTGGTACTCCCTCTGTCCCTAAATGAGTGTCCAAATTTCATTTTAAGGGAAACTGAAAATCTCAACTTTTTGAACAATTTGGTAACAACGATTCATATATAATCTTGTAATCTCCTTTCCAAACCTTTAGTTTTGCACGCATAAAGAAACCGGTGAAAAAAATTTTGAAAAAAAAAAACGTTTAGGGAGAAAGTTATGTTCAAAAAAGACACTCATTTAGGGACAAAGATTTCTTGAAAATGGACACTCATTTAGGGACAGAGGGAGTACTACTCAGATGGAAAAGAAAATGATTTGAGAATGTCTGTTGAGGTAGCAATAGGAATTAGAGGTTTGCTATTTTGCTGATAGACAACCATGATATATTACTCCCTCCGTCCTAAAATGATAGTTCCATTTGCCATTTTGTTTGTCCCAAAAGATAGTCCTACCTATTGGTAGGTTAGTATCATTGAATTTCCATAATTACCCTACAAGGAAGAAGAGGGAGAGAGAGAGTAGTGTCCAATGAGAACAATTGCTAGGGGAGTAATAGAGTAATAATTAAACTTCATCAAGGATAGTGATGGAAATGAAAATGTGTTGTTGAAATAAATAGTCAAATGGGAGTAGCATTATGGGACAGATGGAGTAGTATTTAGCTGTAATGTGGGCATTCCATTTAGGAGCCACGTTTTAACTTTTAAGAGGCAAAAATTAAACTTCAATCGTATATCTTTCAAAGCTTTACCCCTTTGCCTCTCCTCTCCTCTCCTTTGCAATATAAGGGTGTTTGTAGAAAGTAATTTTGTAAATATTTTGCATTAGCGTTGGGAATTCTGACCTACTTATTTGTTTTTGCACGTTTCCATTGCAAAACCTTTCTAGAAGAATCTTCTTAGCAAGTGACTTTTTCTTCTAGAAGCAGCTAGAGGGCACATTCCACAATATTTCTAAAGCAGTTAATAAGAGCATTAGATCACTTCATGATAAACCCAAGCTGTCTCTAGCAATCTCAAATCTTAATAGAAGCAATTATTTTGTTAATAGATAGATGGAAGGGTTTAAAATGAATACTTTCATAGAAGCCACATTACGGCTTTTTCCAAATTTACCCTTTTCTGTAAAACTTAACTACCATACTGTAACCAAATAAAAAAAAACAACTATCCCACCAGTTTTAGAATAACCAAACACATTCCCCAATCTCCAAAACACAACTCCAAAGGTGTTAATGCTATTAAAAAAGAGAAATGAAGAAAAAACTTATCAGAGAAAAGAAGAAAAAACTATTAGAGGGAAAGAGCTCTCTCACTAACTATGTGTGGGGTCCAGGGAAAGCCGACCGGGCCCACGTGGGCTTAATCTAGACATCCTTCCCTTGTTTTCAAATGCAATAGTCTGCTTCAGTTACTAGCTAAGAGAATACGTAATTCTTTGTAGAGGGATGGTTTTTCATGGACCCTCTCCAAAACTTGTTTTTTCATGGAGTCGACGATAGTGTTTATATGGTTCAAATTTTATTATGTTGAAGAGTAAATGTTTATTTTGTCTCTAGTCATAGTT
>JAOWBW010000618.1:47992-80492 GCA_026119855.1 Campanula takesimana | reverse complement strand
TTGCCTATGTATATATACATGTGTTCTTATGGATATATGTATGTACACATGCACTAAACATTTGAGATGGTAATGGTGTTTGATATGATCCATGTTTTCTCCATATTACTTCCAAATAAACAATTTCGTGCACTTGAAAGTTGTGCTGCTTGTTTGAGTTGAACTTTATTCATTATGAGTTTATCATTGCTGGAACTGCTTTTTTGCTTATGGCTCTTTTCTAATTATACATAGTGGTTCTTGTAGTTGCGCAGGGAACAAAGATTCCATCAAAGGAGATTAACAATGTGACACTTGTATGTGATAATGCAATCAATAGTGATAACCATGAAGGTGGTGCTATTTTATACAACTCAATGGACATAGAAGAGAATTTGTCTACGAAGAGCAATCCTGAGCTTGACGATGTTCAACAAAGCAGTTCCCCAGTTTCTGAACAATACCCTCAAGCTTCTCTAAGTATATATAAACCTTTATTATCTGAGGCAGAGACCATTGCAGCTGCTGAAATAGCGTCACCTCGCGACTGCAAATCAGATTGTGCCGTTCCAGATTTTTCTTCCAGTGTACTTGAATTTTATGTTCTAGTACTTTGTTTACATTCCGGAAATATTTGCAAATATATACTCATTTATGCTGGAAATGGCGCAGGATGAAGCAGCTGACATGGTTACAGATGCTGGTCAAAGCATTAGTGAAAGCTCTTCATCAACTTCATCTGATATTGCGGATGATGATGGTATTTGCTGTTAATTGTCGCAATTGTAGTTCTCATACTTCCTCCATCTTATAATGAGTGCCATTATTTTGCAAAATTGACTCCCAATTTTGGATGGAGGGAGTATCTGTTTGTTTTTGCAATGGACATTGAGTTTCCTGAATAACAAGACTGTCTTATTTCAGGTGTCTTTGACGGATCAACATTAGATCATTTCGGTGACTGGGAAATGGTAATAAGAATATTTGTTGTAATATACACAGCTTTATGATTATAAAAGTTTGTCACTTGCCTGAAAACAAAATAATGCTAATTACCATTTTCAATGAATGCAAAGTTTGAATATTTCTTTGAGTTTTTTACTGAGTTTTTTTGTTTCATTTATGCTGATGTTCATATAATACGTCTTTGAGGCAATTGGCTTCATCGTGAAAAAGCTCGAAGATTATAACCAATTGAATAATTAACTTTAAACAAGAACTTTAAAGTTTTCTGTAGATCTTCGTTCCTTTCATCTCTCAATCTCTATGGAGATAGTTTTCCTGCAAATTTTACTATTTATTTGTCCGATTGCAGGAGGATGATGGTACAGCAATTATTTTATATCCCGATTATATGGTATACCAAGATAGGTATTGTACAGATTCTGTAGTAACCTTTTCAAGCAGTAGCTTTGGAATGAAGGGTTCAACTGCAAATGGAGAGGTGGGAACCCTTAACATTCAGTGGGAAGTTGATGATATTCTTAAAATTGAATCTCAATGGTGTAAACGAGTAAGTCATTTAGTACTTTGTTTGAGGTCAATATGTAGCAATGCTTCTATTATTGGGATGGGGCAAAAAGTTTACCTTTTTCCTTTATGATTTGCTGTTCAGATGGATATGGCCATGGTAAAGATGGCTGTACTTTCTAAGGATGATGTGCAAGTTGAAGGAGGCACTTTAGGTTATTATCTCTGATACTTCGACCCATCACTTTCAGTTTTTTGACAGGCTCTTCTCACAATTATGTTATTGATTTATTTCTGATTAGGAGTAGAATATTGTGCTAGTTTTACTTATACGTTTGTACTTCGTAGGTGGAGAAAGTCAGAAAGAAGCCTTTCTAGAAGTTCAAGAATGCATTTGTGCCCTAATTTTGAAAATTGCTTATGCGTCCCAACCTGAGAAAACTTATAACAAACAAGCACACAGAAGCTGAGGTTTTGAGATCCTGCTAAAATATTACTCCGATATCTCAAAACATGGAATAGACACATCACGTAATTCTGTGAAAACTTATAGCAAACATGCACACAGATGTTTTAAGAATGCATTTGTGCCTTTTTCTTTTGCTTTTTTGTAGAAAAAAATCTAACGAGCACCCCACTACACATCCCTCCCACTCCTTCCCATGTTCATCCTTACATTAGTAGGAAGCCACATGGAATACAACAACAACAACAGCAACAGCAACAAAGCCTTAAGTCTCAAAATAATTTGGGGTCGGCTAACACGAATCCCCATATGTCAGGAAGCCACGTGGAATGATGAGAACAAATCTCCCAAGCACCATAACTGTTTAGACCAATGCAGTGTTTGCTCAATATATAGATGGATGAAGTCTCAGCTTATAGAATGAGTATGAGGATATGGTAAAGAGTAATAAAGTTGAAGGCAAATGATGATGGATGTAGGCGTAATTTATGTGGGTGTATTCATGGTCTCATTAAATTGTTGAATATTCAGAATCTCATTACAGCTTCGTCAATTTAGTTCTTTGCGGTTAATTAATTGCCACTATTTAGTTTTATGAGAAACTGTTGAAGTATTTCGTCAAGGTATCTTTTGGAAGAATTAAGTAAAAGTTGAGTCATTGTAATTACTTGAAAGAAATGTGAATATTACTCCTATTCCTCAAAGTGATAGTCCCATTTCCCCTTTTTGTTTGTCCCAGAAAGTTTGTCCCATTTCCTAAATAAAGGCTTCAAAATCACTGAATTTCCAAAACTAAATGTAACCATCATTTTGGGACAGAGGGAGTAGTTCTTTATCAGTTGATCAATTTCATATATCATTCTGAACATAATTATCTTATGCTCTGTTTATTTAGAGAGGAGGAATTTCATATGGAGTAAAATTATATATTGACGTTTACAGGCATAGAGAAGTTGAAGTTTGTTGTTAAGTCTGACTGGTCTGAGAAGCAAGCAGCAGTTAAGTCCTTGAATTTCAAATACAAGGCTTTGTGGAGCAGTATGCTCGAGTGAGTTGTTTATTAACACTGTTTAAATGTTTGTGCTTATGCTGGAACTGAATTGCCTCTTTTTCTTTCTTTTTACTCCTTGATATGAAATCATGAAAGCGAGCAACTAAATTATTCTGGAATCTTTATGAATTAAGAATCTTGAGTCCCTCTGATGGAACATGTCGTCTAGCTAATACATTCCTGATATATCAATCATCATCATATGGGAAGGTTAGAATCAAATATGTCGTTTATTCAATGTTAGAAAAAGGGGAAAGACCTAAACAAGATTAAAGCTATTGGAGATATCTGCTTATTTGAATATCGATGGAATTGAGTTTGATTTTATGCCTGGAGGGCCAGCATTTGAAGCTATCTGCTTATTGAGAGTATTGATGGAATGCTACAAAGAGGAGAATATTTTGCACATGGTATTTAATGACTTACCGGTGGCATATGATAAAACTTCTAGAGAAATAATTTGGTAGGTATTGAAGAAGAAAGGACTGAAATTGAAATTTATTTGTGTGATTGAGGTTATATTTGATGAAGTAGTGAAATTAGTTAGACCTAAATGATGAGACTTGTGAGTTCCCAGTTACAACCTTATCTTTCTGTGTTACTGTTTAGATGGATTAATGAACATAGAGAAATACCATGGTGCTTGTTTTTGTATGGCATGGTACTGATTATTGAGATGAGGAATGGGGTCAACGATAAGCTAAAAAGGTGAAGATACTTTAGAAATTAAATGTTCAAACATAATTAGGAGTAAAGTAGAATATGTGTAATGCAACTTCAGTTGTTGGAGTGAGTTAAAACAGAGTCAGATTTATGGTGAATAAGTACCACAAAAGTGATGCTTCAGATCAACTATCAATCTGGATAGGGAGGTAAGAAATGATGTTTTCCATAGATTAAATCTGGTTCGGTGAGATGGAGTACTCCATCCGTTTCAAAGTGAATGTCGTTTTAGTCTTCTCCATGCATATTAAGAAATGCAATTAATACGTGTGAAAAAGACTCATGTACCCTTAAATAATCCAATTACCTAGAGAATTAAATGTTTATGCAACAGATAGTTTACAGTCATAAATAAGGGCATACTTGGTATACAATAGCACAAATGCCTTGGAAAAAGTAAAACGTCAAGCATTTTGGAACAAAGCTTAACTACTAAAACGTTATGTATTTTGGAACGGAGGGAGTAGTACATTTGTAGTGTATCTGATCATTGTATATATAGTGCCACTATGAGACCTGCACTGAAGGGAGCCTTGGCACACTGTTTAAGGTGCTGCCCTGTGACCTTGAGGTCATGGGTTCATGACTTCATGTACTGGAAGCAGCCTCTTGCATATATTATAATTATATGCAAGGTAGGTTTGCCTACATTTCACCCTTGCGGTGTGGACCCTTCCCCTGACCCTCGTTGAGCAGGAATGCCTTGTGCACTGCTTTATGCACTGGGCTGACTTTTTGTTTATCAGACCTGTACTACTCTATGGAACTGAATATTGGGTTACTAGTAAAGAACAGCTTAAAAGGATGAGAGGCTGAAACACAAATGTGAAAATGGATGTGGTAAAATCTGTAAAGAAGGATTTCATAATAAGGAAGTTGTTAGATGATAAAAGTCTCCACAACAGGAGATATTACCCCCGTCCCATAATGAATGGTTTGTGTTTTTCTTTTCAAATTTGCTCTTGATCAAGAGTAAATTTGATTTTTTTTTGACATTAATTTTGAGACGGAGGACGTACGTTTTTATATGGTCCACAATAGGAGATAAAGAGTTGAAATTGCTTAAGATGGTTTGGGGCGCATACAACATCGACCATTTGTTGCATCCTTTAGGAAGTTTGAATCTATCAATATCAACCAGACTGGAAGTAGGGGAAGGGGAGGATAACTAACATGAACATCGGTATACAATCGAGTATGGTGTGTGCGATGAACTTGTTGTTGATTGAACTGAAGGGTGGAAAAATATTTATGTAACTGAGGCCAAGTCTAGTTGAATTGAGTTGTTTTCATGCTCTATTATGCATTCTCTAAAATTAACGCGTACTGGATACATAGTTTGACCTTTTAATTAAATATGCTTGCTATGACTCATCACCACGTATTGTCATGTAGTACTGACATGGATAAAAGTCGTTGGGAGGCTGAACTTGGACAGACAATTCCTAAATATCTTCCAAAGTAAGTGAGTTTAGACCTACTTTTTGTTACATGTCGGCTCTCATATGCTTTCGATTTTCACTCAATTCATTTCGCATTAATGACATTTTACTGTAGTTATTGCAGCTTGTATTGATTTTAGTTCTCTTGCTTTCTACTTCTTTTCTTTCTTTGATAACCAGTCATTTCCAGCAATGTATCTACATTAATTTTAAAAATGTCTTTGTGGACAAACGCACATTGCAGACCTTTCATTTTAGTGAAATAGGTGGTTTTCGAATTTTGATTGTGCGAGGAAACAAAACATTTGACATTTAATAATCCTAGATTGTTTCAACTTCAATTATCATCTGCATTTATAGATGTCATTCATTTAATGTTAATTTCCCAGGTAGGGGGTGAACAACAGCTGATATCAATAAGACATGAGTAATGTCACACGTGGATTTCAAACTTATTCAAGCTTTTTCGAATCAAAGATTAGATTATATCTAGTTTTTAGATTTTATACTCCCTCCGTCTCAAAATAGATGTCGTTTTGGAGTGTTTCACACAAGAAATGTCATTAATACATGTGAAGAAGTCCCAAATACCCCTAAAGTAATTCAACTACCTAGGTAATTAAATGATTAGGTAAGAGATAGTTCACTATCATTATTAAGGGTATAATTGGTATACAACAATAAAAAAGCTTTGAAAATAGTGAAACGACAAGTATTTTGAGACAAAAATTAACTCTCAAAACGACATCTATTTTGAGACGGAGAGAGTAGTTGTTATTCACTGGTTTTAGAACTGCATTGGCCCCTTTCTCTATTTTGCTCATCAACTAAGGGAAGGTCCTTGCTTATGTTGATGGAAGTTTCTTTTATTCGTCATTCTTGACCATCGTATTTGTTTTCTCTATTTCCCACTGCTTAATTGGAACCGTTGCAGCTTTGCGGATCATTTTGAAGAAGTTATCTATCCAAAAGGGGATGCAGATGCCGTTTCCATTAGTAAGAGAGATGTTGATTTGCTGCGACCAGAAGTATTTGTCAATGACACTATCATTGACTTTTACATCAAGTACGTTTTTTTTTAAACCAACTGCATCTTTCTACTGTTTATTTTTCCTCTTCTTTTCTTTGAAGAGGGGGAAGAGAAAGACATAGAAATGGAAAACTATTGCAGGTCTCTCCACTGTCAAAATTAACATAAAGAGTGTAAAATTAGGGCATACTCCCTCCGTCCCATCTTAAACTTCAAAATTTTCCATTTTGGGTGTCCCATTTTAAACTTCAAAACCTAAAAGGGAAAGTTTTTTATACTTCTTTATTTGTGGGCCCTACATGTCATACTCACAACAATTACCCACTAACTATTCTCTACCCCACTTTCACTCTCCTACCTAACCATCTACACTCACAACACATCACCTTTTTCTTAATTCTTGAACCCAATTTTTTTTTTGAAGTTTAAAGTGGGACGGAGGGAGTACTTCATTTGAAGGGTGACATTCTTTTGAATGTGACTTTGTATAACAATTTGGATATTGATAGTCAGGTTACGTGATTGCCAATGCATTTAGAAAGATAGTATCCATATACAGTTATATATAATGTTTAGCTTAGTTCTAGCTAAATTACCATGCAGTGTCAAATGATTCTCCATTCGTGATCCCTTTTTGTTCATTTCAGATTGTGATGACGTTGAATTACGTTTATTCTTGTAGTTTTAATACGCGCTTATCAAAACTGCAAATTAATCGCAGATACTTGAAGAATAAAATCCAACCTGAGGAGAAGCACAGATTCCACTTTTTCAATAGTTTCTTCTTTCGGAAGCTGGCAGACCCTGATAAAGATTCTTTTAGTGCTTCTGAAGGCAGGGCTGCTTTTCAGCGAGTTCGAAAGTGGACAAGAAAAGTCAATCTTTTTGAGAAGGATTATGTCATCATTCCTGTAAATTTCAAGTAAATAAACCATGCAAACCTTTGTTCTTTCATATTTTTCCCCCTCTTATGGCTGAGCTTTTCCAACTTGTTTGACAGTTATCATTGGAGCCTTATAGTCATGTGTCATCTTGGAGAAGTGGCTACATTTGAAGGTCAGTCTTTTTGGATAGAATAATGTTAAATGTTAGATTTTAGATGTCATACAGCAAGTATAGGCTTCTGATGATTATTTTTGCTTAGATGAAAATGTGAAGGAGTCAATAAGAGTACCATGTATTTTGCATATGGATTCTATCAAAGGAAGTCATGCTGGTTTGCAAGATCTTGTGCGAAGGTACTACAACATTTTTTCCTTTTCCATTTTAACTTCTATCAAAGTTTCAACTTTTTTCAAATGGCAGTTACTTGTGGGAAGAATGGAAGGACAAGCGAAAGGAAGCATGTGAGGACATATCCTCTAGATTTTATAATTTGAGATTTGTCTCTCTAGAGGTATTCTCCCTAATTTACATTTTTGTCTTGTGAAGGGATGCTTATGCATAATAATGATATCATTTTAGCCTTTTAAGGTGTGAACTATGGAAAATCTGTTGAAAAAAAAAACAGAAGTACTCTCTCCGTCCCATAACATTGGTTACTATAATTGAGTGTGCGATAATTAAGAAAAAGTAATCATAATATTGATAGTGGAGTATGTGTTATGAGTTATGACTTGTGAGTATGAAAGTAAAGTAGCAGAGAGAATGTGGCGGTAGGGAATAGTAAGTGGATTGTTGTTGTGAGTGAGCAAGTGGGTCCCATTAAATAAAAAAGTATTTTCAAATCTCCATATGGGTTAGTAACCTTTGTTAGGGGACACTCAAAAGGAAAATAAGTAACCTTTATTATGGGGCGGAGGGAGTATGCAGTTTTGTTGTGTTAATTGATCATTTCGCCTTCTCTATGAATAAGAAGTGTAATTTTTGATTCAGTACCCTGTAGATGGCTGTAGATGATCATACTATGGACTGTGGATTCATTTTTCCCTTACTGATTGTTCTGTACTTCCTTAAGAAATATGTAAAGCTTCTGCTTTAACTAGATTATTGATTGATTTTATTTTATTTATTTGCATTAGGGGGTGAATAGACTGTTCTTCTGACATTATCTTAATTGTGCAGTTACCGCAGCAGCAAAATTCATATGACTGTGGTCTCTTCTTGCTCTACTATGTGGAATTATTCTTGGAGCAAGCTCCTCTTAATTTCAATCCATTTAATATCACCAAGTCCTCCAACTTTGTAAGTATACTACCTTGTTCTCTCCTCTTGTGTTGTCTGTAAAACCTTCAATTTCACGTTTTTCGTATTAATCAAGGACTGCTTTGATGTTATTTTCATTTGTCCTTAATAGCCAGACAATTTAACAGCCGTCATCGAATTTGACTAGTCATTTTCTTGCATACTGAGTTGCAATCATTTTGTTGGCATCTTTTACAGCTAGTTCTTACTCCACTCACAACAGAAAGAGTAATAGTTGTTGTGCTTTAATGGCTGTCTTCACTTTCAGCTTAATACAGATTGGTTTCAACCAGCAGAGGCTTCTCTGAAGAGAGTTTTTATCCAAAGATTGATCTATAATCTCCTTCAAGATAATTCTCAAGAAACTACTCCAGTTTCTGGCAATGATGAACAGTACTCATACGACCGTCAGAAATCCACTTTCAATGAAGGATGTGTAATGGAGTTTCTGTCAGAGAAATGCAGTCCTTCAAAAAGTTACCATGGGGATACATTAAGTGCTCAAGCTGATAAGGGAATTGAAATTTCTCTATCACCAGCAACTTTAAAAGGTTCTGAATGTGCCAATGATCCAGGCTTGGCTTTCCCAGGGATTTTTGATCAGGGATTGCTCCTTGATGCACGGTATTCATCTTTCACTCGGACCGGACATTTCGATGGGTTTAAGAGTTCTATGACACCAATTGAGGTATTTGCAAATTTCGCATTTCTTATCCCATATGATTGTCTTATGAATATAACGAATAAGTGTTGTGTCCCAATTGTTTGAGTTTCTTTTCTGTCCAGCGAATTACTTGCTTTTGCATATTTTGTTTCTGGTGAGCCTAATGATGCTTTTGCTGTACTTGCCAACGATGTAGTTCGTACATAACGATTATAATTTATAAGTGGACTCTTTAAGCGCAATGTCCCAAAAAGGAATCGTGGACTATTAACGTCGAACGCCAACGGAGTGAGTATTAATTGAGTGCATCTCGAAGAAAATATAGAGATGCAGAAGTAAGATTTTGAAAAGTTTGACTAGTTTAATGATGCAGAAGAAAATATAGGAGTCTGTTGGACAATTTGGAAGGAAAGGAATCTAAGGGCTTTTGAGAACGTTGAGATGTCTATATCTAGTTTAATGACATCTGTACTTCATACGTTGTTTTTTTGGTGTAGGGAGTCCGTGTTGACTTCACATAACTCTTTTGTAGAATTTATGGATAGTTTTGTGATTAGCTAGGTTTTTGTCGAGTATACTCCTAGTGTACAAGGCCGCGTCACCTGTTTTGGCGCTCTTTGTTGATATATACTCCGTTCCAAGTAAGTTGAAACATTCATTTTGAAGTTGGGAAATTAAGGATACTAATATTATATTAAGAATGAAAGGTAGTGAGGAAGAGAGAGAATTAGTGGGGAAGGAAAGAGAATGAGTGGTTGGGAGGAAGAGAGAGAATGAGTGGAGGATTATAAAAGTAATAAAAGGCTGCCAACTTTGGATTGTTGCAACTTAAGTGAAATACCCTAAATGGCAAAATGTTGCAACTTACTTGGAACAGAGGGAGTATATCTTTTACTTATAAAAAATAAAATAAAAAAATGATGGAACAGTGGAAGTATGTTAACTGTTACATCTTAGACGAATTCATTTTGTTAACCAGAAGAAACTGGATTTCGAGAAGAAAACGCTTGGTTCTCAGTTAATTGTCCTAACAGCTGTCGCCCATAAACTGAATCAAATACTGGTGTGCGAACCTTTTGGTAATGAAAAGTTGATATATATCATGTTTGGTTATCTGTTGGGAGATAGCCTTGTGATCAGCTTGCTTGAAAAAAATGTTCCACAAAGAAAAGATGGAGCTTTAGCAACAACAATAAAATGCGAGTTTCAAGAGTAGTCAAAATGAAGTTTATCATTGAAAGTTTAAATACCTTGTGACCACTGAATAACAATAAAAAGATACTACTCCCTCCGTCCCAAAATGAATGTCCTTAAAAAAAATCAAATTTGATCTTCATGGGACTGAGGGAGTATGGTATGGATTACAAATTTGTAATTCTATTGGTGAGTGTGTGATTAGCTGTAATAAATGTGCTCGTGTATTTGTTCGTGGTATGGACTTGATTTCCTGAAAACTGATAATTAACATTTTTTTTCTGTTTTGAATCAGGAGGATGTAGACAATAGCGAACATTTTGTGTATTCTCCTTCAACAGAAAGTGGGGTCCATCAATTAGCAGGAATAGCCCCCGAAGTTTCTACCTTTCCTAGTTCATCCCAAGATTTTAGAACAGATGCATCTTGGGATGCAGGAATCTCTAGCCACCAGGCCATGGATGACAATATCGTATCTTCATCAAAAGCATCAATTTCTGGATGTGACAATACAGTAGAAGATGTTAACGAGAAAACTAGTCAAGTTGAAGCTGATCTCTGCTTTAAGGAGACTCCTGGCCAACCTAGTTTGGAATTAACGGAAATGATAACAGAGCCTATTGAAATGATTAACGGTAATTCTGCTGTAAATCATAACATATCTTGCCTAGAGAACCTAACTGGGCTGTCTTCCCACTGCTCTGACATGCAACCGAACGGGGACGGAGGTCTGTTGGATTTGTTGGGGTCAGAGTTAGATGTGCAGCATCCTACAAAAAAGAGACGGCTTACGCCAACTCTTGATGGGGAAGATGGAGACTCAAGTAGTCTCTCCAAGGATTTGCATTTGTAAATTGAACTAAATTGAGGCCAAAAGTCTTATTATATTGGGTCCCTTGTTTTTGGTCATGAGAAATTGAATCTCACTATGTTATTGATGTGGAACTTGTTGTGGATTGTGTTTTATTTAACTGATTTATACAAGAGTCAAGTAGTGGTGAATTGGTATGGTATTTAGGACGTGTAGTAATGGATAGTTGGTGCTTATGAACAATGTAAGGTGTTACTCAAAATGATAGTTCATTTGAAAAAAAGTTCGGGTAATGCTAGGGGCACAAAAGAATTTTAAAAAATCATGGATACAAAATGAGGCGGCGATATTTTATTGGTTTCATCGATTTTGGACCCGGCACGCTCTAATTAAAAACACCAATAAAATTTTGACACATCATTTTGTAATCCACATTTTGTGACTTTATATTTACCCAAAAAGTTCATCTCATTTTCAAAATTAAATTAAGGTTTTATAATTATTGAATTTTTAGAATAAATTTAAAATGTTTGAAAAGTTAAATAAAAATACCAATTTAAGACGGTATTAATTAGGAATGCCATTTTCTTGAGAAATGTGCTCGTTTGATGTACAATGGTGGACATCAAGCTTCTACTCCATCACAAAATGGTCTATCTTCTATTTTAGATGCATTTTGAAAATGCTTACTTCCTCCGTCCCATTTTAAAAGTCAAAAATTTCCTAAAAAAATGTCCAATTTTAAGAGTCAAAAATCCTAAAATGGAAAGTGAGTCTTACTTGTCATACTCACAACAATTATTACCCCACTCACAACACATCACATTTTCCTTAATTCTTGTACCCACCCATTTTTTGACTCTTAAAATGGGACGGAAAGAGTATTTCATAAAATTTAATGATAAACGTGTAAATATTCTACTATCCACTTTGTATACGTGTAGATTTGCAAATAGTGAAGAAAAGCAAAATTGGAAAAATGTCATCAATCTAGGGAGAGTTAGGGGAAGAGCTGATTATTGTCCAAACCCCATTTTCAAGTTTTGTAAATTCAATAATTTTAGAAATAAGCTGCGACAAACAAAAAGCGAAATGAGACTCATTTTGGGTTCAATAGGTCTGCAATCAGGCTTGAACTGAAAAGTATAAACATGGAACATATATTTCACTGATAACCAATATTCAGAAGTACCTACCTAAATCCAAACACAATAATGTACAAATTCCTAAGCGTGGGGGGCAAATGATCCACGGCACCATGCAAGCCTCAAAAAACCAGCTTATCGCATTTGGACCGCGTTAATGTCCGCTTGATACGAAAAGAATTGGATCCTTTTCCATGCTATTTACGCCATCGTGGTATGAAATTAGTATTAAACCGTCACAGAAAAGGAATGCACGTTGTTGCGTACCAAACTAGCACTAAGAATATTACTTTTCTTCTACCATCGATCATCTCTCTTGGCCAGGGGCAGGAGTCTGGTCATCAATCTTATCTTTGACATTAGTAGTAGGTCCGTTCCCATTGCCACAGGCAGTCAATTCTTTGGGTTCTGAAGTGGGAGGAGACTGAGGCATTTCTTCCTCGATAGGTAGGACCCGCTTTGAACCTTCTAAAGCAACGCCAAGTACAATGTTATCCTCCAATGAAACGGACCTCTCGCTATCTTGCTTTGCTTTTGTTGTCGTCTTATCACCGTTAGATTCTTGACTGACAAGAGGCGACTTTCCTGATGGCGGTCTGCTTGAAGATAGGGAGTTTTCTGAAGTAACAAGTGGCTTCTCAGAGTTTCTTTGGGGAGAGTCGTTGGGACCCACAGTTGGGGTTTTGGAGTTGGCATCTGAAGTTGATATTGACGCCACCTCATCGTCTACTTTTGTGGGGTCCAGGCTAGTTGTTGGGACAGCCCACACGTCTGTCTCAGAGTCTGATTGAGTTCCAGGATTGGCATCTTTTTCTTCGTAATTACTTAATGGGCGAGAGGAAGGATTGGCCTTTTCATTGCCATTAACTTTATAAGAAGGCTCAATTAGTAGGACTGGGTGGTTTGCAGTTGCTCCGTCCCAATAAACGGAATCAGAAAATGGTACATTTTCAATGTCAGCCTCTCTATATTGTTTCTGCACAGTTCGAATGGGTGTGGCAAGATGAGCCCCATGATGGCTGATAACTCTGAGAAGATCCAGCATAACAGCTTCCTGTTTACAGTGGAAAATAGTTGTTAAAACTGAGCGGTTCCAGTAATAACAAAGTGTAATTATCAATCACAAGTTTAAAAACTGGCAACACTTTCCAAGTAAATATAACCACGAAATTTTCCATTAAACTGCTAACTGAACAAAAAAAAGCTTTCTCAAATCAACCTTAGAATCAAACAAAACCTATTTTGAGTCTTGACTGTCAAAGGCTTGCTGGTGATCCCTCAGCAAAATTTTCAGAATGAAGCCCTCCAAGAAAATGGTGTTACAAACTCCGAAGAATTCTGATATACCCTACTCAAGCCTACCAATTACTTGAGGGTGAACGTATAAGTATATTTGCCACAGTCCCATTACTTCTTTATTAAGGTAAGGTGTTTGAAAAACAAAACTGATAGTTCATGATATGGATATCGTTCCTCTTCCTAACTAGTTTCAGCACCTTCATCATTCCTAAGCCAAAATTGAATTATGACTTGGCCAACAAGGGGCATTTCGTCAATGTATCTATCCACATAAAGTGACATCAGCATGTATAGAAACTTTCCGTCTTTTTTTTTTTTTTTTTTTTAATTTATTATTCAAACAAGTCAAAAATTACACTACAGAGAGGAATGATTCAACTAATGTTCAGAGTCCAGAGTCCATGAGCAAGTGTCCCAAGGTTGAGCTCAGAGGCTAGAAATATGAACAACTTGAGATTACAAGTTCCCACGAATTATTGCATTTCATTTTCACAGACATTTCCTCTCAGGCAAGTGAAGGAACACATTAATAGAAGGAAAAAGGGGAAATTCACACGTGTTCACAAAGTCTACATCCAGAATTTTACAGCTGAAGGACTCATTGTTAACCTAAAATACTCATTTGCTTGTCATTCAACTTATGTCTACACTATCATTGAGTGATTTCAATTCCAAACAATGGTCATAATTCAAAGGAGAAAACACGCACATCTTACCTTAACACGGAAATACTCCTCAAAATGCGAGGTTTTCACGAAGCAAGACACCATAATCTGTGAGAAACCACAACATAAAAAATTAATATTGCATACACCAATTTCAATTTGTAATGTTTGACACAAAAGGTAAACTCAAACTGCAGTTGACTTTGAATTAATATACATGATTCATTATGAAGCCAGTTAACCAAATCCGGAGAACAAGATGTCCAGCCAGAAATACGATAGAGTTGATTAACACTAAATTAAAGGGAAACATGCTGATTGAGCACCATCTAATTTTGATGAGAAATGAGCTTATATATAGCTAAACATGCAACAATTTAGCGAGTGAAAAAGTGAAAATTGTTTCTTATGAAACTCGAGCAATAAAGAGAGAATACTTGCATGAGCATATCACTTTCTTATTGTCAAAAGGAGTTACTTCCTCTGTCACGGAATAAATGTCCTAGTTTCTATTTTCGTTAGTCCCAAAATAAATGTCGTCTTACTAAAAATAGAGTATGAAGTTTTGTGATCTTCCTATACTACCCATTTTAATAGGCACAAACATTGCAATGTAAATATGAGGTGTCACTCTACTCATATGAATAGATTGGGGAAATCAAGGAAACACAACTAAAAGCTTAAAAACATTGACTTGTCAACTATGACATTTATTCCGGGACAGAGTATATAATCTTCACTTTATCTTTTGTTTTGAAAAAATATCGTCCATTTAGATAGTTGCCCTCTATAAACAAACTCTAAAGAGTACTCGAGCCTTTTTTAAAGTAACACCAAGTAGTGACATTTGCTCCCCAAAACCCGTCATTAATAGAAATAATTTCCATTTTGCACTCGAAATTATTCAAGTAAAAACAGTACAGGGAATTGCAATTCAAAATAAATAAATGCTCAAGTACATAGAGGAAGAGAAAATCATGGGACAAGAAAACGCTTACCAAAAGAGCCGGACTCTCTTGGTGAACATTGTCCAAAAATACTCGTCTGTGCAACTTTCGCTGCTCTACTTGAGGATTTTTAGCTAGAACCTTGCGCATGTCGGCAACTATCATCTGCTCATAATTAATGGATGTCCAACAATGAATGACATCAACGAACAAATGAAATCCTCATAATCTAGTTAATATGAAATTATTCCTTACTTGAATCTTATTAACATCGAAGTGACTGATAGCAAGGTGGGTCTTGATACGCCAGTGAGTTCTCTGGCTAAGATTCCTCACTACATTCACAGTAAATTTATGGTTTGGGATGTGAACTGCTTCACGATCATCCCCTCTTATGATTGTTGGAGACCACCAGCCCACGTGCTGAAACAGCATAACATACAAATTAGTAAGATACTCCCCCGTCCTAAAATGATCTTCCCATTTGCCATTTCTCATTGTCCCAAAAAGTTCTTCCCATTTCTACAATTTAGACTTAAAAAGTGCATAAACAAAACATGGCTAGTGAAGCAAGTGTTCATATTATTAAAAAGTTTGAATAGTCAAATGGGAAGATCATTTTGGGACAGAGGGAGTGTGTAATATAGCAAACAACCATGCCTGCTCTATAACTCCATAGAATTGTTCTTTATGTTATTTATAGAAAGTGAATGCATACCTCAACTGTGCCAGAGACTTCATAGCCTTCAATCTTTGTCTGAATCCATTCATTCAAAACAAAAGGTCTTGTTGCATGGATCATTACACTTGAAAGGAAATTTGTAAATATCTGTATGCAGCACGCGGATAAACAGTTACATGACAATGGACTTGCTCAAACTAGTAATGTAAACACTATCATTGTTATTGCAATAGCAAAACCAAGTTCCAAAGGGGTGAATGGGATGTACCTCGCGACCAGCAAGGGTGAGCAACACTGTACCAAGACCTCCCGCTGTGACCCATTTTTGGGTGGAAAACCCCAGCAACTCCATGAACAATGAAACAGCAGCAACCCATACTGCAGAATAAATAGATTTCCCAGCAAACTCGAGGCCCATCTGCAAAAGAAAGTATAGAAGTTTTTGAATATCGCCTATAAAATGGTACTTGTTGTGCCATCAGGGTAGCTGGACTATTGAGAACAGACGATAAGAGGAAGATGTGCGCATTTGTCGTTGATGTTTAAAGTTCCAGAATAAAATGTAACGCAACAAGTTTCATCGAGAACCTGTGGGTAAGAAATATATTATCTTGAATTTAAGTCGCTGTTTGTGCACAGAGGCGTCAAAGAATGATAAGTTAACTGTAATAAGTTAACTGTAGAACAGCGTTTAGCAATCAATCTCGTCAAGTTAATGATGTGATGCTTTATTCTGTGATGGGTAACAAAGCAGAAAAGGTCAATTATCTTCACACGTTAAAGTAAATGAACCATGCCACAAAGTCATGATTACTTGCTATGGAAGCAGCATCACCAGAGATATATAATTTTTCTTTTGATGTTATGAATAAACTTAACTTACAGGTGTAACCTTCCTCTTATAAGTTATACTCCCTCCGTCCCATTTCAAATTGCAAAAATAAGGTTATGCACGGGAATTAAGGAAAAGGTTAAAAAGGTGATGTGTTGTGAGTGTAGATAGTTGGGTAGGAGAGAGAAACTAGGTAGAGAATAGTAAGTGGGTTAGTTTATGTGAGTATGTCAAGTGAGTCCTATTAATTAAAAAATATTATAAACTCTTCATTTTAGGCTTTTGCAATTTTAAGTGGGACACCCAAAATGGCAAATTTGCAATTTGCAATAAACAGGGGTCAAGCTGTTTCACATTTCATGATGTTAAAACAGTATAGCGCTTCTAAAAATTGCAATTATTCAAGTAACAGAAAACATACAGATCTTGCATCACTGGAGTCTCTTGTCTCGGCAAAAAACTTTTGTGTTTGTTGAATCAAGCTGCCAAAACAAAATATGAACATGTTATCATTGAACATGTAACCTCCAGAACATCCAAGACAAAAGAAAAACTCAAATACCCAGGCAATTTGTGCACCACATAAGCAAGATAACAAGTAATACAGAAACAAGAAAGATACTCCAACATTAAAAAGGATCCTTGCTTTACAAATGAAAAGGGAAGGAGGAGGGTGGGAACGGGCACTCCTACTAAAGTGTAGTCCAGTTCAAAGTTATTTATTAACTATAACAGACTTTCATACTTAGTTGCTTATTTTGTGAACTGTTTCATCATTAAACCAACACAGCCACTTAGAACATAATCAAATACGAGATGAGATGTCATGTACCACAAATGATCTAACGGTTATGACTTATTAGGGCTAACATCATCATTATGTCATGTATGCGTGCGTGTAACCG
The DNA here is from genome assembly GCA_026119855.1 of Campanula takesimana. Lineage (NCBI taxonomy): Eukaryota > Viridiplantae > Streptophyta > Magnoliopsida > Asterales > Campanulaceae > Campanula > Campanula takesimana. Next base: position 63,003 of record JAOWBW010000618.1, on the reverse strand, counting down.
TTGGATCACTAGTGGTACAGATTGTGGTACACAAGGTGGTACAGGAAATCTGGACTCATCAAATACTTCTTTGTCCCAAACAAACAGTCACATTTGACAAGTTGATTTTAAGGATCATAATTTGCTTGCTTGTACCTTCTCCAAAAGTCCATCATTAGTATAACTTTCTATAAAAATGGGACTTATTTTTGTGTACAACCCACAAAGGAAGTGGAATTGTTTTTATTATTATTATTTGGTGGGGGGGGGGTGGAGGGTTATAATAGTACAGAAATTAAAAATATGTGCAACAACAGAGGGATGTGCTGTGCATTATGTTACCTTGATAAGCAGTAAGCAAATGCCATCACGGTAGATAACGACCTTACAAAATTCAGAAGTCGTTGCTTCACAGCTTGGCTTGTTTCAGAAGAAAGAATAATTGGATCTAGACTTCTGAAAAATGAAAGAGATAATAAATTAGGGTACAGTTAGTTGTAGTTGGGAAGGGGGGGGGGGGGGGGGCTGGCATCAAGTTATCAGTAAATGAGAAGTATAGCTCCTTAAAGTTCAGAACTCATGTCACTGAGACCTGCAAATAAGTATTGCACCGCACCACAAAAGCAAAGGTTGAAGATAAGATGTCAGGACATAATGCGTTCCACTCTTCTCCCAGGTACTGTCACTTTTCTGCATTAAGTTGTCGAGGATAGAGTATTAGCCACTTCAGAAACTCAGAAGTTGTGAAGCAAATTTGGGCAATAAATGTTAGTAAGATAAGCTTCTTACATGAAGAAACGTAACCCTGCCCATACGTAGTAGCGGTCCCAGAGCCCATGTGGCAAAAGCAATAACACCAACTGCTGGAATCAACTGAAATACAATAGGGCTGCTATGAAATGCTTTATATGACCTGCATAAATCATGCAAAGAGGGTGGGTGAAATGTCTTCTAAGTTAAGTAGTTGGTGGTTCAATCCCCACTTTGATCTTTCTTAATGTTGTTTCTTATAAGTATCACACTTTTCTTTCTAACACCATACCACTTTCCCAGCTTGGAAATACTTAAGAGTACCAACTATTGAATTATTAGGCATAGAGATGTCTGAAAAGGGGCTTGTAAACGTGACTATAAGCAACCGATAACCAAGTCAAAGAAAACAAATCGCAGAAAGCACAAAGAGTGGTGACATTCCACCACATAGAAGCCAAATGACCAAAGGACTAGATTCAAGATCTGAACAATGAGCAGTAACTGGTAGACAGAACACTACAGTATTATGATGTGAAACAGAAACGGGAAAACATCTCAGGTTGATACAAAAACACAATAAGGGGGAAGCGAGGAGAAAGGAACCTCATTAAAGCTGCTGCAGCTGTCCGGAGAATGGGAGCTGCCTCTCCTCCATTCGGTGTAAAAAGTGATCGGCACAGAAAAACATTACATCTATTAGGTGTAGGGCTAAGTGATCTGCGTGGAGTAGGGATAAGATAGAAATTCCAAGCTTCCTGCCGGTGCGCCTGTGATAGAGGAAAATTAGGATGCTTTGCAACCAGTCTTGGCAAAATAAAATAAAATAATAATAATAAAATATATGAATTTCTCATAAACCATGCATGCGCATGAGCATATATAGGTTCTCGATACAACAAACTGAAACAATGAAAATAAGCGTTAATAACTGCAAGAAAAGTAAATCAAAGGCACAAGTTTGAAGTTAGGACAATAGTAGGTCACTTAATTCCTGAATTGATTAAACCAAATGTTCTATCAAAGAGCTGTGGAGAAAATAGCGTGCAACATTCTTCAGGTAGCATAACTACTCTGGACACTAAGCCCTGCGAGCTTGACAAAGGTAGAATATAGCGGATCTCTGAAATGACATTTGTTTTAATATCATGAAAACATCTAAATCAGCGAGCAGCAGATTACAAAGTTTATTCTTACTGATGATAGTCATATAACCAATAAAATAGATTCCTCAAAGTTTCTTCAAAGGTAAAATGATGGGGAGGCAGGGCAAAGAAACGATGCATAAAGAAGAAGCGTACCAGAGCATGGGGTGAAAGACCGGAAGTACCAAACTGTAATTGTCTGTTTCCTACCATTCCCTGTGAAAACAGCGTGAAGGAAAACAAATGTGCATCAATTGTTACAATCTTATATGCGCAGAAGGTTGTATGTAGAACATCGAGAGCAATATCGCTACATAAAATTCAAATACCTTAGATAGACTATTATGCACAAAATTACTGTGAATTCCCAGCTCCCCAGAAAAAAGCAAAGAGCTACCAACTGTCATTCTGTGAAAATTGAAGATACCACTAAGAGAACAATTTTACTGTACATGTGAAGATATAGTATAAGCTCTAACCCTAGGACAGTAACAGAAATAGTCAAGAGATCAAAGTTGCAAAAACAGCCTTAGGCAAGTAACATATAGAAAACTTATCTACTTCTAATATATGATAGATGCAGCCAACTAAACACGGTGAGCAAAGAGGCTGGATAAATTTCCAAGTGAAAAATATACGGCTACTTTTCTTCTAGATGGTCTTAATCAAAGTGAGACTCCAGAGATCTTGAAACTTAATGACTATACAGAAAAGTGTTTTCATACACTAATATAACAAAATTAAGGCCAGAATAGTACAACAAAAAAATGACAATGAAGCTTCACGATCCACTCACGACGCTACACAGCGTATCATCATAAAGTCATGGGCATTAGAGAACAACCATTCAACAACCTGCTTCTAGTAAGATAAAATATAGGCTTGCTCCATTATGTGTGGTCTTAAACATTGCAATATGTTCCTATATTCTTATCACATATGGGCTAGTGATGGGCATTAGAGAACAACCATTCAACAACCTGCTTCTAGTAAGATAAAATATAGGCTTGCTCCATTATGTGTGGTCTTAAACATTGCAATATGTTCCTATATTCTTATCACATATGGGCTAGTGATGATCAACTGATATGTGTATAAATGCAAAAAGACAGATTAACAATGGTGATTGGCATGTTCATAAAAAGCTTACAAAGAAACAATAGCAGAACACTTCGAAAGTCTTATAAAAGATGCCATAAGGGCATTCTAGCGCAATAATTATATTACTACACTAATGCATTTGTATCCATGTTTTAGTTTGCAACTTGGGAAAACATCAATGGCCTAAGTACACACTAAGCATCATAAGCTTATTAAACTTGAGTTATGTTTCAAGTAAGCCCCAACACAAGAAACTGGTAACTACAACTTTAATGAGGTTGTAACTATTATAAAATGGAAGCTTTTTTTAATCGGAAAGTCAAAATTAAGAGTTTGATGATTCTTTAATTTTAAAACTTACAATAAACAAGTAGCAATTCTATAGAAGACTGGAATATGCTTAATTATACTTGGTATATTACATATACCTTTTGTCTAAAATATTGCACAATTAGGGGAGGCAGTGGTTTGTTCGCAGGTTATTCATAAAGATTTTACAATAATATTGTACAATGTTGCATTGTACAAAAGTATAAAGCATTGAAATTCGTAATTTTGCCAAGAGACACTAAAAGAATTTCTTCTTCGTTCGATTTTAGAAGCGGCCCCTCAAATTTCACCTTAGCCCAAGATCCATACCGTTGCAAACCCTACGCACAATTCTGAACCACAATTCTTGCTTCAATATCTCAAGATTATTTCTATTAAATATAGCTACCGTTCAATTCCCTCTTTGATCATTATATCTTATGATGTACCAAAATGTGAACTTGGTACAAAAAAAGGGGGAACAATGAAAACTACTTGTCTTTGATTCTTGCAAAATTTACCCCTCATTCCCTCCAATATGCAACTGAAGTTGTCAGACACTGTCAAGAAAATCCATATCCAATGCACCAGCCAACAAGTAGTTAAATTTCTTGTTCACATACACAGACGCACAAAACGATTGCTGCATAACAAAGTTTTTTCACTCTAAAAAAAACCCAAGAAATACATCGCAATCTGCATTTCTATTCCATAATCATCACTCTGAAAAAGAATCGAAACAAAACCCTAGGGTTTCTAATTGGGAAACATAGAAATGAACTCACCTTAAATTAAAAAAAAAAAAAAATGTAGCGAAATTCAGAGCTGAATTATGATGGATCAAATCATGATAACGAACCTGCAAGCACAGTAACGATCGAAGATTTGTTAAATTCTTGTTAGGTTTACACTTGATGCGAGAGAGAGAGAGAGAGAGAGAGAGAGGGACGGTGGTGATAACTTGCACCGGAAAGGGGTTGGTTTTTCAAAGTTGCGTGGTCGAATGAAAGATCACTGTTTGGATAATTATGTGGACCACGCGGCAAGCTAACGTGAGCGGTATGTTTTGACAACGCTTTTTCGCCACGCCTAGGCGGTAGAGGACAAAACTGGCCCGGAACCGGAGCAAACCGGCGAGTAAACCGGAACCGAAGTAACCGGAACCGCCAGTCATCCGGGCCGGTTAAGGTCACATAAATGGCGAACAAGACCGGAAATTCCTTGTTTTTCAATAATTTTTAACCTGTTTATTCATTATTGACCGGAACTGTGGTAACCGGATCCGGAGTAAGCAAGGGCCGGTTAAGGTTCGCCTATATGCCTAACCGGAACCGCCAAGTTCCGAACCGGAACCGGAGTCGGTCCTCCCTACTACCAGGCAGAGGTCAATTAATTGATGGAAAACGTGTTTTAATTCTTGCTCCTCCGCCTGCGTTAATATCCGTTTTTGGCCACATATGATCATCTCTTTTTCCTTAAAATAAAAATAAAAAAATCAATCCTTTTTATTTACCAAATTTAATTTTGTAAAAAAACTAAACATACTTCCTCTTCTGTCCTAGAAAGATAGTCTCATATTGATTTTTTATGGTCAACATAAATGAACTTTGATCAAACATTGATGTTGATCTACTCATTCTAGTGAAGTTGTAAAAATTGTAATCGACAAATCTCTCGTGTTTTTAACACTTAAATTATGTCTCTTAAAAATGTCGATTTCGACATTACAAATTACCATTATAGTTAATATTACAAATCGCCAGATTTTTCTAATATTTTCTTACTCAATTTTCTGGTATTTACCATTTGTGTCCTTTATAGATGTCGATGTTATATACTACCATTGTTTTACAAAATTTAAACTTTTAGATATTTTATAATATTTTAAACTAACAATTATACATTCAACTCGACACTTTTTAATACTAAATTCACACTTTTAAGCACTCTAACTAACACTCTTTAGCACTCAAACTTATATTTTTAACAAGAGAAAATATAAGGTTCGGTGTCAATGCAAATCCCTCCATTTGCAGCCACCAATAAGGTTACGCCACATCATCGAAATCAAGAAAAAAAAAGAGAGTCATTGTAACCCAGGTTAACTCTAATCAAGCAAGATTGATTTACCTTCCATGTTTCACGCAAGAAAGCTGATCGTTTTCCTTTTCTTTTTTTTTTGGATTCCGTCTTCTCCGATGATGGAGAAGAAAAACTTCAGCGCACAGCAGCAGCATCTAATCTTCATCGGGTATGCAATTTTCACATCTTTTATTTTATTTTAGATATCAATTTTGCAATCAGAATACATCTTTTAATAAAAACTTGCAACAGACTGTTTGAGTGAAATTCACATATATTTTTTTTCATTCATTTCATGGGTACAGTCGTCAAGTTTTTTTAGGTTTTCTTTGTCTACAATTTATCTTTTTTTTTGTCTAACAACATTATTACAAGAAATATGTTGTTGGAATCGCTAAGTGATCGTGAAGACATGAATGATAGGGAAGAATGTTTGGAACAAGCTAATGTAGAATTATTGAATGATTAGAATGACGTAGACTTGTACGAATCGAATGAAGGTTATGAGAATGAGATAGACTTGCCGGAAACATATCAAAATCAGCCATTTCGCAGTTCAAGTACATAAATATGCCTGTGGAGCCATCAGTGGGAATGGTTTTTGATGATTTAGAAGTTGCAAAAACTTGATACACAGCTTATGCTCGGCGAAAAGGATTCGGCATACGAAAACTTCACACACAAATATCGCGTAAAGATAAGTCATTGATTAGTGTAGAATATGCATGTTTTCGTGAAGGATTTCGTTGTGGAAGCTCAAAAAAGAAGGCAAAGATTCAACCTAAAAAGTCAGATACGAGGATTGGATGTAAGGCTAAATGGCTTTAAGCAAACATGATGGCTAGTGGATGGTTAGAAAATTTGTGACAGAGCACAATCATGAAATGTGTTTTCCAAAGAGCACTCTTTTGCTTCGAGGGCACAGAAAAATAACACCTACCCAAACAAGCTTAATAGATGTGATGAACAAGGCCGGTGTTCCTGCAAGTAAGATAATGCAAGTACTAGATCAACAAAATTGTGGTGATAATAATGTTGGATATATTCCCATGGATGTTCATAATGTTGGTAGTGGTGCCCTAGGCACGTTTAATAAACGTTGTAATTGTTATCATTTATTTCATATCAATAAAGAGATGCTTTGATTATTATTGTTGTTCATGTTTACTTATAATAATCCCGTCCCTAGTGCTTGTTAAGCACTAGTATAAAGGCTAAATGATCATGGGATGATCATGTTAGATTTATGGGTACTTGTTTGAAACAAGGTACTGGACTTGACCCGCTGCATGAGATTTATGTCATGGTCTATGTCGTACATATATCTCATATTAGTTATGTCATTTGAATCCTTAGACATGAAGTTATTATAGTCTTCCACTTGATGAACATTGTGTTTGACATATTCAAACGCTACCTTAACACGGTAGTTATAAAGGGTATGATTGGCATAATCGGATTCCCGTTGGGAAGAATAATAAGCTAAATGGATTTGTCCCTCCACGGAGAGATGTCAAGCTTGGGCCCCTCGAAGGAATGATGTTGATGAAATGTTCGGCCGGACTCAAATGGATTGATTGGATCAATAGCATTTGAATTATCAACATATTCGGGATCGAGAAAGTATTGAACAAAACAAGTTGACTGTTTGACCATGACTTGTGTTCAATGACATCGTGGACAAAGGGATTGTGACATATTCTAAAGGAATGCGAACTTGTATCTAGTTACACTGTTTGGGTAGGTATGACGGTTTGCTAGAACCTAATCATATCTTATGAGTTCATGTTTGAGCCCATTGCCAACTTGGTGTAATCCTAGAGGGTCACACACAAATAGAACGAATCATAAAGGACTAAATGAGAATATGGGAAAATGTCAGGTTTTGGCTCTGGCACGGTCGTGCGCCTTAAAATGGCACGGCCGTGCCATAAATCCAAACCAAGGCAAAGGCTCGGTCCGTTTGGCACGACCGTGCCAAAAATAGGGGCACGACCGTGCCAATATTCGGGGAAGGTCTGGCAGGTTCGGCCCATTTGGCACGACCGTGCCAAATAAAGGGGCACGACCGTGCCAGAATTCCTGGCAGAATAAGGACTTGCCTTAATTAAGGTGACGGGATTTAGGAATCCTAGGTCATTAAGAGTTAATGACTAGGTCGTATAAAAGCATCTTTTCACCAGCCATTAGACATAATATTGTGAGTGCCTCCATAAGGTTTTGAGAGGTTATTTTTCTTGTTCTAAGATCCAAAAGGTGAAGAACAAGAATATTCATAATTCCATATAGTTCTTGCAATTGTGAAAGTGTGTTTCACAATTTGGTCTAGCAACCAAGATCAAGAAGTTGCTTGATATTCGTTCGTGGTGTGGATACCGCTAGAGGGTGAAGCTCATCATCTTCAAGGTTCGCGTTCTTGATCAAGTTTCAAAATCTCCACCAAGTTCAAAAGCTAGAAATTCATAGCCATCAAGGTTAGTTATTCCTCTATTCATCTTGTTGTATTTGATTTAATCATATGAACGGATCCATGGCTTTGGGTTTCATTAAAATTTTAATTGCTAATTTCCGCTGCGCATGTTAGATCGAAACCCAACAGTGGTATCAGAGCCACGTTCATGTTGATTAATTCAATACTTGGATCATGTTGTGTGTATATAAATTGTTTATGTGCCAAGCATGATATGAATATTGGATTATATGATGTTTATGTGTTATATGATTTTATGTGGTTTATTGTTTTAGAAACTTTAATCGCACTATTCAATCGCAATAAAAATTATGGTGGATTTAAAATTGTTTGGATTATCAATTTTTGATTGGATCAAAGTTTTGATATTCTAGGGATTCAAGAATAAATTGTTTATTCAAGGTTTTGTTGATCATGGTGATTGGATCACCAAGAACTCCAAATCCTTATTTGAATCGGGAAAAACAATTTTGAGACAAATTTTGGAACTTTAAAATTTTGATTTTCGGAAGGGTCCGACCGGACCCATACCTTGACCCGGCCGGACCTAGGGTTTGGCGCGGGGTAGGGCTTGGGTCTTGGGTGTGGATCTTGGGTTTAAATTTCCTATTTGTTTTAGTCTTGTGAGTCTAAGATTGGTTCAAGGTTTGGATGGCTAATCTACGTTCATCGAGATTGTGTTTCCCAAACTTGATCGCAATCGAAGTTTCAAAGATAAAACGAAGTTAGAATTATGAAGAGTTCATAATTGCTAAAATTAAGAAACAAAGTTCTTGATTCAAAGATTGGAGATCCATGTGGAATTGTGAATGCAATTGGCCTACGTTCATCGAGACCATCTATTGCTTAGTTTCGGCCACATGGACTACTTTCTTGGTTTCTTGAATTAGTGCGGAATTGTGGATGCCATATGGCTTAGTTTCGGTCGCACTTCTTGTTGTCTTTTGGAGATGATAACAAAAGTTCAAATAGTCTCATCCTCATAATTATAGAGAAACTAATGACACATAAATATTATGCTTAAATTAATGGAGATTAATTTAGTGGCTAAACTTGATGTGTAACATGTTTATATTATGTGCTCATAAATGTGTTATATGCTATATGTGATGAACCTTCAAGAAAGTTTTAAGTCCTTTTGCCATGCCATGATTAAAACACTTGTTTATACTTGAGTAATTTTATGTGGGCTCGCCAAAGCGAGGTGCATTGATTTTATTCATGTTTGAGCAAGATGAGTGAATAAGAGTTTCCTATGCGTTTAAAATGGTTGGACTTAATTAAGCGTCAAAACAGTTTTGGGCTTGAGGCAAAGATGAGATTTAACATGCTTTTGAAATTGGATTTCTTAAAGAATCTCATGAAAAGAACTGAGAGTCATATGAGATATGATTGACAAGAGTTGTCTACCTAATTGATTTAATTTTGAGCGGTGCGCCAAAGCGTACTCAAAATTAGATTAAAGCGGGATCTCAACCCAATTAAATTATATTATACATTGGATGTATAAGAAGGTTATATAATTTAGTGGGAGTATTTTGTTTGAAAAATACACTATTTATCTCTTTAATGAAAATCGGTACTTATTAAATTTGGAAATTTTTGCATATTTGTAGATAATGACTAATAACACTCAATCAATGTCGTTGCGATCGATCCTTGAGAAGGATAAGCTCGAAGAGAATGGTACCAACTTTATGGATTGGATCCGTAGCATAAGAATTGTTCTTAGGCAAGAAGACAAGTTGTACATTCTCGATGGCCTCTCCCTGCTGAACCACCGCCTACTGCCCCTAGGGTAGAAAGAGACAATTACAAGAAACATCGTAATGATTCTAGAGATGTAAGTTGTCTCATGCTTGCTGCTATGTGTTCAAAACTCCAACAAAGTTTGGAACATTTGGAAGCCTATGAGATAGGCGTGGAGTTGAGAACCATGTTTCAAGAGCAAACTAGGCAAGAGAGGTACAAGACCATTGTTGCATTCACTACTTGTAAAATGAATGAAGGGCAACAAGTGAGTCCTCACTTTCTTAAAATGAAAGGTTATGTAGAGCACCTTGAGAAACTTGGCTATCCAATCCCATTGGAGCTAGCCACGGATCTCATTCTTAATTCATTGCCTAAAAGTTATAATCAGTTTGTGATGAATTATAACATGCATGGAATGGATAAGAATCTCTCTGAGTTGCATGGGATGCTCAAAACTGCCAGAGATGAAAATTGTGGAGAAAAGTTCTCCCGTGCTCTTGGTTCACGATGGGAAGAAGCCTGGTGCCAAAGGCAAGGGTAAGGCAAAAGTTGTCAAACCCAAGATAAGCAAGGCAAAGGTTGCCAAGGCTTCTGAGGCAAAACCGATACACAAAAGGATGCAATTGTTTCCATTGTCAAGAAATTGGTCATTGGAAACGTAATTGCAAGGCTTTCTTGGAAGAGCAAAAGAAGAAGAAGAGCAGCAAGGCTGCGTCGACTTCAGGTATCTATATGATAGATATTCTCCTTTCTACCACTGATTCTTGGGTATTGGATACCGGATGTGGTTCTCACATTTGTCTAAATGTGCAGGGACTAAAGAATAGGAGACTGCTTAAAGAAGGTGAAGTAGATCTACGCGTGGGGAATGGAGCAAGAGTTGCTGCATTAGCCGTAGGGACTTATGAAGTCACTTTACCTTCCGGATTAATTCTTGTTTTGAACAATTGTTATTATGTTCCGGATTTAAGCAGAAATATTATTTCAATTTCTTGTTGGATAATGAAGGTTTTAAGTTCTTATTGAGAATAAGAAATTTTCTATTTATTTAAATGATGTGCTTTATGGTATTGCTAATTCATTTAATGGCCTTTATATCTTGGATGTCAAGAATGAAAATAATGTCTATCATGTAAATAAGAAATCTAAACCTAATGATGTAAATCATACTTATTTGTGGCATTGCCGTCTTGGTCATATTAATGAGAAGCGTATCTCAAAACTCCATGGGGACGGACTTTTGGGTTCATGTGACTTAGAGTCATATGATACTTGTGAGTCGTGTCTTCTTGGAAAAATGACTAAGACACCTTTTACCAAGTTAGGTGAAAGGGCAAGCGACTTATTGGGGTTGATACATTCCGATGTATGCGGACCATTAAGTAGCAATGCTAGGGGAGGATTTCAAAACTTCATAACCTTCACTGATGATTATAGTAGATTTGGGTATGTTTACCTAATGAAACATAAAAGTGAAGCATTTGAGATATTTAGAATATTTCAAAATGAAGTAGAAAAACAACTTGGCAAAAGTATAAAGGCACTTCGATCAGATCGAGGTGGTGAATACTTAAGTCAAGAATTTGATGATCATCTAAAGAATTGTGGAATAGTTTCACAATTGACTCCGCCCGGAACACCACAATGGAATGGTGTGTCTGAGAGGAGGAATCGGACTTGTTAGACATGGTTCGATCAATGATGAGTCAAGTTGATCTTCCAATATCCTTTTGGGGTTACGCTCTAGAAACCGCTGCTTTCACACTAAATCGTGTTCCAACTAAATCGGTTCAAAAGACTCCATATGAGATGTGGAGCGGAAAAGAAGCCTTGTCTATCTTTCATGAAGATTTGGGGTTGTGAAGTTTTTGTCAAAAGACTTATCTCAGACAAACTTGCACACAAATCTGATAAATGCATTTTCGTGGGATATCCTAAGGAAACTAAAGGATATTACTTTTACAACCGAAAGGACAACAAAGTGTTTGTTGCCCGAACTGGTGTCTTTCTAGAGAAAGAGTTTCTCTCCAAAGAAATCAGTGGGAGTAAAATAAATCTTGAAGAAATTCGAGACCCAGAAAAAACATTGAACCAATAGTGGAGAACAAGAACCACAAGGAGTTGTGGAACCTGTTCAAAATACACAAGCATCTCGCAGATCTAGTAGGTTACGATCCGAGCCCGAGAGATATGGATTTCTCGTAACGGATAGTAATGAGGTAGAAATCATTGAGAATGATGAACCGTCAACCTACAAAGAGGCGATGTCTTCTCCTGATTCGGACAAGTGGCTTGGAGCCATGGAATCCGAATTACAATCCATGCAAGACAATCAAGTTTGGAATTTGATTGATGCGCCCGAAGGTGTAAAAAACCATAGGATGCAAATGGGTCTTCAAGAAGAAGACTGACATGGATGGGAAGGTGCATACTTACAAAGCTAGGCTTGTAGCGAAGGTTATAGGCAAGTTCATGGTATTGACTATGATGAGACCTTTTCACCCGTAGCAATGATCAAGTCTATAAGAATTTTGCTTGCCATTGCCGCATATCATGACTATGAAATATGGCAGATGGACGTCAAAACCGCTTTCCTAAAGGAAAACTCCAAGAGGATGTGTATATGACACAACCAGAAGGTTTGAACAAGATTCTAAGGTATGCAAATTGCAAAGATCCATCTATGGATTGAAGCAAGCTTCAAGGAGTTGGAATCTCCGTTTTGATGAATCGGTCAAAGAGTTTGGCTTCATCAAGAACGAAGATGAGCCTTGTGTATACAAGAAGATTAGTGGGAGCATAGTGCTATTCCTTATTTTATACGTGGATGACATATTACTCATTGGAAACGACATTCTACACTTCAGTCTGTGAAGACTTGGTTAGGAAAGTGCTTCGCAATGAAAGATATGGGTGAAGCCGCATATATTCTTGGCATTAAGATCTATAGAGATAGATCAAGGAGGCTACTTGGTTTAAGCCAAAGTACATACATTGACAAGGTCATTAGAAAGATTCCGTATGGAAAATTCTAAGAGAGGAACCTTGCCCGTGTTACATGGAGTTTCTCTAAGCAAGACTCAATGTCCTAAGACAAAAGATGAGCGTGAGAAAATGAATGATGTTCCATATGCTTCGGCAATTGGTCCATCATGTATGCCATGATTTGTACTAGGCCGGATGTATCTTATGCTTTGAGCATGACAAGTAGATACCAGTCCGACCCTGGCGAAAATCACTGGATAGCCGTAAAAGCGATTCTTAAGTACTTGAGAAGGACTAAAGACTCGTTTTTGGTCTATGGAGGAATGGAAGATGATCTCGTTGTAAATGCTTACACGGATGCAAGCTTCCAAACCGACAAAGATGATAGCCGATCGCAATCGGGTTTTGTGTTTATGTTAAATGGTGGAGCTGTAAGCTGGAAGAGTTCCAAGCAAAGTACAACCGCTGATTCTACAACAGAAGCTGAGTATATTGCTGCATCGGATGCTGCAAAGGAAGCTGTTTGGATTAAGAAGTTCATAACTGAACTTGAAGTGGTCCTAGTATTGCTAGTCCAATAGACCTTAATTGCGACAATAATGGTGCTATTGCTCAAGCGAAGGAACCAAGAGCACATCAGAAATCCAAACACATACTTAGGGTTTTCATATCATTCGAGAGATCGTTGATAGGGGAGACGTAAATATATGCAGAGTACCTATGATGACAATGTTGCGGACCGCTAACAAAGGGACTTCCACAAGCTAAACATGATGGTCATGTTAGGTCCATGGGTATTAGATACATGGGAGATTGGGCCTAGGGCAAGTGGGAGATTGTTGGTAGTGGTGCCCTAGGCACGTTTAATAAACGTTGTAATTGTTATCATTTATTTCATATCAATAAAGAGATGCTTTGATTATTATTGTTGTTCATGTTTACTTATAATAATCCCCGTCCCTAGTGCTTGTTAAGCACTAGTATAAAGGCTAAATGATCATGGGATGATCATGTTAGATTTATGGGTACTTGTTTGAAACAAGGTACTGGACTGACCCGCTGCATGAGATTTATGTCATGGTCTATGTCGTACATATATCTCATATTAGTTATGTCATTTGAATCCTTAGACATGAAGTTATTATAGTTTCCACTTGATGAACATTGTGTTTGACATATTCAAACGCTACCTTAACACGGTAGTTATAAAGGGTATGATTGGCATAATCGGATTCCCGTTGGGAAGAATAATAAGCTAAATGGATTGTCCCTCCACGGAGAGATGTCAAGCTTGGGCCCCTCGAAGGAATGATGTTGATGAAATGTTCGGCCGGACTCAATGGATTGATTGGATCAATAGCATTTGAATTATCAACATATTCGGGATCGAGAAAGTATTGAACAAACAAGTTGACTGTTTGACCATGACTTGTGTTCAATGACATCGTGGACAAAGGGATTGTGAATATTCTAAAGGAATGCGAATTGTATCTAGTACACTATTTGGGTAGGTATGACGGTTTGCTAGAACCTAATCATATCTTATGAGTTCATGTTTGAGCCCATTGCCAACTTAGTGTAATCCTAGAGGGTCACACACAAATAGAACGAATCCTAAAGGACTAAATGGGAATTATGGAAAAAATGTCAGGTTTTGGCTCTGGCACGGTCGTTGCGCCTTTAAAATGGCACGGCAGTGCCATAAATCCAAACCAAGGCAAAGGCTCGGTCGTTTGCACGACCGTGCCAAAAATAGGGGCACGACCGTGCCAATATTCGGGGAAGGTCTGGCAGGTTCGGCCCATTTGGCACGACCGTGCCAATAAAGGGGCACGACCGTGCCAGAATTCCTGGCTAGAATAAGGACTGCCTTAATTAAGGTGACGGGATTTAGGAATCCTAGGTCATTAAGAGTTAATGACTAGGTCCTATAAAAGCATCTTTTCACCAGCCATTAGACATAATATTGTGAGTGCCTCCATAAAGTTTTGAGAGGTTATTTTTCTTGTTCTAAGATCCAAAAGGTGAAGAACAAGAATATTCATAATTCCATATAGTTCTTGCAATTGTGAAAGTGTGTTTCACAATTTGGTCTAGCAACCAAGATCAAGAAGTTGCTTGATATTCGTTCGTGTGTGGATACCGCTAGAGGGTGAGCTCATCATCTTCAAGGGTTCGCGTTCTTGATCAAGTTTCAAAAATCTCCACCAAGTTCAAAAGCTAGAAATTCATAGCCATCAAGGGTTAGTTATTCCTCTATTCATCTTGTTGTATTGATTTAATCATATGAACGGATCCATGGCTTTGGGTTTCATTAAAATTTTAATTGCTAATTTCCGCTGGCATGTTAGATCGAAAAACCCAACGTGGTATCAGAAGCCACGTTCATGTTGATTAATTCAATACTTGGATCATGTTGTGTGTATATAATTGTTTAT
>JAOWBW010000618.1:0-47892 GCA_026119855.1 Campanula takesimana | reverse complement strand
TTAAAACCTTTTTATTTGTAACATCCCAATCCCATATTTCTAGCCCTTTTCATAAAATAAAATATTTCTTTTTATTTATTATTTTATTTATCTTATTTTTTATTGGTCAATTCCATTTCACATGGATTGATCATCTTTCCCTCCAACCTTTGCCTCTCTTTTTTACCTATAAAAATATTGGTAGTGGTGCCCTAGGCACGTTTAATAAACGTTGTAATTGTTATCATTTATTTCATATCAATAAGAGATGTTTTTGATTATTATTTTTGTTCATGTTTACTTATAATAATCTCCGTCCCTAGTACTTGTTAAGCACTAGTATAAAGGCTAAATGATCATGGGATGATCATGTTAGATTTATGGGTACTTTTTTGGAACAAGGTACTGGACATGACCCGCTGTATGAGATTTATGTCATGGTCTATGTCGTACATATATCTCATATTAGTTATGTCATTCGAATCCTTAGACATGAAGTTATTATAGTCTTCCACTTGATGAACATTGTGTTTTGACATATTCAAACGCTACCTTAACACGGTAGTTATAAAGGGTATGATTGGCATAATCGGATTCACGTAGGGAAGAATAATAAGCTAAATGGATTTGTCCCTCTTCGGAGAGATGTCAAGCTTGGGCCCCTCGAAGGAATGATGTTGATGAAATGTTCGGCCGACTCAAATGGATTGATTGGATCAATAGCATTTGAATTATCAACATATTCGGAATCGAGAAAGTGTTGAACAAAACAAGTTGACTATTTGACCATGACTTGTGTTCAATGACATCGTGGACAAAGGGATTATGACATATTCTAAAGGAATGCGAACTTGTATCTAGTTATACTATTTTGGGTAGGTATGACGGTTTGCTAGAACCTAATCATATCTTATGGTTTCATGTTTGAACCCATTGCCAACTTAGTATAATCCTAGAGGGTCACACACAATAGAACGAATCTTGAATAAGGACTATATTGGAATTTTGGAATTTCTGGAAATCTGGGGAAGTGGGCGACCGCACAGTATGGATTGGGCGGCCGCACACTTGGCTCATTTTTGTACCAGTTTGTTTCAGATAGTTGTGCGACCGCACAATGGCTTTTGGGCGGCCGCACAGTGCTGTCGGGAGGCAGATTCCTAATTTGATTAGGAAACGAATTTGGACAGATTTTGACACAAGTTTCCTATTTGGAATAGGTTCTACTTTTGTATAAAAGACCAAATTCGGCCAGCAATCTTAACCAATGATTTTGTGAGTCTCAAAGAGTTTGAGAGAGGTTTTATTTTGTTCTAAGACATCCTTGGTTGAAGAACAAAATAATACACAAAAGAAAAATTCCATATAGTCATATCAATTGTGAAAGTGTGTTTCATAGTTGTTGGTCTAGCAACCAAAATCAAGAAGTGTTCTTGATATTCGTTCGTGGTGTGGATACCGCTAGAGGGTGAAGCTCATCATCTTCAAAGTTCGTGTTCGTGCTTTCTTCGTGATCAAGCTTCAATATCTCCACCAAGTTTAAAGACCAAATTCAAAGTCATCAAGGGTTAGTTTTTCCTCTATTCATGTTGTGATATTTTGATTTAATCATATGAATGGATCTATGGGCTTTGGGTTTCAAAAATTTTAAATTGCTATATTCCGCTGCGCATGTTACATTGAAACCCAACAAAAAAACCCATTCTTCTACCTTAGAAAAGGGACCTCAACATTTTATCTCTAGCCAAGACTCTCTTTTTGGACCAAAATTTTATCATCTACAACTACACTATACATAAATTCTCCCAACAAGAGTTCTTAGTTACAAGACTCTACACAAATTGTTCTACAACAATTTCTCTACAACAACACAATTTTCAAGTCCAAGTCTGAAGTCCTCTTTCTTAAGGTACTTTATTCTTCTTCTCTTATTTTACATGTCTTAGTAATGTATGCAATCCCCATCAATTGGGACATGACCAAATGACCACTTTACTACACTAAAGTTGGTTAAGGTTATCTACCTACATTTTAATCTCTACTTTAATTTACCATTCTTTTCTTAATATAATTGTTAGAATAGTTTGACATGTAATCTTTACCATTAAATAAATAAAAACTTCTCTTTTATTTTCCTTTGTAAATTTCCCCTTTCTTTTCATTGTAATTGTTAGCACTCGTGTATTAATAAATCGAAGGACTTTCTCATGCATTAGAACACCAAAAGTAGCAAGACCCGCGTAAGCGGGGCGGAGTGGGTATTTAAGTACTTCCCACTCCGTCACCTAACCCCCGAACCCATCTTTTCCCGAATCTCTGGTTTTGTATATAAAATTGGCTCTTTTTAGGTTTTTATTATGTTCCTCTAAAACATAGTGGCGACTCTAAAATCAATTAGACATCCTAGGATAATTCACCGCTCTAGCCAAGTGGGGTTTTCCCGGGGTATCTACAGTGGCGACTCCGCTGGGGATATAGAGGGTTAAACTTGCATTTTCTGCTTTTGGTGTTCTAATTTTTGTTTTCTGGGCATTCTGGTAAAAAGGGTGGGAAGCGCGCACTTCTGGCCTTCTTGGCCTAAAGCGCGCGTGTCCGACCCCTTCTACCAGAATTGCCCGCCTCTCATTTTGTTCTTCGAATTTCATGATTCGGTGCTAACAGTTTCTGCAGGGTAAAGTTACATGATTTGGGACTGGGGTAATCCCCTGAGTCCACAGTTTCTGACATTCTGACAGGTACCCCAGATGCGCGCGCCTCCAATCTTCATGGCGTACTGCGCGCGCTTCCCATATCAATGCTCTGAGGCGCACGCTTCTGGGTAAATTCCCAGAACATCATTCAGTTCCCAGAACAGAAGCAGTGCACAGAAACAGAATAGAATGCCAGTGTGGGCACCAAGCCTGCACATGAACAATTTTACTTTCTGTTTATTTTTATCGGTCACACGGGTGATTCGAAAGTTTTAAATTATGTGCTTATTTACTTTCATTTTCTTTAAAAAAAAAATATTTTGTCACTTGGCTTGACCTCACACTACATGCACATATTCTTATTAATTGCTCACAATCGAGTCGCACAAGTCGAACCCCAAACCCGTCGAGGCCCGTCCTAGGAAGTTTCAAGCTCCACTCGACCTTGACTCTTCCGAAGCGGTAAACCTCAGCCCGTGGCGTAGTTCACGACTACATGCCGGGGGTGACCTTTAAGTCTCTCTTTAGCCGAGCACAAGCCACACAATTCTTAGTTTAGGTTCTAACACTCCGTGACCAAGTCGGTTTTCATGTACCGAGATTTTCCTAAACTAATGTCATAAAATCATACATGCCGTTTCCAAGAGAAACAAACGGTTGTCATGGACGAAATAAAAATCCGTCCCCAAAGTGGTTATCATGGACGAAAATAAAAAATCCGTCCCCGCATGTATGCTTAATGACATTAATTTAGTTTAATCCCGTCACATGTAGGAATCACAAGCGTGGTGGAATCCGATGGGTATATGGGACCGAGAGAAGGTCTATATACTAGTGTGACGATTTTATTATCTTTTCTTAGAAACCCCAAAAAGGACTACGTCCTTCCGACTTTTGTAAATAATAAAAAAAAGAGTCATTTTTCTTTATGTGGTTTGAGTCTTTTCTCTTGTTCGTGGGTTAAATCATTTGATTCAAAAGGTATTTGTGGGGCCAACCTAAGATCAATCGTGTTCTCTCCATAGGTCTAATGGCTTCAAGCGGAAACAACAATAAGGGTGAAAATGCTTCCGTGTCCAACGAAAGGCTCTTCAACATAATAAGAGACATGGGGGAACAAATGGATAGACTTGTCGAGGAGGCCCGCCGCAAGGATGATTTATGGCAAGCCCGTCTTGATCTCGAGAGGAGAATTCATAAGGAAGAAGTGTCCGAACTTAAGGCCCGTTTACGAGAGTTCACCGACAACAAGGCAAAAGTCAATGGTAAGGCATGTTCAAGTGGCTCGCCTCTCAAAAGTCACAAAGGTTCTACCAACGACCGTGTCTACACTCCCCTCCAAGGTATGACCGTCACCAAGGCCTATGAAGATCTCAAAGCAAAGGGACAAATTTCTCCTCTCCAAGGGTACAAGCAACCACAACCATTGCGTCGCAACCTTGCCCACCACAAGTGGTGTGACTATCACCTATGCAGCGGTCACCTCACCGAGGATTGCTTCTCCATCCGCAACATCGTCCAAGACTTGATTGACAATGGTGAGTTTACCGTGGTTGAAGAACAACAGTTTACCGTGGTTGAAGAACAACAGTTAGAGAGTGAGAACATGCAAGAACTCATCAAGGAAGGGGCTCAGATTTGAAATGGGGCTTCAACAAGGGATCATGCCACAAGGCCGACAACAACAATCTCCGTTTCTCTTTCTCTACCTAGTAGTAGGAATAAAAAAAATGAAAAAAAAGGAGTCAAAAGTCCTCTTAAGTGTGCATTAATGTTTTCTCTCGTCCTATGTTAAATGTTCGAGTCCATTGAGTCATCAAATAAAAAGTTGTTCTTGTCCTCATACACTCTTCCAAGTTGTTCAATTTAATTCTTGGCAAAATGAGGAAAAGATGTCTAAACACGTTTTAGAACGAAGGCTATCACTTGAACGCCTAGAGGCTAAACATCGACGACGGCATCAACAACGAAGACATCAACAACGACGAAATCAAGACAAAGAAAGGTGGAGCAACAATCATGAAGCAAAGTTTTCAAAAGGGGATGTATATATATAAAAAAAAAAAAAGAGCTCGCTAGGTTGAAATCCTCAAATCATCCTAGGCAAAAGTTAGAGCACAAAAAAAAATAAAAAATCCCCCTCAATCAAAGAAGTACAAGATCAACATCCTTCCACCGATAAAGGACGAAGCAACAACCACCACGGCGAATGGAGAATCCACAAGAACTACGGTGACCTGAGCCTCTACACTGGAGGAACGTAGGCAACCTTCGGGTCCGGTCTTATGCAAGAAAGAAGATATGTTTAGCCCTAGCGCGTTATGGTGATCGGCCTTCATCTCGAACTTGTCAAGACATTTTTTTACGATTCATTTGCCAATGAATTAATCACCTCAAGATTGAACAACTTTCCTAGATATGGAATCACTTTCCGTTCCTTGTCGAGTCTAGGGCTTCTATTCTTTCTGCATACTCCCAATTTCTTGCAATCAAATTGGGGCTTTCCTTCTCTTCTCTCTTAATGACTTACTTGCCTTCGTGAGTCATTCAACAAATATATACAAAGTCAATACTAGGGGCTACTTCCCTAGCCAAGTCAATGTCACTCATCATTAGTGACAAAAGGTCCTCACCGCAAAATCACATGTCTCTCATCCTCATCTAGAGTCAATGCACACTTCCTCATCAATTGAGTCAAAAAAAAAAATGAAGACGCAAAAGAGATGCCCGCTAGATTGAAAACCCGAAAGGGCGGTCTAGGCAAAAAACAGGGTGCGTCATAAAAAAATGAGAGAGAGAAGGGAAAGAGAAATAGAGACCCCCGGCCTCTAATGAAGACACAAGTTCAACATTGAATCTCCTCAGCAAGCCAATTCACTCATCCTCGAATGGTCGTGGCTATATCAGTCAGGCGCGGTTCCTTCTTCCTTGCATCAATGTGTGAAGTTTCAGTCTGGAAACGAGGTGACGGTTGTCTACAGTGATCTAGTAACTGCCCAAGGGACGGACACCAAGGGCATTCCCGTTTTACAAATACAGCATAGGGAGGAGAATAGACTGTTCAACGGCTTTGAAGTAGTCGCTCAGGCACAGATCTGCCCAATTGACCTCACAAAGACATCAGACAGGGTGGTACTCGTTGTCAGAATATTGCGGAACATGGGCTTCATACCGGGGCTGGGGCTAGGAAAGAACTTGCAAGGTCCCACAGATTTGGTTGAAGAAGTTGATCACAGAGGGCTGTTTGGTCTTGGATACACCCCCACTCCTAAAGACAGAGCAGAGAAGAAAAGGATAGAGTTCCTCAAGAAAGTGAGGTTGCCATACAAGAAGCCTGAAATACGGCCATACCGCCTCTCCCTTAATAGTTACTTCATTAAGGAAGGCGAGGGGTTTTCGCTCTTTGAGTTTGCAGAACCATGGTTTGATCACACCAGCAAGTTACAGAAAGGGTTCGAAATCTTCAGAGACGTAGAATTCGACCGGTCCAACTTGATGCTGACTTATATGGAATACGACGAGGATACGGGTAGAATCAAAACCACTAAGTACGAGTATGCCACCAAATTCGCAAGTGACTTAGCTGATCAGCTAGAAGCCGCAACCCTCGACAAGCCGACAGCGGAAACCACAGAGACTCTGGGTTTGACTGAGACGTGGGACGGCCAATATCTACTCCAACATCTGGGTTATCTGGGGCTGAACGACGACACGGTAGCTGCTATTGGGGATGAATCAGAGAAGGACATCGATCCGAGGACATTGGCGGTACCTATGGAAGGCAAACTGAAGAATTGGTGCACGCTCGGAGGTCCCTTAGCTACTCCTGAGTTCATGGTGGGGACATTGGGGCTTACTCATTCTCCTGCCGCTCCTCCCGCAGCACCTCCCGTCACTTCTTTAAAATCCCCTTCCCCCGAGTCTAGTGTTTTTAGTTTTGAATTTGAGTCTTCCTCTAAGTCCGACGACCTCACGTCTGAAGACTATGACCTTGTCGCAAACGCTATATTCCCTTTTTCCATGAATGAAGCCCTCGACCTTTCAGAGTATCCCTCCATAGCTACTCTTTTAAATGATAAATTAGCTAATAATAAACCTAATGATATACACTTAGTTAATAATGACTCATTAGAAGAGGCGGACACAGACACACTAAATGATGAATACATAAAAGAAATTTCAGAATAGGTTATTAATCAAAAGGAATCTCGAGCCCAAGCTGCCGATGAGGTTCTAACGTGCGTGAATTTGGGAACCGAAGCCGAACCAAAGGAAACGCAGATTGGGAGCTTCTTTAGCGGAGCTGAGAGGGAAGCATTGATTGAGTTACTCAAGGAGTATGTGGACGTGTTTGCATGGTCTTACAAGGACATGCCGGGGCTTGACAACTCGATCGTAGAGCACAGAATCCCGACAGCACCAGATACCAAGCCAGTCAAACAAAAACTGCACCGTATTAAGCCAGAATGGTCCATGCAAGTGAGAGAAGATATTGAAAAGCTACTCCGCATAGGATTCATTAGGGTGATTGAATACCCGACTTGGTTGTCCAACATCGTGACTGTCAAGAACTCCAATGGTAAAGTTAGAGTATGCGTAGATTTCATAGATCTCAACAAGGCTACTCCGAAAGACGACTTCCCCTACCCAATATTGACATGTTGGTGGATGCGACTGCCAACTACGAGGTGAAGTCATTTGTAGATGGGTTTTCCGGATATAACCAGATTAAGATGGCCGAGGAAGACCAAGAGAA
Organism: Campanula takesimana; assembly: GCA_026119855.1. Taxonomy (NCBI): domain Eukaryota; kingdom Viridiplantae; phylum Streptophyta; class Magnoliopsida; order Asterales; family Campanulaceae; genus Campanula; species Campanula takesimana. Next base: position 40,467 of record JAOWBW010000618.1, on the reverse strand, counting down.
GACAGCCTTCACCACTCCATGGGGTACTTTCTGCTATACTGTCATGCCGTTTGGGTTGAAGAACGCTGGGGCTACTTACCAACGCGCAGTTACAGCTCTTTTCCATGATATGATCCACAAAGAGATTGAAGTATACGTAGACGACATGATTATTCATTCGAAAGGCTCTGACGGTCAGCACTTGATAGATCTAAGGAAGTTCTTTGAGAGATTGAGGGAGCACGCCATCCGTTTGAACCCCGCCAAGTGTACGTTTGGAGTCAGTCGAGGGAAAGTGTTAGGCTACGTGGTCACCGAGCGTGGAATCGAAGCCGACCCGAGAAATATTCAAGCCATCTTGGAGATGAAACCTCCCCGCACTGAGATAGAGGTTAAAGAACTCACAGAACTACTCTAGTACCTCGGTCATATTACGACCGTAGGAGAACCAATGTTAAGAGAAATGGAGAAATGCACGAATCAAGGCTGGAGTTCGAGGTACGAAGATGCATTTAATTACCTCAAACAATACCTGACGAACACCCCCATCCTGCGCACGACGCATGGGAAGAAGATCCAACCCGCAAGGCCAATGGAATGGTGGCCGCCGCGCCATGGAAAGAGACCCAGTGAAAAACCGCAGGGATTTTTCGAAAATAATCCCATCTCAGCCCAACGGTACATAAACCTAGGGACCCTAAGAGCAAAAATGTTCGAAGGACTGCAAACCAAAGGTAAGATGCAACCCCTAGGAGAATACTCACTTCTCTCCGAACTACCGCCTCTCCACCCATTCGAGCCCACCAAATCTTGCTCGTATCATCAAGATGAAGGTCATGACATTAACAATTGTGTGGCTTTGCAAAGAAAGATCCAACACCTTATAGATAAAGGCAATCTTACCAAAATCGAAGGATTCTGGTTCTACATGGAGGATGCTAACCTCGAACTCGTCGAGTTCGACAGACCTAAGCCCAGAGGTGGAGACAACATAAGGGTGCCCCCACACATGACTACAGAGAGATTTCACGACCTGTCACGAGAAGTAGAGGACTTAAGGCGACAGCTCTACTCCATCACCAAGATCCAAGACAAACCGCAAGACTGAGAAGATCTTCTCCGGAAGAGCAGTCAGAATGGGAGATTAGGATGGCAACCCGTTCAAAGAACCAGTCAATCTTAGCAAACTTAGACGCTACTACGACTAGTCCCCCCACTCAAAAAAAAATACGCAAAAAGAAGCCCGATAGACTGAAAACCCGCAAAGGGCGGTCTATGGAAAAATAGGGCGCCTACAAAGCTCGCTAGACTAAAAACCCGCAAGGGCGGTCTAGGAAAAAGTTAGAGCATTCCCCCCCTTCTATCTTCCCTTTCTTAAATAATTCTAGTCTGACTGGAATGAACTACGATGACCTGAACCCCTTAGTCCTATTTTTAAAAGGGGAACGTAGGCAGCCTTTCAAAGGTGCGGTCTAAAAAATAAATAAACATCCAAATTTGGCCATAGAATAATAAAAAGAAGAATTTGTGTTTTGTACCAGCAAAAAACTTTTATTTCCACAGTCATTGCACGTTACACTTATCCGATGAGTCTAAGGTCGATTAAACTTGCGATTACATAACTTGTTATGAAATTAAACTAATACTGAAATAAAACTGAAATTAAAACTAATGTGTCCGCAACGACTGTGGATGGATACTCAGAATCACTCCTTAGTGACACTTGTGCCTTCGGTCTCTTTCTTCTTGTGTAGTCCTCGGCGAGCTTTCTTCTTGTCAGGCTTCTCACAAAACCTAGCCTCAAACTCACTAACGCCCTTGGCCTTACCCTTCGAAACCTCGCTAGCCTTCCTCTTCTTTGAAGCCCCTACCCCTTCTCCATCCTTGTTAGTAGCAATCATCTATCTCCTCTTCTTATAGGTCGATGCCTCCTCCATCCTCAGCGAAATGCTAGAAGCACAGGTACCCAATATAGAGCCACGTAGGGTCTCTAGAGTCTGCTTAATACGCCCAAGTCTCTCAACATACCATGCCAAATACTCTCTTGACAAATAAGTGCTGCGGGGGCGCGAAAGAAAAGTAATCCATGAAAACCCGGCCGTGCACCATAATCTGAGAAAAGTGAATCGAGACGCTAGCATTCATATAAAGTATCTTGAAGGAATACTGCCTCAAATTCTCATCCCAATCCTCGGGGATAGTCTGAACCAAACCATACTGTCGAATCACTCACATCGGGTAGTAAAAAGTAGTCTCATAAAGAGAGGGGACGCGGATCATGTACGACCCCACCTGCTTCTCTCTCAAAGACCGGATCCGCCACATCGGTACTACCCACTGGATATCATCAGTCACCATCTTAGCTAAATAAGTCTCCCAACCGCTGTGAGTCATGCACTGAAATATCTCTGCAATCCCCCTGCTACGATAAAACCATGGGCGCACATTCTAAGACACTGCTGGATTATTCACTTGGAGCCTCTCTTGGAGCCACATAGTTTAACAGCTGTCGCTACCTCTAGTCATATTTCCATACATAGCAAGCTGGAAAATGCCGCAGATGGTTTTGCCTAGAATAACCGGTACAATGTTGTGACCCAATCGGGCCCGAATCACCATGTCCAAGCATGCTACGCTAGAAAATCCTACCTCCAAAGGGAACAACGCAAGAGAAAACAAGCACAAAGAGAGGTGATATAAAGCAAAGTTAGACGTGACGTCTCCATGCATGAAGTGCCCTGGCATCCAAGAAAGATCCACATGATTGGCCCTAACATATTTACTAAGGTCATCCTCGGTCACACCAAAACTTATCAACCTCTTCTCCAACAAAATAGAGTCAAAAGTCAAAGCAATCTCTACTTTTTCCTCACCCCCGCAAAGTGCCATGGAGTCTTCATAAGTCGGAGTTATTTCATTATAAGAGAAGTTGAAAACGTGTTTACTCTCGTCCTAGAATTTGGCACTAGCATTCAAAAGATTCGCATTAGAGTTCATATGAGAGTGTGACCAAAGACACTTGACGCCAAACCGTGCATCAAATCTGTCGCGAAAAGAGCCGGGAATCCTAGCAACCCACTTCTACAAAGCAGTGGTATAAGCTCCGCTTTAAAGCTTGGTAATTCTTGCATGATAATCCATTGGGAAGGCAAGAAAGTTGATGTTTGGGCAAGAAAAATACAAGAAAGCTGCTGCTGGCACGAATTCTAGCGCTGGGCAAACACTGTTTAAGTAGGGTTTGGAGTCCAATTCTTGCCTGAAAAAGGAAAAGCAAAGGCGGCGTTAGACTTGGCCACGCGGCCACATTCGCCCCTAGCCACGTGGCCATTTTCGACCTTGGCCAGGTGGCCATCTTCGCCCTTGGTCATGCGGCCATCATTGCTCCATGCAGAAAATTCAACCCCAAGCTAATTTACTCCCACACCACAATGGATCCATGCAAACAACGTACACACTCCGTCCCCGTGGCTCATGCATTATATAAAATTAGGAACAATATAAATAACTAGTTTGTACAAATAGGTTGTCACAATTTGCATATAAATTAGTACATAAGATATTTGCATACAAAATGTTCAGTACATATTTGTGTTCGTCCCCTACCGCTAACAGTGCATGAATGAATATAAAAATGGAGCAGCCCACGGCTAATCCGAGTCCTCCTTAGTAGTGTCCCATCGCTGTGTCGAACGGCGCGAACCACTGGCACTCGAACTCCATCCTCAGACTGCTCGTCCTCTAGTATGGGAAGAACCTGCCTCAGTAGGAGACCGCTCTCGATGTTGTGGTGCGACGACATCCTCCTTATGGTAGGTACAAGAATGATACGCCTCCCTCAATAAGCGTATCAAGATATTCTCTCTCTGAACAGACTGGACATATGCTTCCCGAGTCACCTGGAGAAGTAAAAAATGATGATGAATAAGAATTAAAAAAGGTGTGCATGGAATGAATCCGAAGCAGAGTGATAAATCATACCCCAGCATCAGGCGGCGGAACGAATGGCTCCTCCACAATGTCTGTATCTGTCAACTCCAAGCTGATCTCCTACTCCCGGCTGCCTCGCACCACTCTAACGCTGCTCGAACGAAGAGGCATGTCAACCAAAGGCTGACTCCGACCAACATATCGGGCCGAGCTTAGTCCTTCTCCTGAAAATATTCTAGCCCGTACCTGTCGGCTGATCAGACGTGTCCACATGAATCCATCGTAGTCGTCACTGCCCCTGTAGCGCTCCACCGGATTCGGAGTCAAAAAGGTCCTCAGCCTAGCAGGACGAAGCATGTCCCAAGAAAGATCATGGGGAACCCATGGCAATGCACCAGCCCTATGCTGACGAGTATCCCACTCACCAAGATACATAGCATCGCCACTCAGACCCACCAACAAAACCCGAGAGGCCGTCAACACTATAGCATAGCCAACGGAATGCTCATTAGCCGCACTCCATGGATAGAACACCACCCCAACAGGCGTAGTCCTCGTAAACACCCTCCTCAAGTCAACAGCATCCACCGTCCTCATATCCTTGATCCTGTGGGGAGCCCGCCTGTTACTCTTGCACTAATAAGACATGATGGGGACCGCCTTGTTGTCGCCAATCTCCAACTGAAAAGGGGAGACGCCGAAGATATCGTACACCCACACCTATGAATACGGTAAAGGGAATCAATTCAGAAGTGTGTGCAAATCAAAACTTGTGACGGACAAGCGAAGGAAGGACAAGAGTAGTACCTCAAAGGAGAACTGGAACCCATCAAATGCCGATGAGCTAGCCCTCGAGCAGTGATCCAAAGCCCGGTAAACCTCGTCCAAGCCGGCTCCACCCCAAGAGATCTCGCCCACCTGCAGAGTCCCGTCTACCTCTATATCATGTGTGTTCGAGATCTATTGCGATTGACAGAGGCGTGTCTACCTCTATATTGCGTAAGATCCAGCACTTGTTATTGCGATTGACATAGGCTCGTCTATCTCTATATCGCGTGAGCTCCGGATATTACAATTTTTATCTTGGGATTATTTAGACCCCGCCGTCTTTATATCTCGCACCATTATTGTTCGCATCTCCGAACTATGACCGGCTTGATTCCTCCAAGGATACGTAGGAAGCCTGAAAAGGTTCAGCCACCCGACCGACGTGGTCATTTCTCATCCCCAGCAGATGTTTCCCTCGCAACTCGAATTTATCCCCAGCGGAAGGCGTTGCTCCCCACCAAAGGACAATCGTTTACAATTTCCCCAAATTTGAACTACGTTTGGCTTGATTCCCCCGTGGATACGTAGGTCGCCTGCCAAGGTTCAGCCGTCCCATTACCCTTCATGTGTTTTGGAACTCATGTTTCAGAACGGATCCTTCTTTTATCATCGACCCCCCATTGCCTTGCAAGAAGCGTCGCCGAGGGGCTACTGTTAGTGCTCGATCCAAAAATGAGTTTATTAGGGCTTTCCCAAATATACAAGGACTTTATAAGAATTAGAAACCTTGAAAAGACTTGTCCCGGATTCCTAAAATATATCTCATTATTCTAGAACATTTTAAAAATTGCCAAAATAGGGTTTCCATAAACCAAATAAAACCCTAGCTTAAAAATCACGTCAGTCAGGAATGATGGCCAGGCGGCCATCTTCGCCTCAGGAGATCTCAGCTGTCTGATCCCTCCATCAGTTCACTATATAAAGCCTTCCTCACGTCTTGGTTAAAGGTCCGAATTTTTATCAACCTTAGGCTCCCTAAGTAACGAATTTGCTCTCTAATTAAGCAATTCAAGCTCCCAAGAACACTCTCAAGAATCCCAAGAAGATCAAGGTTTATTTCTTGCCAACATAGGTAAGTTTTCTAACTTTTCTTCATGTTCTTTCCATGTTCTTAGTTTAGATCCATAATATTCATGTTCCTTGCATGTTTATTCATATGTTTATCATATTATTCATATGTTCATAATATGTTCTTCGCATGTTCATCATATTCATAGATTAAAACCTTATTTATGCTATATTTAGGGTTGCGATCTTAATGTTTACATGTTATTTCATAGCCGATGATGATCTAGGGTTCATCAACCTGAACACGATCTAGGAACTACTTCTAAACCCTAATCTTTAGGTAATTTCCCCATCATTATGCATGATCCCGATTCTCCTGCCTATTCTAAATTCTTCTCGAACTACGCTGACCTGAGCTTCTCACATTGAGAGGAACGTAGGCAATCTTCGGATTCGGTCTCTAAACACCGCACACAATATACACCGCATCATGATAGAAAGACCGATCATTCGGGCGATAGGAGTGATAACGTTCAATATTCTTCTCTTGTCGTAATTTGACCCCCGACCCCATTAACATGCCTTTTTCAATGTTTTGGCTATGATTAAAACGGCGTGGTGACTCTCATAATTTTAAATGTCGTTATGAATATTTTCCTTTGATAATAATAATAATTGCAAGATACCTCCCATGCATCACTTCATTGGAAAGGGGTATTCACAGGTGTATCCAAGACCAAACAGCCCTCTATGATCAACTTATTCAACCAAATCTATTGGACCTTGCAAGTTCTTACCTAGCCCTAGCCCCGGTATAAAGCCCATATTCCGTAGCGCCTTGATAATGGGTGCCACCCTATCTGAGGTTTTGGTTAGATCGATAGCGCAAATCTGTGCTTGCGGGACTATTTTGAAGCCATTGAATAGTCCGCTCTCCTCTCCATGTTGTATTTGTAACACAGGAATGCCCTTGGTGTCCGTCCCTTGGGTAGTTACTAGATCACTGTAGACAACTGTCACCTCATTTCTAGACTGGAACTTCACACATTGATGCAAGGAAGAGGGAACCGCGCCTGACTGGTGTAACCATGGCCGTCCTAAGAGGAGAGAGAAGGTCATCGGGATGTCTATGACTTGGAATTCGGTGGGTAGGATATTAGTTCTGACTGTGATGGGTAGAGTGACAATACCTATAACTGCGCGACAGGTGGAATCGTAAGCCTTGATGGTTTGCTTAGACGGCCTTAAATCAGTGGTACGAACCCCGACGACATCCATCATTCTAGACGGCAAGATGTTCATAGCAGAACCATTATTAATAAACACACGGGGGATTTTCTTGCCATCTACCTCTATAGTGATATATAACGGCTCGCTGTGATCAACCCCAAACATGGGTTTGTCTAACTCTGAGAAAGTGATGATGTTTCCATAGTGGATGTTACCAATCATGTATGTGACATTCTCTGGAGTAGTATTTGATGGGACCATCATAGCGGCGAAATTCTTCTCAAGCATGAGGTGGTGAGCAAGGGAGGAGGTGAGTAGGGACCAAAGCGAGATGTGTGCTTGGGTTTGCTTGAGTTGGGTAAGGATAGGATCCTCCTTCTCGAGGTTGGTTTGTTCAGGCTCCTTGCCAAAGATTTTCTTATCACCCTTCAGATCGGATTGGTACACTTGACTGGATCTCGTGAGTAGGTAAACTTCTGCTCGTAGGTCATCCAGGGAGAGTGGTGCCTCATGGTGAGGGGGGAGAATTTCTACTTTCTCCTCGAAGATTTCGGCCCAAGACAATGGTTAGTCGGGTTTGGGACCTTCCTTGTCTAAAGATTCTACTTCACTAGCTAATTCTTCCATAGATAACAAGTAGCAAGAAGTTCCCTTATTATTAATTATTGAAGTACAACTTGTACCATTACAGTCTGCCACAACAGGCTCAGTCGGATCAGTGATCTCACTAATTTCTACCATGAGTGCATCATTAGCTAAAGAATCTCTAGGGTCTTCGATAATGCCAGCACGGATGAGCTCTTGTGTAGCTTTCTTGAGGGCGAAGCATTGTTCGGTAGTATGACCGGTACACTTGTGGTAGTGGCAAAATTTTGACAGATCATAGTCGAGACGAGGGAGATACCCTTCTAGTGGCTTGAGAACCTTCATCTTCATAAGCGCCTCGAAGACGCTAGACATCGTCACCTTTACTTTGGCGAAGGAATCTATAAGCTCTAGTATGCTGATCTTAATTATTTGCACCATGTTAACCCCGCCGTTATTGGGAAGAGGATTGTTCACTATATTAGGACCCTTCGGCTTCTCAATCTTCTTGTCATTGATCAACCCTTGAACTATGCATTATAATTGAAGGCAACCATCCGTCGTGTGTCCCATATACTTGTGGTAATTACAAAACTTGGAAGCATCCAAGTTGGCTTTCGGGTTGGTGGGTTGGTAGTTATCTAGTGGTTTGACAAGACCTCTCTTGACAAACACATCAAAGACTTTCCCCATAGGCATTCCAAAATCATCAAAATGCTCTCTCTCTCTCTTTGCGGTGGAGCCCCACTTCTTGTGACAGCTTGAACATCAAACGGAGTCTCATTTTGGACCAAGTTGACTTGTCCATCCGCCTCTTTTCCACCCTTGGGAGGCGCATGATTTGTAGGAGCCTTGTAATGGAAGGAGTTGTTGTTGCTTTTGGTGGTGTCCTTTGGTGGTACAATTCCGGTGATGCCCGCCTCATACCTTACTCTGGCGTCAACCATTTCTCGCAAATCAGGGAAATAACCATTTCCGATGGCCACTTTCAATTCGGGGAGCAAGCACTTGTTAAAAATTTGATTTTGTTCCTTTGCTTTAGGTGGATATTGAACCTCACACAGCCGGTGGTTCCACCTTTTGTAGAAGTTGTAAATAGGCTCACCGGGCCTTTGCATGGTGTTCTCAAGGTCGGTTCGGTTCACATGCCAATCCAAGTTATCTTGATACTTCTCGCAAAATAAGTTACTGATTTGATCCCTAGTTTGCCTTTCATTCGGGTCTAGTCCTAAGAACCATTGCAAAGCTATACCATCAAAAGTGCTATGGAAAACATGGGCCATTTGCTCATTGGTGCAATCTCGAGCTCTCATAGCCAACACATAACTGTCCAAATGAGTCTTAGAACATGAGTCACTATGGAACATCGCCACCTTGGGCATCTTGAAATCCTTCGGGAGAGCCCCAACTTGGCTAGGATTGATTGTCTTGGTAGTAGGCGCAGTTTGTTTGTCTACAGTCTTGATCAACTTACACATTTGCTCTTACATTGACATGACCACGGGGTGGTTGGAGATATCGGGGATGGATTTTGGCAGAGTGACGGGAGGAGTTGTTGAGGTAGTCGGGGCGGCCATTCTAATGCTGAAGGGTAATGAAGGTGCAGGCAACTTGCTAGCAGAGAGATAGCCACCAAGCAGTTCAGGGGAAGGCTCATAGACACCTTTGTTCTTGCTCATAGTAGTAGTTCCCTTTTGGGCATAAAGGGAAGGAGGTGGGACACTTCTGTAGTTTGGAAACTGGAAGGTAGAGGCATCAGTGTTGATGGGGTAGTTGGCATCGACTTTTTCATCCTCGACATAGATAAAATTTTCACCATCGGGTATTACCTCGTCTCCCTTCTTTTGAATGTGGATCCTTAACTGTTGGTTGTGATTTTCCAAAGTCTTGTTGCTTTCCTCGAGACTCTTGATCTTTGCTTCGAGACCGGCGAGGAAGTTCTGAAGGCTTGGGGTAATGCCATTGAGATTGGCCTTGATGTTGAGCTCGGCGGTGCTAGTAGTAGGAGTGATGAAGGCTACAGAGACGGCAGATGATGTGGGGGTTGCCATTGCTGATGCTAAGACTGAGAACGGGGACGGATCAGAAACTTCACGTTGCAGTCGACCACCTGAACGGACCCAAACTTGCTTTGCTGAAAGGTTGGAGGGAGGCGAATTTTAGGAGGGGAAAGGCTCATGCAAAGTACATTTTTAATTTACAGAAATTTTTACATTATTTACATCCTAATTGGTTGGAAGGGGTACCCCTTTATCGCAACTAACCTAGAAACTATGATTAGTGGAGGCCATCACTACGTCTATAGACCCCTTGTTTTTCATCTGTCTTGCACACCCCCAAACGAACAATTTGGGTGAGGGTCCTATAAGGCAAGCGGATTCCACCAATCCATGGATCCTATGACTAACCCTTCCTTAGAGACATTTAACGTGAAGTCTATGTTGCATCCTACACAAGTTAATGATGAGCGGAGATCTTGACAATAAACACTCACCTTACCATGGCACGTCCCTTGTAGGGAAATCAATATTTTTTTTTTGTGCACTTTCTCTCGAAGATCTCGACTCGTCATTTACTTTGGGATGACTCGACATAGACAACATGTTATTTGTCTAGTAAGGAAAAGCTATCCAAACCAACCAGTCAAAAGTTTGGAGTGTTTCATCCTCTACGTGTGGGTTGACACGGGTAAGATAAAGGCTCCCACCACTCACAAAGCGTACATGGTGAGTGGAGGAAACGAGTGCCTCGAAAGAGGGCGACAATAGCACCACCAATTTCTGCACATCGAATGCTCCGAGGGTAATAAGGGACATGTGCAGTGCTGACACGGACTAGTGGTAGTGTGTGGTAAGAAACTAGATTCTTTTTTAGGGAGAAAAAGAGAATTTTTTAATGTTTGAATGATGCAATGCAATGCAAGAGATATAAAGAAGAAAATAACATCATGATGATAACGAAAGTTAGACCCACTAAGTTTGAAATTAATTCAAAGCAGTCCCCAGTAGAGTCGCCACTGTGAATACCATTTTCCGATGAAGCGACGCATGGGAAGTATCTTGCAATAATCATTAATAATAAAGGGAAATATTCATAGCAACATTAATAATATGAGAGTCGCCACGCCGTTTTAATTATAGCCAAAACATTGAGAAAAAGCATGTTAATGGGTCTGGGGGGGTCAAATTACGACAAGAGAAGAATATTAAGTGTTATCACTCCTATCGCCCGAATGATCGGTCTTTCTATCTGTAGATACCCCGGGAACCCACGGCTTGGCTAGAGCAGTGAATTATCCTAGGATGTCTAATTGATTTTAAGAGTCGCCACCTATGCTTTAGAGGAACATAAGAAAAACCTAAAAAAGAGCCAATTTTATATACAAAACCAGAGATTCAGGAAAAGATGGGTTCGGGGGTTAGGTGACGGAGAGTGAAGTACTTAAACACCCACTCCGCCCCGCTTACGCGGGTCTTGCTACTTTTGGTGTTCTAATGCTAAATGTCCTTCAATTAAATAAATAGTGCTAACAATTATAACGGAAAGAAAAAGGGAAAATAAAAGATTAAAGAGAATTGTTTTATTTATTAATTTATGCTAAAGATTACATGTAACAATTATACTAAACAATTACATTAAGAAATTGATAGGAAATTAAAGTAGAAATTGAAATGTAGGGAGATGACCATGACCAGCTTTAATGTAATAAAGTGGTCATTTGGCCATGTCTCATTTGATGGGGATTGCATACATCTAAAAAGACATAAATAAAATAGAAGAAGAAGAAGTGTACCTTTAGAAAAGAGGACTTCAAACTTTGACTTGGAGTTGTTGTAGAGAAATTGTTGTATAGAAATTTGTGAAGAGTTTAGTTGCTAGAACTCTTGTTGGGGAAATTTGTATAGGGAGAATGGTGTAGAGTTTGTGTAGGGAGAAAGTTCAAAGTTTAAGGTCCAAAAAGAGAGTTTTTGGCTAGAGAGAAAATCTTGAGGTCCTCCTTTAAGGTAGAAATGAGCGGTTTTTATAGGTAGAAAAGAGAGGGAAAGGTTGGAGGGAAAATAATCAATCCATGTGAGATGGAATTGACCAATAGAAAATAAGATAAATAAAATAATAAATGAAATAAATAAAAGAAAATCAAATAATAATAAAAAGAAATATTTTGTTTTTAAGAAATGGCTAGAATAATGGGATTGGAGGTTATAAAACTAGGGGGGATGAATGTGGAGGTAAAAAGAGGCTCTTTTGTGATCAAGAAGAGATGTTGTAAATAAGAAAAGGGAGGGAAATAAGGTGCAATCCGTTACTGCCATAATGGGAGGCGCGCGAGTCCCGCTTTAGGGGCGAGACGCGCGCGCAGCCCACAAACAGTGTCGGAAGCGCCCGCGGGTGGAAAAGACAGAATGACAGAAATGACTCTAAAGTTAATTCTGTTATGCAGTTTAGTCCAAAACTAACAGAATCAGTTAGGAACTTAACAGAAGTAACAAAAATTAACAAAAATAAGTTAAATAAAAATACTATGTATGCAATCGGGGTGAGAGGTCCAAGGCGGGGTGTCTACAGAGCCCCTCGGCGACGTGGATTGCAAAGCCAAACGCGTCGACGAAAGAAAGACAACCGCCGAGGACATCGACAAGAGAAAACAAAGACTCGATAAAACATGAATTTGAAATTTGCGAAGGATAGGGGTGCGCTCCCTGTGTGAGCGGCTTTATTGATATTGAAAGGATATGGCAGGATCCGTTTTGCTGAAGCGGGATCCGTTTGCTGAAGCGGGATCCGTTTGCTGATGCGGGATCCGTTTGCTGATACAGGATCCGTTTGCTGAAGCAGGATCCGTTTGCTGAAGCGGGATCCGTTTCCTGATACGGGATCCGTTTGCTGAAGTGGGATCCGTTTGCTGAGGCGGGATCCGTTTGCTGAGGCGGGATCCGTTTGCTGATGCGGGATCCGTTTGCTGAAGTGGGATCTGTTTGCTGATTGTGGGATCCGTTTGCTGGTGCGGGATCCGTTTGCTGAAGCGGGATCCATTTGCTGATGGCGGGATCCGTTTGCTAATTGCGGGATCAGCGTGGACCAAATTGCTGTCTAGAGCTGCAGTTGCTGTTGACTTTATCGTGGGGATGCGGGCATGGTTGACTTCGTGGTGGTACCTATTAAGTGTGTGCTTGGCAGGTATATGTGTTTGTGCAAGAAGATGCATGGAGTATGAAATGAAGAGAGAAATTGTGCTCGTGGTGCAATGTGATTTGAAAGCAGTTTTGCATGAGAGAGAGTTTTTGTAAGAATGGAGAAAGTGATTTTGTGTGCGGTGTGATTTGAGGAAAGCCTCGGATGTATTCATACCTTCACTTACCATTGTCGCTTGATTGGAGATGGATTGCTGAAGGATGTTGATGCTTTTGATGAAGAGTATACATGCTTTGGATGGAGAATGATGATGTTGGTGATGATGAATTGTTCTTGCCTTTGATGGAGAATTCGCTTATGATGGAGTGTCGGTGGGACAGTATTCCGGGTGATGGGTTGGTCGTGCCAAAAGGCTGCCTACGTATCCCTTTAAGAGAATCAGACCAGCGTAGTTCAAGGATGCTGGGGGAGAAGCTAGGAGCAAAGCAAAGTAGAGCACATACTTTTGCACATAGAAGGAGAAAAAGAAAAAGAATTTTTTTTTCTTCTTTTTTTTTTATTTAGATTAGAAGGGAAAGAATATGCACACATGTGACAAAAAGATATTATTTTTTTAGTTCGTGGATGAACCATTTTAACCATTGTGTGTTTGTAAAGCCAACCCAAGATCAAGTCATGTTCGGTCGAAGTCCGGATTGCCTCGCTTTGAATTCTGTCATCGTTGCCGTGGTGTCCAACGAAATTGATGTCTAGCCCCAAGATATGTGTCGGTTATGGGGCTTCAAAAGGGACTATTGATGCCGAGATGCTAAGGGGTTGCTGATTGTAAAGCCCCTCGAATACTGAACTTTGATTGGCTTATGAAGCCCCAAGATGAATCAACTCTTAGCCCATTCAAATAAACTGTCTTTTGTTGTCGACGTGGGCAATCCCCAAGAGAATATCATTGATACCAAGCTTTGAGAGATTGCTAAGCCCCAAATGTCATGGGCTTATCAAGTTTGTAGATGGCGGGATGTGGAGACCTTTCGGTGTGAAGCCTCAAATCCGCTTAGCATTATGTTGGGAGCGGATGGCGCTATTGGGAAGAACTCTTGAAGGCGATCTCCTTCTTTCTCTTGCTTGGAGATGGATGGCCCTTTTTGTAGTTGATACCCAAATGGCGGAAGGTCTATGTTGAAAATATAGTACGGTCTTGTGGGAGATGGTGATGTTGTTGCAGATGATAAGGTCTTGGTGTGATAAAGTCTCAAACGGTATGTTTGCTCGAGTCTTCTTGAGTTGAACCGACGGCGGATCTTCGGATGCAGCCTGTGCTTTTGATCTTGGAGAAGGGGGTGCTGTATTGCAGAAACATTGGGATTGGCTGTAACTCTGCTTATAGTGTTAACATATTGGCATTGCCCGCTATAACTCAGCCGGGTGAGTCTAGCATATTGAATCTTTTTCCTTTTCTCTAAGACTTCCTTCAGAATCTCGTTGTGAGTTCTAACAAGAATCATCAAATTCATTCATATCATTGGAGCCTTCATTTAAAACCAAGAGGCCTTTTGACTGGAAGTGTTGAGTGACCATTGAAGTTTGATCCCTTTCATGGAGCCATAAGACTACTCCCAAATTGCATTGCTCGGGTACCATTGCCCAAAAGCTTGTTAATTATGAAGCCCGAATTTTGCTCTTTGCTTGAATTACTGTAAAGCCGTGGCCCAAAAGATTGTAGATTGCGAAGCCCCTTGAGACCTTTCGGTATAGAGCTTCAAATGTTGCTGGGGACATTGAAGTGAATTGCTTCTTGTCGAGGGAGCCTTTAAGACTTGACCGTAGCCCCTAGAGTGCCATCCGAGTACGGGTACACATGACAAGAGGGCTTTTTGACATCCCTTTTGAGAGACTTTGAGGATAGTCTCACACATCTTTCTCGAGCATAGCCCCTAGGGCTTATTGATTGTCAAATGAAGCAAAAGAAGCCCTTGTTCTTGAGTCACATAGCCCCTAGGGCGTCACCATTTGTTGAGCAAAGCAAGAGTGACTCATCCTCGTGCGAGGAAACAAACATGAGAGGACATGGCAAGAGATACTTCATTTCTCGGGAGCCTTTCGGCGTACTTTAGGAGCACATACTTTTGAAAACTGAGACACATGTTGTTGCTATTTGCTGCCCAAGCCAATTGACTAGCTAGGGATTACTTGTGCAACCTCGTGCCCTTTTATGATGGGCTCGTTCTCAGATGGGTCTTGGTTACCACGGGCCTTCTTTTCATGAACCCAAAAATGCACACTGCTGGAGAATGATGCCGATAACCCAAGACAACCTTTGATGGTGCCATATCTTGTCGAGCCTTTTGCAATCCCAAAGTTGACTCGGTGGGGAATTGATTTGTTGAGGAGATCCAATGTAGAGCTTGTGCAGTTGTCTTCCTTAGAGGCCGGAGATCTCCATTTCTCTTTCCCTTCTCTCTCTCACTCTCTTATTTTTTTTATGACGCACCCTGTTTTTTTGCCTAGACCGCCCTTTCGGGTTTTCAATCTAGCGGGCATCTCTTTTGCGTCTTCTTTTTTTTTGACTCGATTAATGAGGAAGTGTGCATTGACTCTGGCTGAGGAGATAAGACATGTGATTTTGCGGTAGAGACCTTTTGTCACTAAAGATGAGTGACATTGACTCGACTAGGGAAGTGTCCCTAGTATTGACTTCATGTATGTATATTTTTTGAATGACTCACGAAGGCAAGTAAGTCATTAAGAGAGAAGAGAAAGAAAGCCCCAGTTTGATTGCAAGAAACTGGGAGTATCGCAAAAAGAAGAGAAACCCCTAGACTCGACAAAGAATGGAAAGCGATTCCAAATCTAAGAAAGTTGTTCAATCTTTTGGTGATTAATTCATTGGTAAATGAATCGTACAAAGATGTCATGACAAGTTCGGGAGGAAGGCCGATCACCATAATGCGCTAGGGCTAAACATATCTTCTTTCTTGTATGAGACCGGACCCGAAGGTTGCCTACGTTCCTCCAGTGTAGAGGCTCAGGTCACCGTAGTTCTTGTGGATGCTCCATTCGTCGCGATGGTTGATGTTGATTCGTCCTTCGCTGGTGGAATGATGTTGATCTTTGTACTTCTTTGATTGAGGGGTTTTTTTTTTTTTTTTTTTTTTTTTTTGTGCTCTAACTTTTGCCTAGGTTGATTTGAGGATTTCAACCTACCGAGTTTTTTTTTTTTTTTTTTTTAATCCCCCTTTGAAACATTGCTTGATTTTTCTCCATGGTTGTTGCTTTACCTTTCTTTGGCTCGATTTCGCCGTTGATATTTTGATGTCTTCGTTATTGATGCCGTCGTCGATGTTTAGCCCCTAGGCGTTCAAGCGATGGCCTTCGTTCTAAAACTTGTTTAGACATCTTTTCATCATTTTGCCAAGAATTAAATTGAACAACTTGGAATAGTGTATGAGGACAAGAACGACTTTTATTTGATAATAAGACTCGACATTGAACATGGGACGAGAGAAAACTTTAATGCACACTAAAGAGGACTTTGACTCTTTTTTTTTTTTTTATTCCTATTACTAGGTAGAGAAAGAGAAACGGAGATTGTTGTTGTAGTCCCCATTGTCGTTATAGCCTTCCTTGCGGCATGATCTCTTGTTGAGACCCTATTTCAAATCTGAGCCCCTTCCTTGATGAGTTCTTGCATGTTCTCACCCTCTAACTGTTGTTCTTCAACCGCGGTAAACTCACCATTGTCAATCAAGTCTTGTATAATGTTAAGGATGGAGAAGCCATCCTCGGTGAGGTGACCGCTGCATAGGTGATAGTCACACCACTTGTGGTGGGCATGTTGCGACGCAATGGTTGTGGTTGCTTGTACCCTTGGAGAGGAGAAATTTGTCCCTTTGCTTTGAGATCTTCATAGGCCTTGGTGACAGTTATGCCATTGAGAGGGGTATAGACACGGTCGTTGGTGGCACCTTTGTGACTTTTGAGGGATGAGCCACTTGAGAATGCTTTACCGTGGACCTTTGCCTTGTTTTCGGTGAGCTCTTGCAAGCGAGCCTTAAGTTCAGACACTTCTTCCTCGTGAATTTTCCTCTCGAGATCAAGACGGTCTTGCCACAAATCATCCTTGCGGTGGGCATCCTCGACTATCCATTTGTTCCCCCATGGCTCTTATTATGTTGATGAGCCTTTCGTTGGACACGGAGATGTTCTCACCCTTGTTGTTGTTGCCGTTGGAAGCAATTGGACCTATTGAGAGAACACGGTCAATCTTAGGTTGGCCCCACAAACATATTTTGAGTAAAATAATTAACCCACAAACAAAGGAAAAAGACTCAACGACATAAGAAAAATGACTTTTTTTTTATTTATTTATTTACAAAAGTCGGAAGGACGTGGTCCTTTTTGGGGTTTCAAGAAAAATAGTGGAATCGTCACACTAGTATATAGACCTTCTCGTGGTCCCATATACTCATCGGATTCCACCACGCTTGTGAATCCTACATGTGTCGGGATTAAACTAAATTAATGTAGTAAAACATACATGCGGGGACGGATTTTTTATTTGAGTCCATTATGACCACTTGGGGACAGATTTTTATTTCGTCCATAACAATGAGTGGCATGTATGATTTGAAGACATTAGTTTAGGGAAATCTCGGCACATGGAAACCGACTTGAGTCACGGAGTGTTAGACCCTAACTAGAATTGTGTGGTTTGTGCTCGGCTAAAGAGAGGCTTAAAGGTCACCCCCGGCATGTAGTCATGAACTACGCCACGGGCTGAGGTTTACCGCTTTGAAAGAGTCAAGGTCGAGTGGAGCTTGAAACTTTCTAGGACGGGCCTCGACGGGTTTGGGGTTGGAATTGTGCAACTCGATAGTGAGCAGTTAATAGGAATTATGTGCGCGTAGTGTGAGGTCCATCACGTGACAAAATAAATATTTTTTTCAAAGGAAATAAAAAAAAACAAATAAGCACGTAATTTACAACTTTCGAATCACCCGTGTGACCGATAAAAATGAACAGGAAATAAAAGTTGTTCTGTGCAGGCCCGGTGCCCACACACTGTCAAAACTGTCCATTCTGTTCACTGTTTCTGTTTCTAGGAAATGCCCAGAAGCGCGCGCATTCAGATGCCTACTCGGGAGGCGCGCGCGTTAGACTGAGAGAAGTGGAGGCGCCCGCTTCTGGGCAGTACCTGCAAATCAGTGGGTTCAAGGGATTGCCTTGACCCTAAATTATAGAACTTTTTCTCCTGCAGTAAACATTAGCACAGAAACATGGAATTGAAGGACAAGATGGGAGGCGGGCGATTCTGGTAATTAGGGTCGGACGCGCGCGCTTCAGGCCAAGAAGGCCAGAGGCGCGCGCTTCCTACCCTTTTTACCAGAATGCCCAGAAAACAGAAATTAAAACACCAAAAGCAGAAAATGCAAGTTTAACCCTCTATATCCCCAGCAGAGTCGCCACTGTAGATACCCCGGGAACCCACGGCTTGGCTAGAGCAGTGAATTATCCTAGGATGTCTAATTGATTTTAAGAGTCGCCACCTATGTTTTAGAGGAACATAAGAAAAACCTAAAAAAGAGCCAATTTTATATACAAAACCAGAGATTCGGGAAAAGATGGGTTCGGGGGTTAGGTGACAGAGTGGGAAGTACTTAAACACCCACTCCGCCCCGCTTACGCGGGTCTTGCTACTTTTGGTGTTCTAATGCTAAATGTCCTTCAATTAAATAAATAGTGCTAACAATTATAACGGAAAGAAAAAGGGAAAATAAAAGAGAATTGTTTTATTTATTAATTTATGCTAAAGATTACATGTAACAATTATACTAAACAATTACATTAAGAAATGGATAGGAAATTAAAGTAGAAATTGAAATGTAGGGAGATGACCTTGACCAGCTTTAATGTAATAAAGTGGTCATTTGGTCATGTCTCATTTGATGGGGATTGCATACATCTAAAAAGACGTAAATAAAATAGAAGAAGAAGAAATGTACCTTTAGAAAAGAGGACTTCAAACTTTGACTTGGAGTTGTTGTAGAGAAATTGTTGTATAGAAATTTGTGAAGAGTTTAGTTGCTAAAACTCTTGTTGGGGAAATTTGTATAGGGAGAATGGTGTAGAGTTTGTGTAGGGAGAAAGTTCAAATTTTAAGGTCCAAAAAGAGAGTTTTTGGCTAGAGAGAAAATCTTGAGGTCCTCCTTTAAGGTAGAAATGAGAGGTTTTTATAGGTAGAAAAGAGAGGGAAAGGTTGGAGGGAAAATAATCAATCCATGTGAGATGGAATTGACCAATAGAAAATAAGATAAATAAAATAATAAAAGAAATAAATAAAAGAAAATCAAATAATAATAAAAAGAAATATTTTGTTTTTAAGAAATGGCTAGAATAATGGGATTGGAGGTTATAAAACTAGGGGGATGAATGTGGAGGTAAAAAGAGGCTCTTTTGTGATCAAGAAGAGATGTTGTAAATAAGAAAAGGGAGGGAAATAAGGTGCAATCCGTTACTGCCATAATGGGAGGCGCGCGAGTCCCGCTTTAGGGGCGAGACGCGCGCGCAGCCCACAAACAGTATCGGAAGTGCCCGCGGGTGGAAAAGACAGAATGAGAGAAATGACTCTAAAGTTAATTCTGTTATGTAGTTTAGTCCAAAACTAACAGAATCAGTTAGGAACTTAACCGAAGTAACAAAAATTAACAAAAATAAGTTAAATAAAAATACTATGTATGCAATCGGGGTGAGAGGTCCAAGGCGGGGTGTCTACACTATCATGATGCGGTGTAGGCTATGTGCGGTGTTTAGAAACTGAATCCGAATATTGCCTACGTTCCTCTCAATGTGAGAAGCTCAGGTTAGCGTAGTTCGAGAAGAATTTAGAATAGGCAGGAGAATCGGGATCATGCATAACGATGAGGGAATTACCTAAAGATTAGGGTTTAGAAATAGTTCGTAGATCATGTTTGGGTTGATGAACCCTAGATCATCATCGGCTATGAAATAACACATTAATCATGAAGATCGCAACCCTAAATCTAGCATAAATAAGGTTTTAATCTAAGAACATGAAGAACATGCAAAGAACATATTATGAACATCTGAATATCATGAAGAACATATGAATAAAAATGCTAAGAACATGAATATTATGGATCTACACTAAGAACATGGCAAGAACATGAAGAAAAGTTAGAAAACTTACCTATGTTGTCAAGAAATAAACTTTGATCTTCTTGGGAACTTCGAGAGTGTTCTTGGATGCTTGAAATGCTTAATATGAGAGCAAATTCGTCACTTAGGGAGCTTAAGATTGATCAAAATTTGGGGATGCTTGACTAAAATTCGGATCCTTGATTATGAGGCAAGGGAGGCCTTATATAGTAAAATGATTGAGAGATCTGACGGCTGAGATTCTCTGGGGAAAGGATGGCCGCCTGGCCATGGTCGAAGTTGGACGCGTGGCCATGATTCCGCTCTGACGTGATTTTCAAGCTAGGGTTTTATCTGAGATAAGGAAACCCTATTTTGGCCATTTTTGGTACATTCTAGAATATTGAGCTATATTTCAGGAATCCAGAACAAGTCTTTGCAAGGTTTTTAATTCCTATAAAGTCCTTGTATATTTGGGAAATCCCTAATTAACTCATTTTCAGATCGGGTACTAACACCATCTCGCCCAACTAATGTTGGTCTTGCTTGTTCATAGTCTACATAAATAAAATGTTCTTCCCATTTTTTTATAATGATAAAAGGGGGGGTTTTAAAATGGGTGTTTTGAATGTGGGGAGATTACTCCTTGACCGACTTCAATAGAGTAAAGTGATCTTTGGTGTCATGTCCCAAAATGGTTTACTCTATAAGTTAACTTCTTAATCCTTTTAGAATTTCATACATCCAACATATTAACGAGTAAGACATCCACTCCTATGGTGTTAAAGATACATCTCAATACTCAGCCAATAACTGTTATTATAATCAAATTCCGCTAAATAGCTCTTACAGCAGCTTGCAAGGAAATCAACTCCACATGTGCAACATATAATCAAGAATCTCTATCAACCTCTTGTATTACCCATTTCCAAGCTTGACATTCAATTTACTACTCAAACACTTGTAGACACCCCGCCTTGGACCTCTCACCCCGATTGCATACAAAGTATTTTTATTTAACTTATTTTGTTGATTTCTGTTACTTCGGTTAAGTTCCTAACTGATTCCGTTAGTTTTGGACTAAACTGCATAACAGAGTTAACTTTTAGGGTCATTCTGTCATTCTGTCATTTTTCACCCGCGGGCGCTTCCGGCACTGCCAGTGAGCCGCGCGCGCGTCCCGCCCCAAAATCCGGACCCGCGCGCTTCCCACTTTGGCAGTAACGGATTGCACCTTATTTCCCTCCCTTTTCTTATTTACAAACATCTTTTCTTGATCACAAAAACCATCCTTTTACATACACATTCATCCCCTCTTTTCTCATTAACTCCCAATCCCAAATTCTAAGCCTTTTCCCAAAAAACTAATATTTCTTTCATTTATTATTTGATTTCTTTTATTTTTCTTTTATTCATTTATCTTATTTGTGATTGGCCCATTCCATTTCACATGGATGACCAATTTCCCTCCATCATTTCCCTCTTTTTTTTACCTATAAAACATCATCTTCTACCTTGGAAAGGGACTTCTTTTTGGACTCCAACCTTGATTCACCAACTACATTATACACAAATTCTCCCAACAAGAGTTCTTAGTAACAAGACTCTACACAAATTGTTCTACAACAATTTCATTACAACAATAACACTTTCAAGTCAAGGTTCCAAGTCCTCTTTCTCAAGGTACAACTCCATTTTCTTCTTTTTGTTTTCTTCTTGATGTATGCAATCCCCATTAATGGGACTGACCAACATGACTACTTCACATATTGAAGTTAGTTAAGGTTATCTCCCTACATTTTAATCTAACTTTAATTCACCATGTTAATTTCTCTTCATCTCTTAATGTAATTCTTTAACATTACTTGTTACATGTAATCTTTATCATTAAATAAAATAATTCTATTTTTCCCTTTATTTCCCTTTTTTTCTTCTCATCACAATTGTTAGCACATTTCTATTTAATTAATTGAAGGACATGTAAATATTAGAACACCAATAGTAGCAAGACCCGCGTAAGCGGGGCGGAGTGGGTGTTTAAGTACTTCCCACTCCGTCACCTAACCCCCGAACCCTTCTCTCCCGAATCTCTGGTTTTGTACATAAATTAGACTATTTCTAGTTTTTCTTATGTTCCTTTAAAAACATAGGTGGCGACTCTAAACAATCTAAAAACAAGTTAGACATCCTAGGATAATTCACCGCTCTAGCCAAGCCGTGGTTCCCCGGGGTATCTACAGTGGCGACTCCGCTGGGGACGATAGAGGGTTAAACTTGCGTTTTCATTTTGGTGTTATTTTATTCTGTTTTCTGGGCATTCTGGTAAAAAGGGTAGGAAGTGCGCGCCTCCGGCCTTCTTGGCCTAAAGCGCGCGCGTCCGACCCTTATTACCAGAATCGCCCGCCTCCTTTCTTGTCCTTCATTCCATATTTCTGTGCTAACAATTACTGCAGGGAAAGTTTTCTTAATTAAGGGTCAAGGCAATCCCTTGAACCCACTGATTTGCAGGTTTCTCACCCAGAAGCGGGCGCCTCTTCCCTTCTTCCTCTAACGCGCGCGCCCTTCCGCATAGGCAACCCAATGCCGCGCGCTTCTGGGCATTTTCCAGAAACAGAACAGTGCACAGAACAGAGTGGTTTTGACAGTGTGTGGGCACCGGGCCTGCACAAACAGTTTTTTACTTTCTGTTTATTTTTATCGGTCACACGGGTGATTCGAAAGTTGTAATTATGTCTTATTTGTTTTTTATTTCTTTTGAAAAAAAAAAATGTTTTGTCACATGTTAGACCTCACACTACATGCACATATTCTTATCACTGCTCACTTTCGAGTCGCACAAGTCCAACCCCAAAACCCGTCGAGGCCCGTCCTAGAAAGTTTCAAGCTCCACTCGACCTTGGCTCTTTCGAAGCGGTAAACCTTAGCCCATGGCGTAGTTCATGACTACACGCCGGGGGTAACCTTTAAGCCTCATATTCAAGCCGAGCACAAACCACACAATTCTAGTTAGGTCTAACACTCCGTGACTCAAGTCGGTTTTCCATGTACCGAGATTTTCCTAAACTAATGTTTTCAAATCATACATGCCAATTTGTTGCAATGGACGAAATAAAACTCCGTCCCCAAAAGTGGCTATTTTGGACGAAAATAAAAATCCGTCCCCGCATGTATGATTTACTACATTAATTTAGTTTAAATCCCGACACATGTAGGGCTCACAAGCGTGGTGGAATCCGATGAGTATATGGGACCGCGAGAAGGTCTATATACTAGTGTGACGATTCCACTATTTTTTCTAGAAACCCCAAAAAGGACTCCGTCCTTCCGACTTTTGTAAATAAAAAAAAAAAAAAAAAAAAAAAGTCATTTTCTTTATATGGTTGAGTCTTTTTTGTGTTTGTGGTTTAAATTTATTTTACTCAAAAGGTGTTTGTGGGGCCATCCTAAGATCGACCGTGTTCTCTCAATAGGTCCAATGGCTTCAAACGGCAACGACAACGGCATTCCCATGTCCAACGAAGGGTTATTCCGCATGGTGGAAGCATTGAAAGGGCAAGTTGATACACTAGCCGATAATGTCCGCC
Organism: Campanula takesimana; assembly: GCA_026119855.1. Lineage (NCBI taxonomy): Eukaryota > Viridiplantae > Streptophyta > Magnoliopsida > Asterales > Campanulaceae > Campanula > Campanula takesimana. The sequence continues at coordinate 17,041 of JAOWBW010000618.1, read as the reverse complement.
GCAAGGATGATTATGGCGAGCCCGTTACGAGCATGTGAAAATGGCCCACAAGAAAGAAGTTGCTAAACTCAAGAACCAATTGAAAGGGCTCACGGGTGAAAGAAAGGTCCAAAGCATTGATACCGGTTTGGTCAACACTCTCATGTCCTACATTGACCAAAGGCTTAGTGGGCTAAATTTGCACAAGGGCCCAAACACCGATCTTCATCAAGCTTCTCTCCTCATGAACACAATGGAGGCTCTTCCCGAAAAGTTCAAGATGCCCGATATTGGCAAGTTCAACGGCAACTCTTGCCCCAACGCTCATGTTGACTCCTACATTTGGCCATGCTACCAAAGAAAGTGTCTCCTCAAATAATGGCACAATGCTTCCCGCTTACTCTCGAGGGGGTCGCAAAAGATTGGTATATGGGTCTTCCTGTTTCCACCCGCCTCAATTGGGATGCCGCTATGCTTGCCTTCAAGTCACAATATCAAGGCAACTCCATATTCCGCCCCACCAAGAAGGATTGGAGAGCACCGTGCAAATGGGTAATGAATCATTTGGGGACTTCTATTGCCGTTGGAATGACAAGCTAGCGAGATGGTTGATAGGACTTCCAAGAAGGAACAAATGACATCTTCTTGAAGTGTTTGAAAATGGACTACCGCACTCATCTTAGTGGGGCTTTTCACTCCGATTTTTCAAGCATGTATGATGCGGGGGTTAGAATTGACTATTTGCTCCGAGAAGTGGCCGAGTCCTCCTATGACACAAGCTTTAACGACAAAGGGTTCCCAAACAATGACATGGAAGAATGTAGTGACATGGAAGACTACAACAACAATGAGGACTACAACGACATGGGGGATGACGACAACAATCTCCGTTTCTCTTTCTCTACCTAGTAGTAGGAATAAAAAAAAAAAGTCAAAAGTCCTCTTTTGTGTGCATTAATGTTTCTCTCGTCCCATGTTAAGTGTCGAGTCTTCTTATCAAATAAAAGTCGTTCTTGTCCTTATACACTCTTCCAAGTTGTTCAATCTAATTCTTGGAAAAATGATGAAAAGATGTCTAACAAGTTTTAGAACAAGGCCATCACTTGAACGCCTAGGGCTAAACATCGACGCCAACATCAACGACGAAGCCAAGACAAACAAGGTGGAGCAACAATCATGAAGAAGTCAATCAAAGTTTTCAAAGGGGATTAAAAAAAAAAAAAAAAAAAAAAAAAAAAAGAGCTCGCTAGGTTGGAACCATCAAATCAACCTAGGCAAAAGTTAGAGCACACGAAAAAAAAAAAAAAAAAAAAAAAAAAATCCCCCTCAATCAAAGAGTTCAAATCAAGATCATCATCATCATCCACCAAAGGAGGACGAAGCAACACGACGAAGCAAGAATTCCATCACGAAGAATGGAGAATCCACAAGAACTACGGTGACCTGAGTCTCTACACTGGAGGAACGTAGGCAACCTGCGGGTCCGGTCTCATGCAAGAAAGAAGATATGTTTAGCCCTAGCGCGTTATGGTGATCGGCCTTCATCTCGAACTTGTCAAGACATATTTGTACGATTCATTTGCCAATGAATTAATCACCAAAAAGATTGAACAACTCTCTTAGATTTGGAATCATTTCGCACTCCTTGTCGAGTCTAGGGACTTCTATTCTTTCTGCATACTCTCAATTTCTTGCAATCAAATTGGGGCTTTCCTTCTCTTCTCTCTTAATGACTTACTTGCCTTCGCGAGTCATTCAATTCAATAAAAAATACATGTCAATACTAGGGACACTTCCCTAGTCAAGTCAATGTCACTCATCATTAGTGACAAAAGGTCTCCACCGCAAAATCACATGTCTTATCTCCTCAGCTAGAGTCAATGCACACTTCCTCATCAATTGAGTAAAAAAAAAATGATGAGACGCAAAAGAGATGCCGCTAGATTGAAAACCCGAAAGGGCGGTCTAGGCAAAAAACAGGGTGCGTCATAAAAAAAAATGAGAGAGTGAGAGAGAGAAGGGAAAGAGAAATGGAGATCCCCGGCCTCTAAAGAAGACAAGTTCTACATTGAATCTCCTCAGCAAGTCAATTCCCCACCGAGTCAACTTTGGGATTGCAAAAGGCTCGACAAGATATAGCACCATCAAAGGTTGTCTTGGGTTATCGGCATCATTCTCCAGCAGTGTGCATTTTTGGGTTCATGAAAAAGGCCCGTGGTAACCAAGATCCTCCGAGAACAAGCCCATCATAAAAGGGCACGAGGTTGCACAAATAATCCCTAGCTAGTCAATTGGCTTGGGCAGCAAATAGCAACAACATGTGTCTCAGTTTTCAAGGCTTCTTCAAGTATGTGCTTCTAAAGTACGCCAAAAGGCTCCCGAGAAATGGAGTAGCTCTTGCCATATCCTCTCATGTTTATTCCCTCACACGAGGACGAGTCACTCTTGCTTTGCTCAATATGGTGACGCCCTAGGGGCTATGTGACTCAAGAACAAGGGATTCTTTTGCTTCATTTGGCAATCAATACGCCCTAGGGGCTATGCTCAAGAAAGATGTGTGAGACTATCCTCAAAGTCTCCCAAAAGGGATGTCAAAAATCCCTCTTGTCGCGTATGCCCGTGCTCGCTCCCCCAATCAAGGATGGACCTTTCTCGCAATCAATGATGGCACTCTAAGGGCTACGGTCAAGTCTTAAAGGCTCCCTCGGCAAAGAGCAATTAACTCCCCAGCATGTATCCCCAGCCAAGTCATGTGCAACATTGGAAGCTTCCTCAATTCGGCACCGAAGGTCTCAACGGGCTTCGCAATCTACAATCTTTTGGGCTACGGCATTACAATAATTCAAGCAAAGGGCGATATTGGGGCTTCGCGACCGACAGTCTTTTGGGCAACAATACTCGAGCAACGCAATTTGGGAGTAGTCTCCATGAAAGGGACCAAGCTTCAAAGGGTCTCTCAACACTTCAAGTCAAAGGCCTCTTGGTTTTAAATGAAGACTCCGATGTTATGAATGAAGTTGATGATTTTTGTTAGAACTCACAGCGAGATTTTGAAGTAAGTCTTAGAGAAAAGGAAAAAGATTCAATATGCTAAACTCTAATCAAAACAGGGTTATAGCGGGAAATGCCACGGCCAATCCCAATGTTTCTGCAATTCAGCACCCCCTTCTCCAAGATCAAAAGCGCAAGGTGCAGCTCAGATAAAGTTGGGCCACAGCACTAGTTGCATCCGAAGATCCGTCATTAGTTCAACTCAAAAGAGTCAAGCAAGCATACTCATTTGAGACTTTATCACGCCAAGACCTCATCCTCCGTGACCTCGATGGCACCGCAAGACATTACTGCATCCTTTGACATAAGCCCTCAGCCATTTGGGTATCGACCACAATGAGGCCATTCATCTCCCCAGTAAGAGCAAGAAGGAGATCTCTATCAAGAATTCTACCAAACGGTACATCCGCTCTCAATGCCGAGCCAATCACGAGATAATTTGGGGCTTTACAATGAAAGGTCTTCACATCCCGCCATCTACAAGACCACGACACTTGGGGCTTTGAGATCACTCGAAGCTTGGCATCAACGACCTCCTCTTGGGGCTTGCTCACTACAACAACAAAGGGCGATTTACTCGAATGGGCCAAAAGCTGATTTATCTTGGAGCTATGCAAGTCCCTCAAAATTTGGCATCAAAGGCATTCTAGGGGCTTTACAATCAGCAACCCCTCATCTCGGCATCAAAAGCCTTTTGAAGCCCCATAATCGACAAATCTCTTGGGGCTAGACATCAATCTTCGTTGGCACACCGGCGACAACAGAATTCAAGCGAGACAATCCGGACTTTGACTGAACATGACTTGATCTTGGGTTTGGTTTCACAAGCACACAATGGTTAAAATGGTTCACCCACGAACTAAAAAAAAAAAATCTTTTCCTCACATGTGTGCATATTCTTTCCTCTCTAATCTAAAAAAAAAAAGATTTTTCTTTTTCTTTCTCCTTCTATGTGCAAAAGTATGTGCTTTACTTTGCTTTGCTCCTAGCTTCTCCTCCAGCATTCTCCATCATCCTTGAACTACGCTGGTCTGATTCTCTTCAAGGGATACGTAGGCAGCCTTTTGGCACGACCAACCCATCATCCAGAGTACCATCTCGCCAACCCAACATCAAGAGCGTTCTCTCATCAACATCCAAAGAATGGACGTTCTCCATCAAAGCATCCTCCGCGGACATCAGAAATCCATCTCCACTCAAGCGGCAATGGTAAGTGAAGGTATGAATACATCCAATGCTTTCCTCAAAATCACACCGCACACAAGATCACTCTCTACATTCTTACTTCTCTCTCATTGCAAGGGTGTTCCAAAATCTCATCACACCAAGAGCACAATTTCTCTCTCTTCATTTCACACTTCATGCATCTTCTTGCAAGAACACATATACCTGTCAAGCACACACATAACAGGTACCACCACGAAGTCAAAAGCATCCGCTACTCAAGGCACTTCATCCCCACCAGAAAGTGGTCAACCGTGCCCACACCTTACAAGGTCAACAACATAAGCAGATGCGGCTCCAAGTCGGCAACTCGGTCCATATCGAGACAAGCTCCCATGAGCGCCAAGTCGGTCCATATCGAGACAAGCTCCCATGAGCGCCAAGTCGGCAACTCGGTCCATATCGAGACAAGATCCCATGAGCTCCAAGTCGGCAACTCGGTCCATATCGAGTCAAGCTCCAATGAGCTCCAAGTCGGCAACTCGGTCCATATCGAGACAAGCTCCCATGAGCTCCAAGTCGACAACTCGGTCCATATCGAGACAAGCTCCCATGAGCTCCAAGTCGGCCACTCGGTCCATATCGAGACAAGCTCCCATGAGCTCCAAGTCGGCAACTCGGTCCATATCAAGACAAGCTCCCATGAGCTCCAAGTCGGCAACTCGGTCCATATCGAGACAAGCTCCCATGAGCTCCAAGTCGGCAACTCGGTCCATATCGAGACAAGCTCCCATGAGCCCCAACTCAACAACTCGGTCCTTATCGAGACAAGCTCCCATGAGCTCCAATACAACACTCCAGTAAAAGACGCTCACACAGGGAGCGCACCCCTATCTCTAGCAATTTCAAATTACTGCTTTCATCGAGTCTTTGCTTTCTTTTCTTTCTTTTTCTTTGTCGATGTCCTCGGCGGGTGTTTTTTACTTTCGTCGACGCGTTTTGCTTCGCAATCCACGTCGCCGAGGGGCTCTGTAGACACCCTGCCTTGGACCTCTCACCCCGATTGCATACAAAGTATTTTTATTTAACTTATTTTTGTTGATTTCTGTTACTTCGGTTAAGTTCCTAACTGATTCCGTTAGTTTTGGACTAAACTGCATAACAGAGTTAACTTTTAGGGTCATTCTGTCATTCTGTCATTTTTCACCCGCTGGCGCTTCCGGCACTGCCAGTGAGCCGCGCGCGCGTCCCGCCCCAAAATCCGGACCCGCGCGCTTCCCACTTTGGCAGTAACGGATTGCACCTTATTTCCCTCCCTTTTCTTATTTACAAACATCTTTTCTTGATCACAAAAACCATCTTTTTACATCCACATTCATCCCCCCTTTTCTCATTAACTCCCAATCCCAAATTCTAAGCCTTTTCCCAAAAAACTAATATTTCTTTCATTTATTATTTGATTTCTTTTATTTTTCTTTTATTCATTTATCTTATTTGTGATTGGCCCATTCCATTTCACATGGATGACCAATTTCCCTCCATCATTTCCCTCTTTTTTTTACCTATAAAAACCATCATCTTCTACCTTGGAAAGGGACTTCTTTTTGGACTCCAACCTTGATTCACCAACTACATTATACACAAATTCTCCCAACAAGAGTTCTTAGTAACAAGACTCTACACAAATTGTTCTACAACAATTTCATTACAACAATAACACTTTCAAGTCAAGGTTCCAAGTCCTCTTTCTCAAGGTACAACTCCATTTTCTTCCTTTGTTTTCTTCTTCTTGATGTATGCAATCCCCATTAATGGGACATGACCAACATGACTACTTCACATATTGAAGTTAGTTAAGGTTATCTCCCTACATTTTAATCTTAACTTTAATTCACCATGTTAATTTCTCTTCATCTCTTAATGTAATTCTTTAACATTACTTGTTACATGTAATCTTTATCATTAAATAAATAAAATAATTCTATTTTTCCTTTATTTCCCCTTTTTTCTTCTCATCACAATTGTTAGCACATTTCTATTTAATTAATTGAAGGACATGTAAATATTAGAACACCAATAGTAGCAAGACCCGCGTAAGCGGGGCGGAGTGGGTGTTTAAGTACTTCCCACTCCGTCACCTAACCCCCGAACCCTTCTCTCCCGAATCTCTGGTTTTGTACATAAATTAGGCTATTTCTAGGTTTTTCTTATGTTCCTTTAAAAACATAGGTGGCGACTCTAAACAATCTAAAAACAAGTTAGACATCCTAGGATAATTCACCGCTCTAGCCAAGCCGTGGTTCCCCGGGGTATCTACAACACTCTGCTTAGCTAGCCAAAATCAAGTTGTAAAAGAGTGATCCCTGTCATATATTATATCCATAGGTATTCCATGTAATCATCCTACTGTCTCAACAAGTAGGGAAAGAAATAGAAGTAACAATTATAACACCAAAATACATAAAGATAAGCAGATTTGGTTAGTCAATCCACTAAAACCAAACATCATCAGCCTCATCTATTAAATGGTAATCCTTCAACAACATCCTTCACAATATGTTCATATCCATTCATGAATCTCAAAGAATTGTAACAAATCGGCTGATTACTGATGCTCTGTTTCCAAATATTCACAACTCAAGGATTTAGTTACTTACTCAAAAATTTCCCATTTCAGATTAATCAAATGAAATTCATCAAATTCATCTCAATACAGTACATTTACCTGGATTCACAATTAAATTGGTCTTGGGAATCTCTTCAAGTACAGGTAGTTGACTTCCACTATATGTTTTTACTTCCACTAGGTTTTAAATACATACTTGTCTATGAAAGGTTAACATTCCCTCACGAGTAGGAAACATCCTGTTGTCTGTCATCGTTTATTCCACTAGTAATTTTCTATAGTTGGAATCATTCATTGGAGCTTCCATCACGTGCTGGAGTAGACACTTAAAGCTTTCTCAATCGCAAAATTTACCATTCCCGATTCATAAAGAATCTAGTATGTCAAAACCTCTAACATTCCCATTCCATCGATCCAAAAGAATATACAAGTCTTTGTGTTTTGTGAATCCGCTAATACATTTGCCTTTCCGAATAATATACCATAGTACTCTACTTACCTTGTTTCATATGTCACTCTCTTTAAGAAATCAAATACTTCAACTCTTATGATTTATAAACACTTCAAATATAGCTCCATAAAGTCATCCACTAATGCAATGCCTGTATAATCGCAATCAATTCCAAGTCATGGTCAAATTATTCTATTCATAAGGATTCAATCTCCTCGCAGCATATGCAATTACTTTATCATTCTGAATCCACATCACAATCTCTCTTTTGGAGATATTACTTTAAATAATGAATTCATTAGATCCACTATAATAATGAAACTTGACATATCCACTAGGAACAGGAATACAGATCATTTCCTCTAGGTCACTGAAATACTAGTCAAATCCACTAGGCAATATCAATTCCGAAGTTGTTGTCATCTATCAGTTCAATATTTGAAAATTGGCTTCACATTTATCATTCCATCGAAAAGGTGTAGCTTTCTATGTCAAATAGTTCACAATATAGCTACCCTAGAGAGTCCTTAATGAATTTCTGACAAAGTCAAGAAAATCCAAGAATATACGTACCTCCATTTACCAGTGCATCCACTTTTGAAATGTCCATAACTATGCATGAACTGAGACCACTCCAAAATGATATATCCTTTAACAAGAAGGCACACTATGGCTGATGAATCCTCGATCAAGTAATTCCTCAAATTGAATCTTTAACTCTTTTAGGTCTACCGATGACATATACACACTATTCTATATATCTGTGCTGTACCCAGTAACAACTCAACACATATATCAAGTTTCTTATCAACACAAATCTCAATCATGTATTTTTTCATCGAAGAGTATACCTTTAGCAAATAAGTCAAAGAGTCAGGAGAAACGTAGAAATATGACAAAAATAAGATCCAAGTAAGGATTAGATAAGCTTAAACGTATAAGAAATCGCACTCTCGGCTTTTTTAAACTATCCACCCCAACATAGACTAACTCTATAAACACCAGTCCCATGCATGGTATCACCTCAAATAAGCAAACACTCGACGTCGATATCACACTGATTAACCAACCACCAAGCATATGAATCCTATCCAGACTGATAGTTAACCTAAGCTCTGATACCAACTGTCGCGCCCCGAGTCCTGAGGCCCTATTTGGTACCTCGAACAAGGTGCGTGAACCCTGAAATAAAACGGACATGACTCTTCCTAAAATTATCATTATCCATAAACCGAAATAATATATGAGCTACAGTTGCTCGACAACAGAATACTAAAAAATGATGATAGGCTAACCGCCTTTACTATTGAACAACCAAACCAACTAGAGTTGTGAAAAACTCTAGACACGCCTGGCAACAAAGGCCGGCACCAAAATAATAACAAACACTTTATTACAGGCACAAAACTCATCTACCCAAATTTACAGAGTTTATATAACCCAGTAAAACCATCGTCCTCACGAAAATAAACATACATAAGCTCAATAGAGCAACTACCCATAAAAGCAACAACCTTCTCAAAGATCCCCGCTAAGTCGTACCTTACTGACGGTCTTCCTTGCCTGAAACTAAGGAAAACAAATAAACAAAGAATGGAGTGAGATAAATCTCAGTAAGTTACTAATGCAGCTACATGTCATAATATCATGCATCTTAACTGAATAACTGAATCATATAACTGAACAGCAGATATTATACAACAAATGAGAGGCTCCTTATCGCCAACCGTCCCATACCGGTTGGAAATAACGACCAACTCAACATACGGCACGCAAGGCTAAAATAAACACATAACAAAGTATACTGAGCCAAGGTTCTCTCAAAAGGATATAACAATCTGAACAACATCAATAGAGCCGCATCGAAGAGCAGCATCAACAGGGCAGCATCGAAGAGCTGAAGCAGGGGTTCCGGAACCAAACAATAAAAAGAACAACGGGGGGAAAATGACACAAATTCATAACCCAAAACGTGTAGCTAGAATACTCACACAAGGGAGCTAGCTCATCCCAACCACACCATTAGGAAGGGGTAAAAAGGGGTTACCAGTGAAGACATTATAATGAACTTGGCTCGGGTGCCATTATAATCTCTACCACTACCCGACTCAACCAAATAAGACCAGCTGGACTTTAAACGAAAGCACAATCAGTATATGATTCCAAAATAGGGAACCATACCAAGTACATCATAAAGATGATAAACTTCCCATAAAGAGCCCAACAACCATATACTAGAAACATTTCTCAAACAAAGGATTTCAAAGTAGAAAATCCCACAAAAGCATCATAAAGATGTAACAACACCAAAATGAACCCAAACGGTTACAAATATCCTACTTGATCACAAACGAACCATTCCTTTACATTTAGGATTCCCAAATAGGGAATCCGAATAAATACACCATCAAGATGCTAAACAAATCCATAGGCATTTAACCACCATTTCACCTCTTACATCCATTCATAATTGAACCAATTCCTAACACCCTTGTGTTCCACAACGTCTATCTATGTACCCTAGAATAGGACTCAAGACCTGAACATAAAATGAATCCTAAATCATTTAAATTGGAATACATCAATTTTCCAACAGACTATGCGGCCGCCCACAACAGTCTGTGCGGTCGCCCAAATACACTCTCCCAGGCTCAAAAACCTTTCAGATAGAATGGGCGGTCTCCTACCCTATTTAGGCAGCCGCCCACACACCTCCGCCAGTCAAAAACTAATTCTTTTATACTCCTTTTGTTTCACCGTCTCAAAAGTACTTTTACAACTTCCCCCAAATATTTATTTAACATTCTAACTCTAATTCACCGTCTCAAAAGTACTATTACAACTTCCCCCAAATATTTATTTAACATTCTAACTCTAATTCACCGTCTCAAAAGTACTATTACAACTTCCCCACAAATATTTATTTAAGCCAATTAACTTAATTTAAAATGTGCATAATATCACATAATACCAAAATGTATAATTAAACCTCCATCTACCCATTAAGCAATAATTTCCAGAAAAAGTATCATATATAATATGTATGAACTTTTTTATAAAAAAGGGGAATAGTAACTTACCTACTACGGGGAAAGTATTGACAAAAATATATTCTATTCGGATAAAAATGATCTACTCAACACCCTGAACATTTTGGTGAAGTCGGATTTTAGAATGGAGGATTAATTAAAAGTAAGAAAATCAAAATAAGGAGAAAACCTTACCTTTTCCATGAACTGGGAGAAAATGGGGAAAGCTACAATGTGTGTGTGTGTGTGTTAAATGCAGGGAGAGTGGGAGGAGAGGATAAGAAAGAAGCTTTTATACTCACAAGTTTCACCTAGGCCCTCTAAGTTCAACTAATTACACTTAACCCCCAAGGTGTCAACTTTAACACTTAACCCCTTTATCATCATTTACAAATACTACTCAACTATTTTAGCTTCTACTCATGCTAGTTAATCATTTTGCAACTCAAATACTTTTATTAAATATTTTAATAGATCAAGTAAGTCTTTAAAATAATCAAACTAACACAAATTAAATTATAAAATAATATTCTTCGTAAAATTTATATGAAATTGAGACGGGTCGTCACATAGTGACACGAGATTTGGTCCACACATCTGTGATCTTTGTGAGATCAGCAACTTGAGCAGCCAAATCTTCATTTCTTACTTTAAATAGCGCATTTTGGTCTGTTAAGAAACGGTTCATTTCAGTAAGAGGAGTCATGCTCTTAATCTGCTCCTTAAGGAGGGTGATTTAAGATTTTAAAAGAGTTTTCTCCGTCTTAAGCTGTGAAATTTCTCCAATTGATAACTCCACTGCTTCTTTCATAGAATTAAATTTATTGATTACCTTTTCAGCTTGTTGAAAAATGGTCTCACGCTCAACAGCAGAGACATCATTTTCTATTATAATTTCAGCAGGAATTTCAAGAGATTGATTACGCGATGGCGCAGCTGCAACTTTCTTTGATAAGTTTGCTCTGGCAAATAGGTACTTGCCATTCTGTCTGCTTGGAGTTAGATGTCCCATTTCTACCATTTCATGGATGGTGGGACCTTTCTTCTTCTTGATTATCCTTGGCGCATTTGCTGAGTTCATATCTGGAATGTCATTTTTTGAATCGCTATCATCAGCATTCTCCACTAAGCAGAGCAGTCCGTCTTCAGAGTCATCATCATCACTGTCCTCTGTGTCAGTCTCTATCCAGGTCTTGAGCTCCTTTTCTGCGCAATCTTCTTCAGCAACCATTCCGCGCTGCTTAAATGATCTTTGCGCATTGTTCTTCTTCATGTACTCAAATTTTGGAGTGGGGCATTTTGATGCAAAATGACCAGGCTTTCTACAGTTGTAGCAAACCAAGTTATCATCTTTCTTTGAGTCCCTGCCTCGAGAGAACTTAGCAGGACCTTTAATTGAGGATCCTGGCTTTGGGAATTTCCAGAACTTTGAAATCGCTTTACAAACATAGAGAAGTCATCGTCATCCATTTCTTGTAAAGAGGAAGTAGAGACATTATCTGATGTTTGAGCAGGCGCAGGTTCTTTTTGCGCAAACATAGAAACTAATTTTCCTTTTCCTTCAGTTTCATCAATTCGATCAAGTTTGAGCTCGTACACTTTTAATTTTGCATACAAGCTGCGCAGAGGCCAAGTATCCAGAAATCCAGAATCTTCTAGATGACTTGCCTTGTGCACATATCTAGAACCAAGCGCATCTAAGAATTTTGAATTAATTTCTTTGTTGGTGAAGACTTTACCAAGAGATATACATGAGTTTACAATAGCACAATAGCGGTCATAAGTTTGTCTTAAGGTTTCACCGTCAATTCTCATGAAGCAGTTGAATTTTCTTAGCATAACAAATTTCTTATTTTCCTTTCTAACTTTGTCACCATTCACATAGCCTTCAATAGCATCCCACAACTCCTTAGCAGTTCCGTAGCTCATAATTTGATTGTGTGTGGAGAGGTCCAGGGTGCTTAGAATGATGTTCCTTGCTCTTCCATTATAGCCAACCTATTTCTTTTCTTCATCAGTCCATTCCTCCTTGGTCTTCTTGATTGTAGGAGTCTCCTTATTTGTGTAGTATTAGGATTTCCCTTCATGGGAATGTAAGGTCCTTCAGAACAACGTCGTGGAGGATCTCGTCAATTGACAAAAATGAGTGAGCATGCAATGCTTCCAGATGTCGAAGTGATCTTCGTTGAGCACAGGAACATATGAATAGTTAGCCATTGCCAAAGATTTTGAAGCCATCTTGAATCGGCACCCAAGCTGTTAAGCTTGAAAAACAAAATAAGTTTTATGAAGGTGTTTGCTCTGATACCACTTGTTGGTCCCAAAGGGGCAACAAGGGTATGAAAATAGCTAGAGGGGGGGTGAATAGCGTTTAAAAATTCTTTTAAACCCTTTTGCAAATCAATGGCTTATGTGCATAGTTCTCAAATAAGCTAAGTATAGCACACAGAGAGAGTGTGAAATGCACAGTGGAAATTTAAAGCAGGGGCTGCGCAGGAAAAGCTGCGCTGTGAGTAAAAACGCACGCGCTAAGTTTTGGCTAAAAGTTGGATAAAAGGATTCTAAGGAAATAAGAAATAACAACCACAGCAGCAAAGATAACAATCTGATAAGATCAAACAAAGCAGCAATTCAAAAATAACTAAGCAGGAAATAAATAGCGAGAATAATGAACAAGCTATTTGGAGAGGTTCGATCGATGAAAGATCTACGTCCTCTACCAAGATGGTTAGTCTTGGATTTTCTAATGAGATTTATATTGATGTGAGGAGCTTTTACAAGATTACAAAAAATCAAAACTCAAATCAAAATCTATTCTATAAAGAGCAAATCCTAGACTAAACCGGTGTTTCTCAAGAAGTAAGATCTAAATGATCGAAGCTTCTAGAGGTGTGTGTGTGACAGAAATTATGGGCTCTATGAATCTATGAGATAAAGAGCACGAAGAATTCTGGTGATATAAGGCTTAGGATCTGGGCAGGAGATTGAAGGTATAAAGGTTTGAAGGTTGTTCTTGAATCTGGGAATATTGAGCAGCAATCTTCTGAACTTCAAGGATAATTAGTAAGCACAAACTCTAGCAACTTGGAAATGATAATGAGCAGGCTATTTATAGCTGAGAGCTTAAAACTAGCCGTTGGTGCTCTGAGCAAGGACGATGAGCTGGCACAATATGATTGGTGTGCATATGTCCTTTATAGCCGTTGGAACTCTGATCAAGGGTGATGAGGTGGCATAATATGATTGTGGTACAATATGATTGGTGCGCATGAGTCCTTGAGCCGTTAGAGTCAAGCATGAAGACCAAATTCAAAAGCTTCTTCTAGAAGGTTGACAGTTGTCTTCATTTGAATTATTTCAACTGAGCGCATCTCCATCCTTGGATTTGTTAAGTGTGCATATTTTGTCGTTTCTGCACACCTCAGCACTTTAATAAGCGTACATCTTCTAAGCGCTTTCCAAGTTAGATAATCTGAAGACATTAAAAACTGAGCAAGGTTAAAAGCTGCGCAGTACAGACCTGCGCAGCAATGTCCTGCGCAGAGACTAAAGTCTTGCTTACTTTTTCATTCATTTTCGCTCCAAGTCCTATATTCTAAGCCTGTACTATAAAATGGACTAAGCTAAAAATTGAAGTTATTAAACTTCTTACATAGTGTCACGACCCGAAAACTAGGCTCTATTTTATTGATAATAAATAATTATTATTTATTTATTTGCTTAATTATTTATTTAAATTATTATTTAATTAATAATTTATGTGTGCATTTTATGTGTTATAATAAATTATGACTAGCATTTTATTTGGGCCATTTGTGCTAGTGTAGAAGTGTTGGGTCTTAGTTGTTAGTGGGGAGTATAAGATGATTGAGTTAGTGTGTAGGGGAGGGGTCTATGTGTAAATCTCCTACTTACTCCCTCTTTTCCCCTCACCTCCCTCACTTTCACCTCACCATTCTTCCACTCCCAGCTCATTCTCTCTCTCTCTCTCTTCCATTGCCAAAGAAAGGTAAGTTTCTTCTCTTACTTCTCTCTTCATTTTCTTCCTCTTCCTCTCATTATTTCTCATTTCTTAAAACATGAATCTTGTTTGGATCGTCGATAGGATCGTAGGAAGCCAAAATATTCGAGTTCCGGCAACTTTGAGAAAATTCAAGTAAGTTGCTTTTCCCCCATTTTTATGCTAAAATGTTCATATCATGTTTATATAATGCTTGATGTGTTATATTTGAAGTTTGGTTGAGTTTAGAATTTATTTGGAATTTATTTTGGGTTTTGATTAAAAATGGTGATTTGGTTGAATGTTGGGATTTAATCTTGATTTTGGTTTTATATGAGTTCTTTTAGACCCATAAGTTGCTCTAGTACCTTAGTATGCTAGTTAGGAGTGTTGGATTTTGGTTTAGTTTTGGTTTGGGTTAAAAATGGAAGAACCCAGTTCATCCCTCCTGATTTCCGGCAGACCAGAGGGTTGGGCGACCGCCCAAAATATGGTGGGCGACCGCGCATCTATCTGAAAGGTTTTGTTCTTGGTTGATGGCTTTTTGTGCGACCGCACAGACTCGAGTGGGCGGCCGCACAGTACCCCTGTAGGTTTTCATTTGTTATTTTGTGTGATTGAAAAATGCGTTTTGGTCTAAGTCTTGGGTGTCCTTCTAGTTTGACCTTAGCGAACATTGTAGTACACTCTAGTGATAGAATTGGGTCCTTTGCGATTAAGTTTGTGTTGTGAAATTAGTTTTATGTTCTTTTCATAATTTTGGAGTTATTGGGTTTTAGAGGCACATGAACTAAGTTTTCTTGTCTTTAAATGTTAGGATAGAAGTATATATAGGTACTCCTAAGTTTTAGAATGAAAGGAGTGAAATTAGGAGCTAAAACAGGGATTTTTCATAATGTCCGGACCGAAACTTTATAAGATTTGTCCGTTTTACGTTCAATCTTCCGGAGACCATAACTTCTTCGTACGGACTCCGTTTTTAGACGTGTAAACTATCGTTGGAAAGCTATTTTAGAGTAATACGCAATGGTTATATTGGCCGCATGGTTCCAGATCAGAATGGTTGTATCATTGTTGAAATTTAAGATCAAGGTGTAGTCTCGGTCTAGGTTCCATAGTACTATTTAGTTGACTCAGTTGGGCACCGTGGAACACTTTAGTAATTAAAATTGGTTCCTTGTGAACAATGGTGTTATGTAATTTGATCAAGTATTGTTTGGGAATGTTTGGCATCTTATGATGTGTTCGTGATTGTTCCAATCGAATTGATTTTCGAGTAAGACTTGGTCTAGGTTTTAGGCGATGTCCTATAGTACCTAGAGGGTTGTTATTGAACATCAAAGTGTAGGGTTTTGTCCGGTCGCGATCATGTTCTAATAAGGGTAACCTTTTAGATTCGTTTGGGGTGTTTAGAATTGGTTCGTTATGAACGGAGGTATAGCGTAAATTGGCAATTGGGTACCACGGTTTGATTAACTTAAGGTTTTCATTCTGATTTCCTACTTTGGAATTCCAGGTGTGATGAGATGGTTGAGTTCATAGTCCTAGTATATCTTTATGAGTAAATGTTTAGGGTCATTTTAGTAATAGTCATTGTGCCATTTGTGAGCGACCGTTTGGGTTGTGCTCTTATGATTAACTAGTGAGTATCATCTTTGGAATGTATCTGGTATGGTTTCCTCTTTATGGAATTATCGTATTCTAATAGTCATTGTTGTTGAGCTCCTTATGAGCAATTCCGTTTATCGTTGTTGTGCTCTTCATGAAAACTCTTGTTATCGTTGTTGTTAAACTCTTCATGAGTAACCGTTGCATCTTTATGGTGATTATTTGGTATGGTTCCCTACTTCGGAATCCTGAGTTGTTTAATTAAGCTAGTATTTATTACTTAGCATTTATTTGGAAGCCCAGCTGGCATATTTGTTGCATCGGGCATGGAGAGCTTATAATGGCAAAGCCAAGTCCATTATAATGTTGAACCATTGTTTTGCCCCCTTCTTTACCCCTTTTCCAGATTGGCCTTGGAAAAGATAAGTTAGCTTCCTTTGGGAATGTATCTAGCTACCGAGCATGACTTTGTGTCATGGTTCTTGTCCTTTGTGACACTCTCATTGTTATTGGTTCCGGTACTGGGTTTCTCTTCAGCTTTTATGCTACTATGAAGATGGTTGTTTGATTGATGGGTTGATTGGTCGCTTCTTCTGACCGGGGTTTTCTCTTCAACTTTTATGCTACGATGAAGATGGCTTGATGGTTGATTGATTGATTGGTCGGTTCTGACCGGGGTTCTTTTCAGTTGTTATACTGCTATTGTTGATTGGTTGATCGATCGGCTGAAGCTGCGCAGCGATTGTTCTATCAGTTTGGTGAAACCTTGGCTAAGTATCCTTTGTTACGTGTTTATTTCAGTCTTATTGCTGCATGATGAGTTAGTCGTTTTTCCAACTGATATGGGACAGTTGGCGATAGGGAGCTTTCTCATTTGTTGTTATGTGATTTACTTGTTCAGTTATATCGTTGATTTGTATGATATTATGCCATGTAGATTGCATTTAGTAACTTACTGAGATTTTATCTCACCCCGTTTCTTGTTTCAAATTGTTTTTCCTTAACCCCCCCCCCAGGAAAGCAAGTGGTAGCGTTGTGAGGCCCGTAGTAGCGGGAATCTTCTGAGCAGGTTGATCGTATTTGGGATAGTTTCTCTTCGGAGCCTTTATGTATTTTATTGTGGGTTCGTAGTC